>JACDJE010000475.1:18928-143897 GCA_016647715.1 Pavo muticus
AAAAAAAAAAAGACAAAAGAACCGGAGTTGCCAGCTGACGTTTCGTTGTCTCTGTGCCGACGCATCCCCGGAGAAACGCGCTGTTGGCGGGCGCTGGGTGATGGGGCTGAGCCATGGAGGGGTCACCGTGGAGTGAGGGTCCTGGCCATAAAGCATCGTGCTTTGGGCCCGTCGTTGGGCACCACCCAGAGGTGGTGGGTCCTCCCAGCCAGCCCCAAAGCCCTACAGTGTTTGGGTCCTCCCAGCCAGCCCCAAAGCCCTACAGTGTTTGGGTCCTCCCAAGTAGCTCAAAAACCCTACAGTGTTTGGGTCCTTCCAACCAGCCCTACAGTGTTTGGGTCCTCCCAAGTAGCTCAAAAACCCTACAGTGTTTGAGTCCTCCCAACCAGCCCCAAAGCCCTACAGTGTTTGGGTCCTCCCACGTAGCTCAAAAACCCTACAGTGTTTGAGTCCTCCCAACCAGCCCTACAGTGTTTGGGTCCTTCCAACCAGCCCCAAAGCCCTATAGTGTTTGAGTCCTTCCAACCAGCCCTACAGTGTTTGGGTCCTCCCAGTCGGCTCCAAAACCCTACAGTGTTTGGGTCCTTCCAACCAGCCCTACAGTGTTTGGGTCCTTCCAACCAGCCCCAAAGCCCTACAGTGTTTGAGTCCTTCCAACCAGCCCTACAGTGTTTGGGTCCTCCCAGTTGGCTCCAAAGCCCTACAGTGTTTGAGTCCTCCCAACCAGCCCCAAAGCCCTACAGTGTTTGGGTCCTCCCAAGTAGCTCAAAAACCCTACAGTGTTTGAGTCCTCCCAACCAGCCCCAAAGCCTTACAGTGTTTGGGTCCTCCCAATCGGCTCCAAAGCCCTACAGTGTTTGAGTCCTTCCAACCAGCACAAAAACCCTACAGTGTTTGGGTCCTCCCAACCAGCCCTACAGTGTTTGGGTACTCCCAATCTGCTCCAAAGCCCTACAGTATTTGAGTCCTTCCAACCAGCCCCAAAGCCCTACAGTGTTTGGTTCCTTCCAACCAGCCCTACAGTGTTTGGGTCCTCTCAATCGGCTCCAAAGCCCTACAGTGTTTGAGTCCTTCCAACCAGCACAAAAGCCCTACAGTGTTTGGGTCCTCTCAACCAACTCAAATGCCCTACAAAGTCTGTTCCTCCCAACCAGCCCCCAAACCCTACAACGTTTGTTCCTCTCAGCCAGCCCCAAAGCCCTACAATGTTTGGGTCCTCCCAAGTAGCTCAAAAACCCTACAGTATTTGAGTCCTTCCAACCAGCACAAAAACCCGACAGTGTTTGAGTCCTCCCAATCAGCCCCAAAGCCCTACAGTGTTTGGTTCCTTCCAACCACCCCTACAGTGTTTGGGTCCTCCCAACCACCCCTACAGTGTTTGGGTCCTTCCAATCGTCCCCAAAGCCCTACAGTGTTTGGGTCCTTCCAACCAGCACAAAAGCCCTACAGTGTTTGGGTCCTCCCAACCAACTCAAATGCCCTACAAAGTTTGTTGCTCCCAACCAGCTCCCAAACCCTACAACGTTTGTTCCTCTCAACCAGCCCCAAAGCCCTACAATGTTTAGGTCCTCTCAACCAGCCCCAAAGCCCTACAGTGTTTGTTCCTCTCAACCAGCCCCAAAGCCCTACAATGTTTGGGTCCTCCCAGCCAGCCTCAAAGCCCTACAATGTTTATTCTTCCCAGCCAGCCCAAAAACCCTACAATGTTTGGGTCCTTCCAGTCAACTCAAAAGCCATACAATGTTTGTTCCTCCCAACCAGCCTAAAATCCCTATACTGTTTGGGGTCCTCCTGACCAAACCAAATGCCCTACAATGTCTGTTCCTCCCAACCCGCCCCAAACTCTACAACGTTTGTTCCTCCCAACCAGCCCCCAAACCCTACAATGTTTGTTCCTCCCAACCAGCCCCAAAGCCCTACAATGTTTTGGGGTGCTTCAGCATTTTGGAGGGGCAAAAGGGTGGGAACTTGGGTGCTGTACCTCCTTGCTGGTGGTTTTCTGCCACGTTGGGTGCTGAAAGCAGCGAGTGGGGAAGAGCATCACAGCTGCTGGGGTTCTCCCGGTCCTGCCCTCGCTTTACTTTCTTACACTCTGTTGAAACGAGGCTGGGATCAGCAGGATGAGGGCTGCGATGAGTCCCGGCTCGCTGGCTGATGCTGCCGTCTGCTGTTCGCAAAGCTCTTGGCAGGGATTTGCTGCATGGTTCAGTGCAAACAAAACCAAACAGACCTCTGGTTGGAGTGAGCCGCGAGCTGCGGCTGCTGTAGGGTCACTGTGTCACAGTGACGACAACCAAAGTGCCACAGCCTGGTGACACGAGGTGGGGATGGTGGTGTTGGTGAGGGTGGCAGCTGTGTGATCCCATGGGATGGGGGGAAAAACACTTCTGAAATATCAGAGCCATGGGAGGACGCTTCATCACAGTCCAACCAGCACCAAAGCAGGGTGCTCTGCCACAGCCACACTGCTTGGTCCCTCCTCTGTTTGGAACAAGAGGTGATGGCCTTAAATTCCACCAGGGGAGGTTCAGGTTGGATATTAGGAACAATTTCTTCTCAGAAAGAGCAGTGCTGCAGTGGCACAGCTGCTCAGGGAGGGGGTGGGGTCACCGCCCCTGGAGGTGTTCAATGTGGGGATGTGGCACTGAGGGACGTGGGCAGTGGGCATGGTGGGGTGGGCTGGGGTTGGACTTGGGGATCTGAGGTCTCTTCCGACCTGAACAGTTCTATGATTCGATGATTCCCCAAAAATGGAGCACTGGCTTCAGAAGGGGCAGGGGAGCTCAGAGGGCTGCACCAGGCATACAGCATGGTAAACCCTGCAAGATGCAGGGAACTCAAAACAGCCCAACCCAGCCTGATGCTCTCCCAGGTTTCCTTGGCTGTGCAGACGGGTGGCTGTGTAGGTTTTTGTGGTTTTCAGGTCACCTCCCACATCCGTGGGAAACAAAAGTGAGAGAAGCCAACAACTCGTGCTGCGAGGCATCATACAACAGCAGCATCCTGCAGAGGCACCACAGCATCCAGGAGAGCTGCAAGCAGGAGGAAGCTCTCAAAGCATAAAGCATTCAAGCAGTGAAAAGAGAGAATTAAAGCTACCACAGGAGTGAAAGGCGAGTTAAGCAGCACCGTACACACCGCATATGGGACAGAACAGGAAGGATCATGTTAAATTCATGTTAACTGAGACAGGGGAGGTTTAGGTTGGATCTTAGGAGGAAGTTTTTCCCCCAGAGGGTGGTGACGCACTGGAACAGGTTGCCCAAGGAGGCTGTGGATGCCCCATCCCTGCAGGCATTCAAGGCCAGGCTGGATGTGGCTCTGGGCAGCCTGGTCTGGTGGTTGGCAACCCTGCACACAGCAGGGGGTTGAAACCAGATGGTTACTGTGGTCCTTTTCAACCCAGGCCATTCTATGATTCTACAGTTCTATGATTCTATGAAATTCAAGCTGAATGTCGGACAAAGCAAGATCTGCTCATGGAAGTGTAACTCCTAACAAGCACCAGCAGCCCTTCTGAGTGTGTCATCCCCTAGAAGTGCCTGCTCTGGCAGGGTGGAGATGCACAAGCAGGCTTATTGCATACAGACACAGCAACTCGCATCTACCTCACAGCCACAAGTTGCAAAGGATCTTTAATCCTCTCCAGCAAAGATCCGCCTTACACTTTTTAACTGCTACTGCACAGCAAGAAGGCTGACGGACATGAGCACAATGCTTCCACCCAGGGGCAGGCGAAACAGTGGCCCAGGAGGAGGGCTTGCAGGAAAGCAGGGGTCACTTCAGCAACTTGAACTTCTTCAGGTGCGGGTGCACTTGGTCCTTTGGGTAGGGCCTGAGCGCCAGGCAGCTGGGGACGTTCTCAGGCTGCTCTGTCCACACCTCGTGGTCAATGCTGTGCTGCTGCAGGGTCTGTGCCAGCACGGTCAGAGCGGCTTCATCCGGAGCCTGGGGACAGACAGAGCTTGCTGTGAGGGCTGGCTGTAGCCCTGGAGGTGGACACACATATGCAGTACACTGGCATACATATGCACTCATTTTCAAGGTCTCATAGATAGGTGCTAATGACCCTTTGGCCATGCTCAGTGGTATTTAGGGTGGTCAAGTCCCACCTACTTCTTCCCCTTTCTTCACCATCAGCTTCATCACTGAGACCTTTGACTCACTTTCATTCACTTTTCCCCAGCTTGGAAAATTTCCATTGCTTATTAGGCCATACTGAGCCACTGTTTAAAAACAATGTATGTAGAACCCATGGAAAATGTCCTTGCACGTTTTGAGGCAACAGATAAAAGCATTCTACTGTGACTCCGGTACTTCTTGTGAGGCAAAATCATTGAGGAAGAAGGTAAGTGTTCTATTATGTCCCCAGTGCAAAACTATTGAGGAAAAACAAGACTGTTCACCCACTAAAGCTGAAATGGAAAGTTTTAGAACTATCAATCACTTACGGATTCCTTTTGCTAAACTAATATATCGCTTCTTAAACTAATGTACCAATCTCCACTGTTAAGCAAACAAACCCGTGTCAACTCTGCCTTAACCAGGAACCTGCAGGAACCAAAACAACGATGAAAGGGCACAATAAAGAAAGGGCTTCTCACGCATCAGAGAAGCCAGGGCCTCCACACAAGGTCGAAGTGCCCCATTACCGGAGCAGCCTGGAATGTAGCAGGCAGGCGTCAAGACACTCCCCCATGCTCCTTATCTCAACAAACACCAGCGTATATCATTGAAAGACAGGATGCCGAACTTATCTCTGTCCCAGAGCCAGCAGATGTTCAGAAATAATGGCTGAGTGGGCAAATGTTACGATTTTGGGTACCTATAAATTACTTCTAATAGGCATTCTCTTCCTGAGCGTACAACAATGAAGAGAGTTCAGCTAAAGGGCGAGCGAGGAAGACCGCTGGAGGAAGTAAACAGGCTGCCCAGTGGGCTGTCGTGGTACTAAACGGACACTAGATGGCTGCAGAGCACGTGGAATAGAAGACTGGAAACTTCATCACTCGTCACTCGTGAGAGGCGTGTGTATGTTAATTAGCTCGTGAAGGCTTTATGAATATGTAGTACCTGAGGAACTATATTGAGCTCTGCGTCGCGTAGTCTTAGAAGCACTTGTGGCGGAGTTACCCCCTGTGCTTCCCAGCCCCGCTAACAAAGAATAGCTGCTTAACGGTAACAACACTTGGCTTCTTTGAGTCAGCTGGGCGCTGCAGGTGGGGACGTCTCTGCTCGGCTGCAGGACCCGTTGAGAACAGGACTCCCTGGGCGCCCCTGGAGAGTTCTCTGGAGGGACTCCTCGCCTCAATCGGATCGCTGCGGGAGCAGACAGGGACCGTCTGACAAAGGTGTTCTTTGCTTTCAAGTTCTGGGACCGGTCCATTGGGAGGCTGCCCGTGAGCCGGCCGAGATCGCAGGGTTGGTTTGGGGAGCAGTCCATTGGGAAGCCAGCCGTGAGCTGGCTGAGGTCGCGGGGTTGGCACAGAGCGGGTTGGTAGACAATTGGAAAACACCCAGCTGTAGGTTTGCTCTTGCTGGTCGTGGATGGGTTCTGAAATTCAGGTTCTGTAACTTTCTGCTTTGTTAAACGTACTGTACTCTGCTTAATGCCTAAGGAAAGCAGGTACGCAACGACAGGACCCATTCCTATAAGCAAGTGTCCATTCGTGGGGCTCAGTGCTGGGTAGATCAGAGCTTTAGGAAATAACTTCACTGCTTTACTTGTAATTTCTGGAGGGAGTTGGGTAAATTGTTTTAATGCTACACGGAATTATAATTGGTGGAGTTTGAGGTATCTTTGTACTAGTGATTCCTGTAACTGCTGCTAAGTGCCCGTGTATGTTAATCTGAACTGCATATAATGGGCGGCAAACAGAGCGGGGGAATTGTGAAGAAGAGCCCCCTGGGCTGCGTACTGGCTCGATGGAGGGATATTGGGGGACCTCCTGGGGGAGGTGTAAACAAGAAAACTCTGATCAAGTACTGTAACCAGTGGTGGCCGTTCTATAAGCTGGAATCTCAGGAAAAGTGGCCGTTTAATGGAACTCTGAATTATAACACTCTGCTGGAACTTATGCTGTTTTTGAGGAGAGAGGGGAAATGGGACGAGGTGATATATGCCGATATGTTTTTCACTTTACGAAACCACCCGGAATGGCAGAAAGGATGTGGAATGAACTGGGCTCCACAGGATCCTTCCGTGTTGGCTCTAGAGAGAGATCAGAAGAGGCCTAACGGCACGTTAAAGCGGTGTTGCTCAGCTTGCAGCATAGGAGAGAGGTGTCTGAGAAGTGGGGGAGGAGTGGAAAGATTAGAAGATGACGTGTCTCCGCAGGCTGAGAAGCAGAAGGGATTCTCAGATGAGGAAGAACAGGAAGCAGAGGCAGTTCAAAAGGAGGCAGAAGCAGCCAGGGGGGGTTCTCAAATCGCTACGAGAACAGGCAGCAGAAAGGAACCTGAATTACTGGCGCCCCTAATGCAGGCTGTAGGACCAAAGGGACCGATCAGAATCAGGGCCCCATTCTCTACGAGCGATTTGGAAAGCTGGAGGGAAGTAGTGAAAAGTTATGGGAACGATCCCTTAGGG
Source organism: Pavo muticus (assembly GCA_016647715.1). Classification (NCBI taxonomy): domain Eukaryota; kingdom Metazoa; phylum Chordata; class Aves; order Galliformes; family Phasianidae; genus Pavo; species Pavo muticus. The sequence goes on from JACDJE010000475.1 coordinate 25,518, forward strand.
GTGGCAAAAAGGTTTGAGATGATTGTTAAAAATCAGGATCCTGACTGGAGGGATGTAGATTTAATGCTCGATGTCATGTCTGAATCAGAAAAGCAGATGGTATTGAGGAGTGCTCGGGCTCAAGTGCAGGCACGCATCACTGCTGGTACCCTGTGTGGAGGGGTTGAACAGTATGTCCCCTTACAAGATCCTAAATGGAACCCAAACGACCCTGCAGAATATCAGCTGTTAAAGCAGTACAGAGAGTGGATAAAACTTGGTTTAGAGAACGCAATCCCATTACCAGCATCAAACTGGTCGGCTGTATATGCAGTCAAACAGGGGCAGACCGAAACCCCTACTGAATTTTTGGATAAACTCATATCTGCCATGAGAAAATATACTCTTTTGGATCCCTCATCAGATCTCGGGCAACACCAGTTGGCGTCACTGTTTCTGGGCCAATCCTCTGAGGATATCAGGGAGGAACTTCAGAAGATAAATGCATTGGAATTAAGGGACCTGGATATATTAATTGAGGAGGCCTGGAGAGTATATAGAAACAGGGATAGAAAGGAAAGGAAGAAACTGGGAAGAAGGATAGCGCTAGAGCACGGCCAGGGGACCCAGAGACCCCCACAGAGAAGAGGCAGGGGGGGATCTGGAAGGACCCAGGGAGGGCTCCGCCCCCCACTGGACCGGAATCAGTGTGCACACTGCAAGGAAATGGGACACTGGTGGAGGAGCTGTCCCAGGCTGAGGGGGAGGAACCGTCCCTGATCGCGGGGATGACGGGAACCTGGGGAGTCTACCCTAGCAGACCCTCTGGTCACATTGCAGCTAGGGGAGCAGGGTACAGAGGTTGATATTCTGGTGGAGACGGGTGCCTCTTACTCTGTGCTAAATGAAGAAGTATCACCCGTAGATGCTGATGTTGTAAAGTAGTGGGAGCTACTGGCCAAAGAGAAAAGGCTACTCTTTGAAACTAATTAAATACAGGCTGGGAAAACAAGAAGGAATACATAAATCCTTGTACATGCCAGGTTCTCTGATACTGTTACTCAGGTGAGATTTATTAGAACAATGGGATGCAGAGATTAAATACAGCAAAGGGAAATTGGAGCTAGGGGTCAAGGAAGACCAACTGATTGAAATGTTAAGTCTGGCTTTAACACAGATTGGGAAAAACAATGTGATATCCCCAGAAGTGGGGAATCCTGAATTATGGAAATCCTGAATGAGGAATTTCTGGGCATCAGGGATGCCCAGCAGAGCCAAAAATGCAGCCCTGATAAGTGAAAAGCATGAGCTAGCCCAGTCAGGGTAAAGCAGTACCCTTTGAGGATACAAGGAATAAAAGAAATAACAGATAACTTTCTGGAGCTTGGATTGTTAACTGAATGTGAATCTGAATCTGACACCCCAGTCTTGCTGGTATAAAGTCAGACAGGTGCAGGATCTGAGGGCCATCACTAGGATGGCTGAAGATACACACCCAGTGGTGGTAAATCTGTACCCTTTATTAACCAGGCTGAGGAATGAGCAGGTGTGGTTTACCGTCCTGGATTTGAAGGATGCCTTCTTCTGCCTGGCTTTAGCCAAAGAAAGTCCAAAGTTACTTGCCTTTGAATGGGAAAACCCCGATACTGGGAGGAGGGCTCAGTTAACCTGGACAGTGTTACCCAGGGTTTTAAGAACAGCCCTGCAGTTTTTGGGAACCAGCTGGCTTGTGAGCTCGGGGCTCCCCCAGCTCAAGGTGGAGCTTTACTGCAGTATGTGGATGACCTCCTCATCGCCACAATAACAAGAGGACTGTGTACCATGGACTGTGAGCATGCTGAATTTTCTTGGTTTAAATGGTCATCGAGTTTCTCAACAGAAAGCTCAGTGAATTCAGCAGCAGGTGATTTACCTTGGATTCGAGATCTTGGGAGGACAAAGAGAACCTGGAAGAGAACAAAAGGAAGTGATCTGCTGAACACCCAGACTGGAGATGGTAAAAGAGCTCAGAACCTTCCTTGGCATGACAGGTTGGTGCAGACTATGGATCTCTATGGGCCATTGGTAAAACCTTTATATGAATTACTGAGAAATAATCAGTCCGTGCTGACGTGGACTGGCGAGGCAAAGAGGGCATTTGAAGAACTGAAGGAGGAGCTAATGGGAGCTCCAGCCCTACGCCTTCCAGACAGCACAAAACCATTCTGGTTATTCTCTCACTGTGAACCCGGCATCTTTCCTCAGTGAGCCACCTGCGGGCCGGTAGTGCACGACTGCTTGGAAACCGTGGAGACTGTCTGTGCCAGTGGGCCGGACCCAAAGCAGGAACCACTGGATGATGCTGAGGATTCCTGGCTCAGCGATGGAAGCGGTTTTGTGAGACAAGGATATGCAGGAGCTACTGCTGACAGGGTAATCGAAGCACAACCATTACCTGTGGGGACCTCTGCTCTGAAGGCTGAAATAACTGCCTCGACAAGAGCTTTAGAGTTGGCAAGAGGAGAAAGGATAAACGTATGGACAGACTCTAAATGTGCATTTGGGGTGGTACACGCTCACGGTGCCATCTGGAAAGAGCGAGGATTGCTCACAGCACAAGGAAAACAAATGAAGCATGCCGAGGAAATCCTGCATCTAAGGGAAGCTCTGAGTCTACCAGAGTGGCTGTTAGGCACTGCAGAGGACATCAGAGAGGTAACACTGTACAGGAGACTGGAAATAAGATGGTGGATCAGGTGGCAAAACAGGCAGCTGAAGGAAAAGAAATGGCTGTACTAACTTCAATTCCAGACGGTAAACTTCAAACCTCTAAACTTGAATCACAACCTGCAAAGTATTCTAGAGAGGATAGGGATTTAATTAATGATACAGAAGGAAAGGAGCAATATGTGTATATTGCTCCCAGTGACGGATGGGCATATACACCCGAGTCACAGAGATGAGGTAGATGGAGTAGTGTGTAGGTACAAGACTGCAGCTCTTGTCTGTCCAGCCATCTGGAATACCTCTGAGCCTTGAGCTAAAGAAAAGTTAGACATCCCACTCCTAAACAGTGTGATAATGCCTTTACACATCAAAAACCCTTGGCAAGGGTATCAGTAGGCTCATTGTGTTGGAAGACTACTAATTTTTGGTGCTGGACAGACAAGACCTGAGTGATAGAAAACGTAAGGAGGAGAAGTTAAGTAATTAGCAATATACTTGTATAGTTAGCAGCAATTTATGTTTAGCCAGTATGAATGTATCTGTAATATTTTGTTGCATGCTCATACTCATTGCAAGAATATCCTGCACAAGAGACTGATACAAGTTGGAACACGCCTGCCTGGAGAAGCAAAGGGAAGACCTGACAACCCCCCGGTGCTCTTTGTTTAACAAAGGGAGCGTCCTTTAGACAGAATGGAAGCGGCCTTGGAGAGAATCACCATGTCAATACGATAAGGAGAGCACTGAGACATCTTGGAAACAACCGGATGGCGACAAGATAGACGATGAGCTAACAAGTGGCAGAATGTAATTAACAAATGTAAGCTTTCAGTAAGATTGTGAACCTGGAGTACCCTGAGAATGGGAAAACAGGGCAGGGGGGAGGCTTGGGGGAGACAAGGTACCAAAGCTGTCACACTGTGTCCAGAGGTGCCCTCCTGTTGGCTGGACGCCCACCATTGCCATCATGAATTAAAGATTTCTTCACCAGAGGTCCTGTCTCCTAAAAATGATCTCAGACGTTTCTGACACTGCGGAAATGCAGTGAGCTCTGACTCGTGTAATCTTAGAAGCACTTATGGTGGAATCATCCCCAGTGCTTCCCAGCGTTGCCAACAAAGAATACCTGCTTAACGGCAACAAAACGTGGCTGTTACGTTTCTTAGCTCCAATTCTTTGAATTCTCTCCTGAGACCCAGACAGGCTGAGGGGTGGGGCCTCATGAGGTTCAGCAACACCACGTGCAAGGTCTGCACCTAGGTCATGGCAACCTCTACTGTTAATGAGAGCTGGGGGGCAAAATCATAGTATCGTTCTGGTTGGAAAGGCCACGAAGGGCATCAAGAGCAACTGATACAGGTTGGTTTGCTTAGCAGTAGTGTGGGAATCAAATGTTGTTTCTGCATTAGAACAAGGTAAGAATTTTTATGTTCTCGTCTCCGCTGCCGTAGTTCTTTTAGTTCTTTTCGGGGGTCTCTGATAGCTTTCATCACTTATCCCCCAGATGGACCTTCCCCAGGAATGCGTGCTCAATATATAGGTGAAGTCGTTTGTAATCACAGAGGTTAGGCAGATGGAGTAGGTTTACAGGCACAAGGACTGCAGCTCCTGTCTGTCCAGCCTTACTAATGTTTGGTGCTGGGCAGGCAAGACCCGAGTAATAGAGAATTGGAGAAGTTAAATAATTAACAACATACAGATATAAGCTAGCAACAGCTTATGTATAGCCAGCATGAAAATATATGTTACACACATTGCAAGAATGCCCTGCACAAATTAAAAGGACGAGCGGTGACGTGGCTGAGGGAGAGCCTGAAGAAGGTATTGAGGAAGGGCCGGCACCCCCCTCGGTACTCCTTGTTTAACAAAGGCTTCGAAGAAAATCACCATATCAATACGACAAGAAGAGCACTGAGACGTCTTGGAAACAACAGGACGGTACTGACTGACACCAGGTAACACACGAATTAACAAGTAATTAACAAAGGTAAACCTTCAGTCAGATTGTGAACCTGGAGTACCCAGCCGATGGGGAAGCAGGGGAGGGGGGAAAGGCAATGGGGGGGAACAAGGTACAAAAGCTGTCATTGTGCCCGTAAGGGCTCTCCTGCTTGCGGGACGCCCGGCATTGCAATCGCGAATAAAACCTGCTTTTATCGGAGATACCGTCCTGACAAAATGATTTGGATGTTTCCAACAATTTGGGGGCTCGTCCGGGATTATTGTCGCCTCTTTGGGGGTCCCCCTACTGCCCCGGACAGGATAGGTGCACCCCGCTGATTTCAGACACTGGGTGGTGAGGTGACTCCTTGGGATGGCCGATAAGAAACCGAGACTGTTACATAAAGGATGGGCTCTGAAAGCCAAGGGGCAGGTAGGCACGGGTACTGACCCCTGCAGACCCGGTAACTTCGTGCACAGATCAAGGTAAGGGAACTGAATTCTTGCCTTGGGGGTCGGTGGAGATTCGGTGAGCCTCTGGGGGGAGCTGTTGGTGTGCGGTACCCTGTGCGCCTGACGAAGTGCCAGCGGTACGCCCCTATTGGATCCGAGAATCGGAGCGAGGTGCTCCGGAGGGATTGGCCCTAAATCCGAGAGTCGGCGTGTGGTAACCTGTGAGCTGGGGAGTTCACAGCAGCAGTCCGGAAGGATGGGGAAAAGGAGCTCCCGAGGACAGGGGAAAAGGGTCCCCAGACTCGTGCCTAGAGATGGCCCCTTGGGATATCCTGAGATAGCTTGGGAAAGAAGCTTCAGAATTGGAAAGTAATCCCAAAAGTAGGGATGAGAACAGGAAAAAGATGTTTAAATACTGTATACAGACATGGCCTAGAGAGCCGCTACAAGGAACATCATTATTTTGACCAAAATAGGGGTCTGACGAAGATTGGGCCTGTCAGACTTTGAATTTATATGTATATAACAGTAAGACTCCTTTCTCTGAAACAGAATTGGCTTATGCCGCTTAATGGGTGCAAGGAGTAAAACAACAAGTAAAACTCACAAAGAGGAGTCGAAGTTCAAAAGAAAAAGGAAAGAGAAGCAGAAAGATCGTAAACGGGATCCCTTAGGTAACATCCCCCCTTCAATTTCTAAAGCAACGCCAGCGGCAGTGACCTGCCCAGAGAAGGGGAGGCCGTGCTGCTGATCCCGTGCAGGGTCCTGGAGAGAGGAGGACGCGCTCTCCGTTACTGAGGGAACTGGAGCAATGTAAACGGACCCGGAGAGTTTTCCTTTCTCTAATACTAGAGGGGACCTGATCCAGATCTATAAATAATCTAAGGTCTGGGGGGCAAAGTGGCGAGGCCAGACTCTTTTCAGCGGTGTGTGGAGACAGGACAAGGGGAAACGGCCAGAAACTGGAGCACAGGAAGTTCCGCACCGATGTGTGCAAGAACTTCTTTACGGTGAGGTGACGGAGCACTGGAACAGGCTGCCCAGGGAGGTTGTGGGGTCTCCTTCTCTGGAGATATTCAAGACCCGCCTGGACGCCCACCTGTGCAACCTGGTGTAGGGAACCTACTTTGGCAGGGGGTTGGACTCGATGATCTCTGGAGGTCCCTTCCAACCCCTATGATTCCATGATTCTGTAATACTAACCTTACTAATACTTCACTGTATTCTTTTAGGGAAGCCTCCTTAGGTCAAAGGGAAATAGGGTATGCTAATGCCTGCCATTTTTACTAGCAGAAAGGTTCAAGAAGGAAATGAGTTCCTTAATTGAGGATCCTATAAGAGTAGCAGAACAATTAGATCGATTTATAGAGCCTGTTTTCTACTCATGGGTGGAAATGATGTTTATCATGGGTATGTTGTTTACTGGAGAAGTAAGAGGTGTGATGAGGTGGGCAGCTATGCAAGTGAGTACAGAAAGGAAAGGAATACAGAGGGAAGTATGGGCCCTGGAGGGAGAGGAAGGATCCTGAGGATAAACTGTACTGATTACTGTCACTGTCTTTGTGATTGTTAAATGTTTGTGTTGTGAAAGTGTTACCTAAGAGGCTGTTATGGGACAAGGGGTGTCTAAAGAGATACAGAGAAGACCCCCCGAGCTGTATTTTGGGTCACGCTGCTGGTGAGCCAGGGGGAATATTGAATAAGAAACCAGGAACATAAATGGAGTCATGGGACCAGTTTTATAATTGAGTACCCTCATCATGAGACCAAGTGCTGGGTGTTTGTGGAAGATGAAGAATAGTATTGTATGATTTATGGGTTTTGAAGGGAGTGGGAGAAACTGCTTTGGTGGTGAGTGGAAGAGCAGGTGTGGATGGTGCGTGGAAGTGCAGGTGTGGGTACAAATAGTGGAATTGTGGGGAAAAAAGAAAAACAAACGGCAAAAGGGTTAAGGAAAACAGTGAGTTTGGGATATTAGAGTTTGTGCCGGCACAAGAACACACCCCTTGCACTGCCCCCGCCCCCCTTCCACGGCTTGTAAGAACAACTCGGAGTGAGAGAAAGAGCTGGGGGCAGGGACTGCCGCTGTGACTGTAAAGGGCGTATTACTTGCGAATGGGGATGGGGCGGGACGTTGGAAGTGAGAACAGCCTTCATCTGCAGAGATCTAAGGAAAGCCGGTATCCCAGTGTTAGCACTGGAAGCCTGGGGAGGGGAGGGGGTGAAACTGAAATCTGATGCTAGTAATTTCTGTAATGATGAAAGTTTGGAAAGTGAAAAGGGTTTGGGAAAGACGCAGGCTGAGGAAGGCAGAGTTGAGCAAGGTGTAACAGGGATGTCCTCGCCGAGAAGAGAAGTGAGGGATCTGGAAAATTGATTGAGAAACAGAGATAGCAAGGAAGGAAGGAAATCGGGAAGAACGATAGCAGCTGGTACTGCTGCTGCCCTAGAACAGGGCCTGAGGACCCAGAGATCCCCTCAGGGCAGAGGTAAGGGGGAGCCTGGAAGGGCCCAGGGAGAGTTCCACCCCCACGGGACTGAAAGCAGCTGGGGAAGCAGGGTGAAGAGGTTTATTTTCTGATACGGGTGCTTCTTACTCTGTGCTACATCAAGAATTATTACCCGTGATGATTCTTATAATAGCTGTAGGAGCTACTGGCAAGAGAAGCTTGCTTCTGGGGACCAATTAAATACAGGCTAGGAGAACAAGCAGCAATACATAAATCCTTGTACATGTTCTCCAAACCATCACTTGGGCATGACGTATTAGAACAGCTGAATGTAGAGATTAAATTCAGTACAGAAAATGGGAGCTAAGTGTCAAGCAAGACCAATTGACTGAGAATGTTAAGTCTGGCTTTAACACTAACTGGGAGAAGCAATGTTGTACCTCCGGAAGTCATGTAAATCCTAAATCAGGTATACACAGCATTGCAGGCATCAGGAATGCCTGGCAGAGCCAAAAATGCAGCCCAGTAGGAGTTAAGTTAAAGACGGGAGCCAGCCCAGTCAGGGTAAAGCAGTGCCCTTTGAGGATACGAGATTGTAGGAGGATAAAAGAAATAAGAAATAACTTCCTGCATTTTGGATTATTAATTGGATAGGAATCCAAATACAACACCCCAATCTTGCCATTGAAAAAGGGAATGGCAGGAGCTACAGCTTGGTACAAGATTTGAGGGCAGTTAATAGAATCGTTGAAGATATACAACCCATGGTGGCAAATCCATACACTTTATTAACCAAGTTAAGGAATGAGTAGGTGGGGTTTGCCCTTCTGGATTTGAAGGATGCCTTTTTCTGCCTGTTTTTTGGCAAAGAAAGTCTAAAATTATTTGCCTTTGAATAGGAAAACCCCAATACGGGGTGAAAAGACTCAGTTAACCTGGACAGTGTTAGCCAGGGTTGTGAGAACAGCCCAGTGATTTGTGAGAACTGGTCAACTTGTGAGCCTGGGACTTGGCTTCCTCCATCCCAGGGTGGAACTTCACTGCAGTATGTGGCTACCACAGCAACAAGAGGACTGCGTGCAATGGACTGTGAGTGTGCTGAGTTTCTTGGTTTAAATGATTATCAAGTTTCTCAACAGAAAGCACAAATAACTCAGCAGCAAGTGATGTATTTGGGGTAAGAGATTACAGCTGGACGTCGAACCTTAAGGACTGCCAGGAAAGAAGCTACCTACCAAACCCCTGAGCCACAAACTGCCAAGGAACTCCGTGCGTTCCTAGGAATGACAGGATGGTGCCGACTGTGGATACACAGCTATGGACTGTTGGTATGAAATGGGGAGGCAAGGAGGGCGTTCCCTCAGCTGAAGCAAGAACTCATGAAGGCCCCCTGCTGTGGGGCTACCAGACATGACTAAACCCTTCTGGCTGTTCTCACATGAACACAAGGAATAGCACTGGGAGCCCTTGCCCAGAGCCTTGCACCCTATCCAAGGGCAGTGGCACACTTCTCCAGGCAGCTGGATGAAGGGATGGCCAGGGTGCCTGAGGGCGGTGGCTGCACTAGAGCTCAATATTCAAGAAGCCTGTAAATTTACACTGGGCTGGACCAAAGAATAATAGTTTTAATATGTCATACAGTGCCTACTGTATGAGGTAAAAGGGGGGCATTGGCTCTCACCCCAAGGTTCCTGAAATTCCAGGCCATCCTGGTAGAGCAGGATGGTGTAGAAATAATGGTAGCTAATGTTGTCAACCCAGTACCTTTCCTTAGTGGAACTCCTGGAGAACCAGTATTTCATGACTGCTTTCAGACAACTGAAGCTGTGTATCACAGCCAGTCAGACCTGCAGGACAAACCCTTAGAAGATGCAGAAGACACCTGGTTTACCAATGGTAGCAGTTCTGTGAGACAAGGAAAGGCAGGATATGCAGTAACTGCTACTGACAAGGTAATCATAGCACAACCATTACCTGTGGGGACTTTCCCTCAGAAGGCCGAAATAACTGCCTTGAAAAGAGCCTTAAATATATGGACAGATGCTAATGATGTATTTGGGATGCTACACGCTCATAGTACCATCTGAAAAGAGCAAGGATTGCTCACACACAAGGAAAACAGCATGATGTAAACCTACCAAAGAGCATGGCTATTATACATTGTAAAGGACATCAGAAAGGTAACTCTGTACAGGAAACTGGAAACAGATGGTGGATCAGGTGGCAGAACAGGTAGTTGAAGAAGGCTTTAATTCGAGATGGTAAACTTAAAATCTCTGAACCTCAGTCAGAACCTGTACAATATTCTAAAGAGGATAGGAAGGTAATTAATGATTTAGAAGGGAAGAGAGCAAGCTGACAGATGGGTGCACGCCCAGATGGACACATTGCTATGCCCTTTAGTATGCTATGGAAATTGGTTGTAAGGGAAGATAAGAAAATATATTGGGTGAATAGACACTACAAAGTATCCTAGTACCAGGAACAGGGCACAAGTGGGCCTATTGGGAAGGGGAACCTTCCAGGGCAACAATGGCAAATGGATTTCTTGGAACTCCCAAGAAAAGGGGGGTGTCGCTGTATGTTGGTACTAACCGATACCTTTTTACAGTGGCCAGAGGCATTCCTTTGTAGAACTAATAAGGCACGTGGGGTAACTAAAGTATTGTTACAGGAGGTTATTCCAAGATGCTGAGGGACTACTTGGTCTGTCAAGGAAAGTGCACTGTCGAAAGTTAAAATCATAAGGAAAAGATGAGTTGGTCACTAATTTGCTTCATCTCAATGTACCTGGGAGGTGTTTTAGCCTAGGAAGAGAACTCCTTTTTAGTAACTTTTCTAAAACTTTAAACTTCTCTGATTGCTGTGTCCGTACATGACTACCAAAGGCAGGATGGAAGGACCGTGGTTTGGGATCCTGTCACTAAATAGGTCTGCTCAGTACAAAGGGAGTCCATTTACTTAGGGGCAGGTGAGGAAGCTACTGTTAACAGCATTGTTATTCTAGGACCAAAATTCAACCTATCTTGGATCAATCTTACACTTCCAAATTTAACAGTGGCCACCATTAAGGAAGGGCTTCTGGTGGCTGTGTGGAGGATGAGAGAGAGCTCGAAAATCGGTACCCATAAATTGGAAAGGAGATTGTATAGGAGGATTTTTAGCACCTCCTACAAGCATCCATCTGAAAGGACTCCCATCAGGTATAGTGAGAACTATGTAGGGCCAATATCAAAATACAAGGAGAGTAAGAAGAAGGAGAGAGAGAAGAATATATTAAGTAAAGATTCCAGGCCAAGAGGGGGTGTCCTCCCCATCTGAAGTCATACTACAGAATAGAACGGCGCTGGATTTGTTGACTGCCAAGGAAGGGGGAGTGTGTTCCATAATAAATCAAAGCTGTTGTGCCTGCATAAATAAAGATCAGAGGGTCGAAACAGATCTAGAGAAAATCTGGGAGCAAACAAGTCATGAAGTGAGCAAGGATAATACCGACGGGGGAACAGCTATCTCTGAATTATGGGATAGACTTACTAATTGGCTACCAAATTTCGGATGGCTGAAGCAACTTTTCTTAGTGAGTATTGCTCTACTCTTTGTGGTAGGTTTCACATGCTTAGTGCTAAGGTGCTCAATGTGCTTATATCAGAACACAGGGAAGGAATATGAAAAGTGGAAAAGGTATAAGCTAAGACAAAAGAAAGAAAGTGGGGTCTATTTCCAGAAATCATTAGGGAGGAATGGGATAATCTAGCAGACGGGCGTCTCTGCTAGATTAAAGAAAAGGGGGAACTGAGACACAAAAGGGGTTAAATTACAAAATAGGATTAAGCTACAAAGAGAAATAGAATGAAGGCAAACATTTGGTCTCACCTATATGTGAAAGGATGTTCCAATGAATAGAATGCATACAAAAACAAGGAAAGCCTTGCTTTGAACATATGGGAAAATAAAGGGAGTATCTACAGATGGTATGGATAACAAACAATGCTTGACACTCCAAGGACTTCAAGCGGAGATAAGAAAATAAGGGAACTGCAAGGCAAGCAGAAACCAGTTAAAGGGGAGGGGTTGTTGTATCCGCATTCCTGAGATCTACTGAATATGTATGAGCTTGCCCTATATATGTAGCTAACTTTTGCTTATCAGTGTGCAACTTAGGAGGAGCTGTGTCCCCCTTGCACCCAGCACATGTGCATCGCTGAATAAATCATACCTGCTTTATAATCTCACTTGGGTTACAGAGTTTGATTCCACACATCAGTACATTAGTTTAAGAAGCGATATATTAGTTTAGCAAAAGGAATCAGTAAGTGATTGATAGTTCTAAAACTTTCCATTTCAGCTTTAGTGGGTGAACAGTCTTGTTTTTCCTCAATAATTTTGCACTGGGGACATAATAGAACACTTATCTTCTGCCTCAATGATTTTGCCTCATAAGTACTGGAATCACAGTAGAATGCTTTTATCTGTTGCCTCAAAACGTGCAAGGACATTTTCCATGGGTTCTACATACATTGTTTTTAAAAAGTGGCTCAGTATGGCCTAATAAGCAATGGAAATCTTCCAAGCTGGGGAAAAGTGAATGAAAGAGAGTCAAAGGTCTCAGTGATGAAGCTGATGGTGAAAAAAGGGGAAGAAGTAGGTGGGCACTCGACCACCCTAAATACCACTAAGCATGGCCAAAGGGACATTAGCACCTATCTATGAGACCTTGAAAATGAGTGCATATGTATGCCAAAGTCTCCCCGAGCTCCTCTGCTCCAGACTGACCCATCCCAGTGCCCTCAGCAGCTCCCCATAACACTTGTGCTCCAGACCCCTCACAGCTTCGCTGCCCTTTTCTGCACGCACCCCAGGGCCTCAGTGTCTTTCTCATAGCGAGGAGCCCAGCGCTGAACACAGCACTCGAGGTGTGGCCTCACAGTGCCGAGTACAGAGGGACGCAATATTACCGATACAAGCCACGAAAATGACTGAGCACAGCCATGCAGAAAAGGACCTGCGCGCACCCACAGCCGCGAAAAGACCCCGCCCCAAAATGGCCGCCGCCCGCTCCCCTCAGCGCGGCGTTCCCGCCATGCCCCGCGCACCTCCAGCACCACGGTGCGCATGGCGCCGCCCGCCGACAGGTAGGCGCGGGTGTCGGGATGCTGCCAGTGCGCGTGCGCGGCAGCCAGTGCGGCGTGGCACCCCTGGGCCACCACCGCACCCAGCGACCACGAGCGGGCCAGGTCTCCCCGCAGCACCACGTACTGCACCAGCGCCGCCGCCGCTGTCGCCGTGGCTGCTCCTGCCGCCGTCCCGGACGCCGCCATGCTGCTGTACGGGGAGGCGTGGCCGCGCATGCCGGGTGCTGAGAGGAATGGGCGCCGCCATGCTGCTGTACGGCAAACGTCAGGGGAGCGGTGGTGACGTAGTTACGGTGCCGCCGGAGCGCGAAGTTTGAGCGCTGAGGTGAGAGCGGGACCCTGGGTCTTGGAAGCGGATCAGGGAGTCCCGGTTCCCCGATCCCCTGTCGGCGGGGGTTCCCGCGTTCCTTCACCCCACAGATCTTCCTCGGGGGGGTCCTTAGGCTGCTCGGCCCCCACCCTCTCCTCCAGCCTCCCTGGGAGCCGCTCCTTGTTTGCTATCCTCAGGAGGCCACGCTGCTCTGTCCCGCTGACCCCTCAATGGGAGTCCCCAGGCCCTGCTTCTCCTCCTTATCCTCCTGTCTCCCTCTTTATGGGGTCCCTAGTTCGCCTGTCACCTCTCTGTTCCCATATGGGGACAGCCCGAGGGGTTCCTGTCACCTCCTTGGGGCTGGTGTAAAAGGGTGTGTGAGAGTATGGGGATGCGTGAGGGTATATAAGGGGATGGAAGTTTATAACGTGCTATTTCAGCCCTCAGGATTATCCTTGTGTGAGGCCAACCCTGGAGCCAGACCTGCCCCCAGGCTTCATGGAGGAAGAACATAACAGTGATGAGAAGGAAAATGCCCTGTGTGGAAGATCTCTCACCGCTGCCTCCCAGGACGGAGGAGAGAGAACGTCTGCGGTCCCCCTTGCACAGGGGAAGGTGGAAGGAGGTACAGTGTATTCAGGAGATGGTGAGCTTATAAAGGTCACTTTGTGCATGGTATGCAGCACTACAGACTTGGGGCAGAGTTCAGTCTGGAGCAGAGGTGGCCAAGGAGAGACCTTATAGTTCTCTCCAACTCCCTGAAAGGAGGTTGTGTTGAGGTGGGGATTGGCCTCTGCTCCCAGGTGACAGTGATAGGACGAGAGGTGATGGCCTCAGGTTGCACCAGGGGAGTCTCAGGTTGGATATTAGGAAATGCTTCTTCTCCAAAGGAGCAGTGCTGCAGTGGCACAGCTGCCCAGGGAGGTGGTGGGGTCACCGTCCCTGGAGGTGTTCCAGAACCGTGGGGATGTGGCACTGAGGGATGTGGGCAGTGGGCATGTCCTCTGCCCCTAAGGAGCTGTAAATAATTTCTTTAAGTATCTATACTGGGCCAGCTTTGGTTTGGGTCGCACTGTGCGGATGCTTACTAATGACAGCTGGATTTTTGAGCATGTGTTGCTGTTCCTTGCAGGCGTGTTAGGTTATCTGGAAATGCTGGAGGCACAGGCTCACGAGTTAGGCCTGATGCAAGAAGAGAAGGAGCAGCAAGAAAAGAAGCTCGACAGACTGAAAGCCAGAGTGCAGGAGCTGAGAGCCCGGAGGGATGAGCTGCGGGCTAAAGTGGAGCTGCAGGAAAAGAGGGTGAGAAAGGGCTTGCTGCAGAGATCTGACAGAGGGGCTCTGGTATGCTCCTGCTCTCACAGCGTGGATTTACTGGGGTTGTTGATTTATTTTCTCTTTTTAAGTAATGTACAGCCCTGGCATCCCCTGTTCTCAGTACATTGTAGTCCGGGACTGCTGGATCTTTATGCTTTGAGGTTGTGTGGCCATTTATGAACTCTTTTTCCCTTCTTCAGCTTGAAATGAAAGAAATTCACATTTCTTGGAGCTGGGTTATTTCTCTGTAGCTTGAGTGTGTTCCCTGCAGGTTTGGTGTTGTCAATTCCTGACCTGCCTCATCTTTTGGCTTTTGTAGCTTCTTGACAAGGAGGGAGTCGTGACAAATCCAGCACGGCCCAGTGCTCAGACTGTTTTGGAGTGGAAAGTGAAGAGCATTAAGGCCATGCTGCAGGTCTTTTACCTCACAGGTAATGCCTCAAGGCTTGCATGCGTTCTGCTGATGGCTGCATTTTTGGGGTGCTAAATTTTGAATAATGAATTTGATGTGAAGTGCAGTTTCCCTATTAATGCTGCTTGTGTTGTGCTTGAAGCCTTCAGTCTGAAAGCATAGGAAGGGCAGAAGCACTGCAATTCTCTGCCTCTCAGAGAAGGCTTCTGGGATTTTGCAGAAACTCTTGCTTACAACTGCATCATTTGGACTAAGATCTAGATTTTAGGAAGCATGTAAATACCTTAGTCTTAATAAAATCTTTGGGCTTTAGGTTAAATATTCAATGGTCTGGGTCTTCCATGCCAGTAACCTCTTTTCAGCTATTCCTGAGCTTGGTTTAATATATACTTTTTTGTTTGTTTCCAATGGAAGTCACCTTTGCACTCTGTTCCAGTCACTGGAAGGACAGTGTGGGAATACAAGTCTTATGCTGATGAGGTTGGGTTGAGCCCACGAGCCCTTCTGCCACTCTTTTTGGGGCTGTTTCTTTCACTTAGGGCAGCCTGTTCTGCACTGTGGGAGCCAGGACTGAGTTTGGAAGTGCCAGCATAGCTCAGTTAGTGACAATTTAATCTGCCTTTAAGCTGCTTGAATTTATCTGATGTCCCTTCGTAAAAAGTTGCTGTGTTTTATGTCCCTGGACTCTTGAAAGTCCTGAATCCTCCCAGGGAGCTCCCCAGGCTGCCATGCTAAGAGCATACAGCCTGCAGCCTGTGCTGTCCCAGCAAAACATCCTTGAGGTGACAAGTTTCTATTAGTGCTCAGTAAAACCTCTCTCTCTGCACCCAAGGGATCAGTGGGAAGCTGACCAAGCAGGGAGTGTGTTTCTGCATCAGCACTGCGTATGAAGGCACCTACCTGGATTCCTATTACGTGGACCTCCTCATCAAGCCAGAGGTGAAGATTCAACACCACTCTGTCCCCATCTTCATCCCCCTGGAGCAGATAGCCAAGAAGTACCTGCAGACGGACATCAGGCGCTTCCTGTCCGTCCTGTCGGACCACCTGAACGCTTACGTTGGGCGGAGGCACCAGGCAGACCAGTTGGAGGTACCAGTGGTCCCAGCAACAATGCTTGCCCTTCTTTTTGCCTTTTATCTACCAAAAGTTAATGAGTGTGCACAGCTGGGGGAAATCTAAGTGGTTTTCTTTATATGGAGCGCTCACGGTCCTGGTTTTCAGAGCACAGCAAATGACTGCATGACTATAAGCTCCATTGCCTGTGTCATTAGTACGTGTGTATTTGGATGTCTTGTGGCTCGTTTAAAATACACAGCCAAGTGCAAGGAAAGCTGTCCTCTTCCTCTGAGGTCCCTAAACTGAAGGAGCTGTGCTTTTGTCAAACGCCTCTGGAGGATGTGACTCAAAGATGTAGATGAGCACTTGTTTATTTCACACTTACCCTCTCAAGGCTTGCTCAAGGTGCAGCCACCCCAGGGCATGCCAGCCTGGTGCAGGGGGTGGGGGCACTGTGCTCTGTTAGCTCCCAGCCCCACACTGATGCACTCCTGCCCTAGCTTTGTCTTTCAGAAGTTGTCTTTGTCCCTTCAGGAGCGCTTTTCAGACCGCATAGAAGGAACTTTGCAGAGGAACTCTTTGTGTAACTTGCTGGTCTTTAATTACACCGTGTCAAGAGACAGCAAGACCTTTCCATTCAACGTGAGGCTGCTTTATGGAGACCTCTGTTGCAGCCTCCCTACTGAAGCCATCATTTCTTGTACACGTAAGTGGGCAGTGCAGGTGTCTGGGGGTGTGGGGAGGGCAGCCATACTGCAATGGATGAGCTTTCCACTAGTTCAGTTTGGGGACAGAAAGAAGCATGCTGTCATATTTCTCTGGGAGGAAAGACCTTTTCTGTAGCATGGGGGTTAGTGGCAGGGAAATAAGACAAGATCTTATTAGCACGAGAAATTTCTTCCAGTGCAATTAGAGAAATGATTAAGGTGGACACTGAGGCCTGCTGTTGGGATGTCTCACATTGCGCAGCCAGGCCCTAATTGGCCACATTGTACCATGAGGTGTGCTGGCACATCCTGCCATACAGAAACAGGAGGGAGATTTACAACCTCTTTCAAGGTGTCGGTGATATTGTGAAATGCTCCTAACAAAGATCTCTGCCTGGAAGCCCTTCCTGATACCACTTACTCCCCCATCCTTTGAACGATGCTACCTCCTCCTGGTGTCACACAGATGGCTGATACTGAGTGTCTTCTGCAGCCTTCGCAATATGGCATGGCTTAACCCTGATCTGTGCTGTTTTATGACTAATTACTGCAAATGCCCAACTGAGCTGAGGAGGCATTTTCCCATCTCTTCCTCATGGTTGTGCAGAGCTGTGGGCCCTCCTGAGCCACCTCGCATCCCATTCACCTGCCCATGTGGGCTGGTTAGGCTGCAAAGCTAGATGGAGCTCTAAGCAGAGCAGCTCGGGCTTGTAATCACTCTGCCAGCAGTCATGGTCTGAGGCCTCCTTCTGGCAGCAGAACCCAGCTGTGACACTCCTTGGGTTGCAGTTAGGCTGCAGGAGGAATTGTGTACTGTGTCAACAGCTCTTTCCCTTTCCCTTTCCGTTTTCCCTTTCCCTTTCCCTTTCCCCTCCCCTCCCCTCCCCTCATAGAAATGGCTCCTTTATAGGTGAAGTTCTGCCCTTGCTCAAAAACATCACTGTCTTTTGAGCTGATGAGGCAGCTGGGTGGCTGAGGTGCTCCCACACTGTTGTCCCCTCACAAGCAGCCCTTCAGCTCTTGGTGTTTGTGCTGCTTGTGCTCTGCAGCAGTTCAGTTCCCCCGAGGGAGATGCAGGACGCAAAGGGTTAGGAAGGAGAAAGTAGGGTTATGAGAAGAAAAACTATGGCCAGGGAGAAAACTCCCTAGGGGCAAGGAAAGAATGAGAAGCAAATAGTTTTATGCTGGTAAAACTGTGTTCCTCTCCCCGCTGATCTGTCTACTTCTTTCTCCTAGCTGGCACTCTTCCATTGCTAGCAGAGATGGCAGCAGCTCACTCAAACGCATTCCGACGCACGGCTCTGCACAAAGCCTTCGACTCACTCATCAATGCTAAAGAAAGCCAGGACTGAGCACTGTAAGCTACCTTGGCTCTCCTCAGTAACGTGCCTCTCCTGACTTCTTCTGCCTGTGGGGAGTGCTCTCAAAATGCAAATGTTTGCCATAGACTGCAGCACTGCTGCTGGAACCCCCCGGAGGAGCGATTGGCCCAGTTTGAATCTTGAGAGCAATATTTCCTTGATGATTTTTGGGTGTCTATTGCAGGTAGTCTTTTCTCAGCACTGTGCTTCTCGCTTGTCATTTAACTCCTGCTCGTGATGCGTCGCTGTGTTTGGTGCCCCAGAGCTCCACAGTTATGGAGAATGTCTCACAATTAGAAGGAGAAGCTATATGAAAACTTCAACAGCTCGGAAAACCTTCTGGAACAAGAACCCTACAGCTCACCACTGCACGTATCCAGGCAGCAGAACTCAGCAGGGAGCAAGCGGAGTAATCTGTGCCCTCCTTATAACAGCCAGGAAAGGACTTCATGTTAGAAACTGGTACAGGCTGGAGGACAACTGGGATTGTTATGGCAGCCACTGAGCCTTCCCTGGACAGAGGTGAGGTTTAATTTTGCCAGCAGCAGGCTGTGCCCTCACGTGGGCTGCATTAACTCCCCCAGCACATTAGTACTGAGCTTTCCAGATGACTTCACACCAGCAGTGGCTTTGGACATCCTGTTTTCTTCCTGTCATGGCAGAACTTTCCTGGCATCCTGTCTTGTGCTTCCAAGTTTGGATCAGATCTTAAAAGCTTGCTGTACTTTTATGAGCTCTCTTTCAATGCGTTAATTTCAGTAACACAGAACTTTTACTGTGGTATTTTAAAGGATCTCCTTCCAGCACGTGGCTGGGACAACAGGATTTTCTCCTGCCCCGTTTTTGTGCCAACACTGCATGTGGAAAGTTCATAGTTTGCTTTTAAATTGTTTCTGTAGTTGAAGCTTCATCCAAATCAACCTTTTTATATATAACCTCTGGTTTTCAGATGTTGCAGCTCCAGGTAACAATTCCCTGATGGCCCTGGGGGTCGAGTAATGGGGTAGGGATCAAAATCTTGTGCCATTCTTTCTGAGATTTCCAGTGTTTTGATACTCTGCAACAAGAGAAAGGAGCAAAAGCCACCAGAGGCATCAACCTCCCCTTTGGGAGCCCCTCCAAACCCAGTATCCCCTCGAAGAGGTGGTGAAGCCCTTCTCAGCATCCCCACAACCCCAGAACACAGCAGACGCAGAACCAGGCTTTGAAATTCAACTGCTTTCTATTCAAGAAACTAGTGGCATAATTACACTCTGTGTGCCTCCCTTCTCCCCCTGGCCTGGCAGTGTCAAGCTGAATAACACAGTCCAATCCCAGCCAGTCCCAGGTCCTCTCTTCCATCAAGCAGTGACAGCAGCTGACCACAGCGTGCACGGGGGAGCGAACAGGCACAGTTAAAAATATAAATGTCAATCTGTACTCTTATGTATATATATTTATATATCTGAAATACACAATATTCTGTAGTTTTTCTCCGAGCCCAAGGTGGTACTGCACTCTCTCTCCCCGATCTCCTAACTATGTTGTCTGTGACAAGGATGAACTCAGTATGGACTAACAGCAAAGCCCGGACGCTCCGGTGCGTAGGAGAGACGCGTCTTCCCATCTGACCCTGAGTTTGGATCTCCTTGTGCTGAGTGCGTGGCAGATGGGGCCCGCAATGCTACTTGGATGCCATACTGCCACCTGCCCTGCAAAGCCCGGGGTGCCTGGGAAAAGGCAGCCCCAGCCCCAAACCCACTGAGGGCTGTGAGCTTGTGTGCAGGCACGATGGAGCAAAGGAACTTTCCAGCAGGGACTCGGAAAGGGTTGTGCAAAGGGGTTGGTTTCTCGAGTTTGGTTTCAGATCCGGACCTCAGTGGGAGAGATGTCCCTGCTGGCTGCGGTGGTGGGCACTGGGCCCCCCGGGCCGCCCCTCTGGGTGCTGGGGAGGCGGTGGCTGTGCTGGCTGGCAGGCACCGGGCCCTCAGGAGCTGTCCACCACCTGATGGGGCAGGGTGACGGATGAGCCGTTGACGAAGGAGCCCTGCTTCTCCCGGCCCTTGAGGAAGAAAGTGAGCAGCTCCCCCTTGCCCTTGACGTAGATGGCCCCACGGCGCACGAAGCGGAAGCCATACTCCTTCAGGATGAGGTGCGTCTCCTCTACCACCTGCAGGGACAAATGCACACGGTGGGAGGCTGGGGGGACCCTGCCCAGCACACAGCATGGGGAGCGTGGACCCCCATGTGCTGCTTGGGGAACAGGTTTACCCACCCACCAAGCTGCCCATTGTCTTGAGGTGCCCTACTTTTAGCAACGCCTTGCCCCATTCGCAGCTTGGAGGAGCCGTCAACAACTCCCAGCCCTGCTGCATACTGTTGGCAGTGCTTTCCCTTCCCATGCAAAGCACAGTGCACTTCAAGGGCTGTGAACACTTGTGAATAACTCCCAGTTTGTCCCCTTGGTTGCCCAGGTCGTGCTGTCCCACCTGTATGTTCCCCATCACACCGGTGGACTCCATCCTGCTGGCCACGTTCACTGTGTTGCCCCAGATGTCATAGTGTGGTTTGCGGGCACCAATGACTCCTGCCAGCACGGCACCCTTGTTCATGCCTGCACAAGAGCAGGGTGGGTGTCACCTCTGTGCTTGGTGACATCCAGATGGGACACCCAGGGTCTGCTCTGGGGCACAGGGCATGAGGTCACCCCAGGCCTCATGAGGTCCCACCACTCAAAGGGAAGGAGGGGATGGGGAGAGCCCCACGTCCCCAGACTTGCCTATGCGCAGCATGAAGTTGTTGAAGGACTGGTAGTTGATGTTCATCAGTGTCACCTTCATGGCCAAGGCAAAGTCGGCGAGGTCAGCCAAATGCTGCCAGCGCTCCTTATCCGAGAGGGTCTCCTTCTGCAAGGGCAGTGGGTCAGGAATGCCCCCCTTGCCCACCATCCCCTGCCACAGGGACCCCTTACCTTGGTGCTGTAACCATTGGCGTTGGCATCGGGGGTCACTCCAGACGCGGCCATGTAGGTGCTGCCGATGGTTTTGATTTTGGTGATACACCGGAAATGGGGTTCATCCAGGAGCTGAGCCATGGGGACAGGTCTTCAGGCACCTGAGGCCACTGGCCAAAGCCCTGTGTTGCCCCATGACCAGCTCCAGCCCAACTCACTGCGTCGAAGTCAGAGATGATCTCATTGAGGAACCGCAAGCACTCGATGCCCCCGTTGTTGATACTCTCCTCTGTGTAGAAGTCGGCGAAGTTGGGGAGAGAAGCAAACATGACGCCAATCTCATCGTAGGACTGGCTGTACAGCTCCTGGGGAGGGGAAGGACAGTGGCTGTCAGCTGGATATGTGGCTGTCAGATGGAGATGTGGCTGCACCTCCAGCAAGCCTGAAACCTCCAAACCTAACCCTCCTCCATCTGAAAAAATAAGGGTGCTCTGCAGTCCTTTGCAAGGCCAAGAAATCACCTCCATCCAACCAAAGATGTTTGACTAGAGTCTTTGGCAACCTCTCCAGGTACAGAGGCCGTGAACAAAAAAAACCAGCTTGAATCACTAAATTCAACTGCTTGTGGGATAGAAGGTCTGTGTTCCTGGGTGCCCCTCACCTCATCCCGCTTCTTGGAGCCCAGGAAGTGCCGGGCCACATGCTCGGGCAGCATGTTGGTGACAAGGGCCTCGTTCCAGCGCCGCATCTCATAGACCCGCTCCTTCTGGTCGTGGACATCAATCTTCCAGAGGAAGAGCGTCCTGGCCAGCTTTTCCACCTGCAGGCAGGGGGAGATGGGTGCAGCAGGGCCTCACCAGCACTAGGAGCATGCCAGCTGGTGTGGGGCTGGTCAAGGCTTGGATGGAGGCTATGGGGCAAGGTGAAACAGTAATGGGAGACATAAGACCTCATGTGAGGGGCAAATGGGACCTTCCTGGGGAAAGCATGGGCTCTGGAGCCACCATGATGCTGCCTGCTCTAAATCTTGTGGGGGAGATGGAGGTGCCAATGTAGTCCTAGGCTTTCGTGGAGAAGAGCTGGAGGTGGTTCCACAGTTGGGGACCAACCGTGCTTCCTTGGAGCATGCAGAAATCAGGCTTGGGGCTGTAGTGACAACACAGAGGGGAAGGAAGAAAGGGGCCTCCTGAGGGGGCTTAGTCACTCACGTGGCGAGAGAAGTAGTAAAAGCTGAGCATCACAACGAAGATCATGGCTGTCATGGAGTACTTGGAGGGGACCAGTGAGGACCTGCTGGGGATGTGGCAAGGTGTAGGTGGGTGGTGGGCTTGGCCATGCCCCCTCACCATGCCCCTACCACCCCTTACATGCTCTGCTGGCTGCGGCGGCGGTCGTACTGGTCGAAGATGTGCTCCCAGGTGTAGATGTTGACAGTGCCAGCTGCCCCAGTGATCAGCACCATGAGAGTCAGCTTGACCATGTGGCTGACCTGCACCAGCATGATGGTGGCCACCAGGGCCAGCACGGCGATGTAGCTGTAGTACTTGGGCTGCTCCCAACAGCCGCCTGGCCGTGGTGGCACCACCGTCCCATTGCCTGTCCTGCTGTAGTCCTGCTGGCAGCTGAGCTGGGGGCATGAGGGTAGGATGAGGACAGGGGGCAGGGAATGATGATGTCCCCCCAAGAGCTGGAGTACTTTGTGGGAGAGAGGAGGACACCCCAACTACCAGGTGCTAAAATCCTCCCCAGCTTCAGCGCAGCCCTCACTGATTTAATGATTGGATTTAATGGTTGTGCACAATTATGGGCTGCTGGGACACAGAAGGTCAGAGCGGGTTCCTGTGCTGGCCCCATGTCTCACCATGTCCACAATATCAGCCATGGTGACAATGATGATGGCAGCCATGGCCCAGGTGTTGCGTGCCCAGCGAGTCCTGTCAATCCAGGTGGAGAAGGCCACGAGCTTTTTGGGGAAGACCTGCTGGGAGAAGACAAGGGACTTCACCCAGGTGGGACATGACATCACAGTGGTCATAGAGAGAAAAAACAGTGGATAATGGGGTGGCACAAAATATAGATGGGGAAGGTGTTGAGGGAAGAGCAGCCCCCAAACCTCACCCATCCTCCATGTCCCCACCCCCTGAGGCTGCCCATCCCGCTCTCACCCGGGGAAAGATGGCAGCCAGTGAGCAGAGGGTGAGGATGAGCAGCAGGATCTCCCCCACCACGAAGGTCACGTAGTTGGCCACCAACCTGTCCCAAAAAGACCCAGGATGGGACAGATCTGAAGCCCTGCAGGGCTGAAGGCGAGTTGGGGCAATCCATCCCCAATGTCTCCCCACCATACCAAGGGTCGATGAAGACCTCCACCAAGGCAGTGAAGAAGAGGACAACACAGGAGCAGCTGAAGGCAGCACCGCTCTGCTTCTCCTTCTCCACTGAGTAGCGTGTCTCCATCTCAGGGTCAATGAAGCGCATGGAGAGCCGGAAGGTGCTCTTTCCCTTCAACCTGCCAGCAACGTTGGCCATCAGCACCCAACAGAGCCGGGCTGGGTTGCACTGCTGGCTGGGTGACTCACGCCTGGACAGACTCGCGCTCCAGCAGGGCTTCGTTGAGCAGCTTGTTGAGCTCCTGCTCATTCTGCGATGCATCGATTACCCGCTCAGCCAGGTCCCGCAGCCGCAGCCGGCGCCGCGGGTTGGGGAAGGATGGGTTCACAGCCTGTGCCACGAAGCAAAGCATCAGTGGGAATGCTGAGGCCATCGTGGTGTGGTCATCACGGCAGTCCCGGGAATACAAGCTGAATGGGGTGTTTCCCACGCACCGTACCTCTCCATCCTCCTCCCCGTTCTCCAGGGTGCCCCTCACCCTGGTGTCGGGCTCATCAGGCTCCTCAGGGCTGGTGCAAGCCAAGCTGACACTGCCATTGCGCTCCTTGGTGTTGATGAGCAGTGGGGAGCCTCCATGGGATGAGGTGAGCGACAGCTTCTGCAAGGCCGAGGTGGTGGCTCACAGTGTGCCAAGGACGCCTGCTGCGGCGGCACCGGTGCCCACGCCACTACTCACCACCCCATTGATGCCATTGCGTAGAGGCTGCTTGGGCACCACGATGAGGTAGGTGACAATGCCCTTCTCCTTCAGGTACTCACAGCGAGAGCCACCCTCGCCTGGCTCCACCTCAAACTCACCCTTCAGGCAATCCATGGTGCTCTGTGAGATGTGCACACGCCTGCGGGACACGAGGTGCCATGAACTGGGGCCACCCTATGGCTATGGGATGGTGACCCCGCGCCCCATCCCCACCAAGAGATGCTCACCCAGGGATGCCACCTGCCTCCATCTTATTGGCCACGGTGACGTCAGTGGACCACACGTCGTACTGCCAACGCTTCTGGCCCAGCACGCCGCCCAGCACCGTCCCGCTGTGCACTCCCACACGCATGTCCACCGCTGTCTTGGTCTTTTCCCGCACGTAACTGGGAGGGTGACATGGGAGTCACTCACTGCCCCTCCTGGTTCCAACCCCAGGGCAATAACACCTTCCTTAATTGAGTGCACTTGGCACAGGAGAGGAGACAGAAAAGGGTAGGGTGGTGTCCTGCCTTGGAGAAGCCCAATGGGGTGACCCTGGTGGGGCAACGGGAGCACCTGCCTATATCAGTACCCATTACTGGGTCCTCCCTGCTTTCTGCCAAACCCCAGGGACACCCTTGGGACAATGATCAGCACACGATAGACACGATGAGGACATGCTGGAAATGATGACAAGAACACAATGAGAATGAGGACAAGAACACTGGAGAGGTTTAGGTTAGATCCTAGGAGGAAGTTTTTCACCCAGAGGGTGGTGACGCACTGCAACAGGTTGCCCAAGGAGGCTGTGGATGCCCCATCCCTGGAGGCATCCAAGGCCAGGCTGGATGTGGCTCTGGGCAGCCTGGTCTGGTGGTTGGCAACCCTGCACACAGCAGGGGAGTTGAAACTACATGATCATTGTGGTCCTTTTCAACCCAGGCCATTCTGTGATTCTACAATTCTATGATTCTATGACACTATCGTTGGTATTGGCACAGGTTGCTGTGGGTGCCACATTCATGGCAGTGCCCAAGGCCAGGCTGGATGGGGCTTGGAGCAGCCTGGTCTATGGGAGGTATCCCTGCACACAGCATGGGATTGGAACTGGTTGGGCTTCAAGGTCCCTTCCAACTCAAAGTCTCTTCCAGCCCAAGTCATTCTATGATTCTAAGTTATGCTGAGAATGATGATGAGGACATACTGGGGACAATGACAAGGGCACCCTGGGGACAATCCCGAGGAGCTCTTACGAAATGGCCTCCACCATGGCAAGCCCCATCATGATGGAGCAGACAGCGTGGTCCTCCCGGTAGTCGGGCAGCCCGCAGATGCAGTAATAGCAGTCACCCAGGATCTTGATGCGCAGCTGGTGGTATTTCTGGGGAGAGGGGCATGGTATCAGCTCCCTGCCAATGGCTGGGCTCCCCCATCCCTCTCCCAGGCAGGGCTTGCTCCATCCTTGCCCATGCCGAGCTCTTCCATGCTCACAAGGGACACAAATAATCCGATTTTCCATTCCCTCCCTGCCTCCCTGAAGAATTGGCCAACTGCAGCCTGGATGGTGGGGGCCCCCACCCCTTCCCAGTCCTATTTTTGCCACGTACAACATGGGGCATCTCCAGCCCATCCCCTTGCTGATGAGCGGGGACACTCACGGCTGCCAGCTTGTCGAAGCGGGCGAAGAGCTCGTTGAGGAGCTTCACCAGCTCCTGGGCACTGCAGGACGAGGAGAGCTGCGTGAAGCCCACGATGTCTGCAAAGAGGATGCTGTGGGGAGCGAGGCGTTACAAATATGCTCCTCAGGGGGAGAATTTGCAGCGAGAATTTCTTTTCCCATAACGCAGACACGACTGCGACGATA
This sequence comes from Pavo muticus, assembly GCA_016647715.1. NCBI lineage: Eukaryota > Metazoa > Chordata > Aves > Galliformes > Phasianidae > Pavo > Pavo muticus. The sequence continues at coordinate 51,214 of JACDJE010000475.1, forward strand.
GGTTCAGCTATGTCCCTAAAGGCTATTTTGGGACGTGGCTGGAAACGATGCTCTGCAAATCATGTCTGGATCAAAAAGTGGCCCCAAGCCATAGTCTGGCTGGCAGCTGTCCCCTGTTACCCTTTGCTTTAGCCACCCCCACCCTAATCTCCTTCTAGGGCTTTTCTGGCCCTAAATACAAGGAATTGAGAGATTTTCTCCATTGACCGTGGCACGGGTAGGAGCCAGCCCTACCTGACATTCTCGTGGCGGTACATGTACATGGTGTTGAACTGCTGCATCTCCTTCTGGCTCGGGTCCTTCTTCATATCCTTCAGCATCTCATCCGCCACGTGCTTGGGCAGGATGGAGAGCATCAGCCGCTCCTGGGGGACAGGGCAGGAAACTGAGTGTAAGCGCACCGTGCATGTGCTATTCTGAGCAGCCCCCTCTCCATGGGGACAAAGAGTGGCAAAGGTCAGCCCCAAAACCCATGCCAGCACTGGAGGATCTGCAGCGATGTCTACTAGTGACAGGAGAAGAGGTGATGGCCTCAAGTTGTGCCAGGGGAGGTTCAGGTTGGATATTAGGAACAATTTCGTCTCCAGAAGAGCGGTGCTGCAGCGGCACAGCTGCCCAGGGAGGTGGTGGGGTCACCGTCCCTGGAGGTGTTCAAGAAGCATAGAGGTGTGGCAGTGAGGGACGTGCTCAGTGGGAATGGTGGGGGTGGGCTGGGGTTGGACTTGGGGACCACAGAGGTCCCTTCCAACCTTAATGACTCTGTGATTCTCTGATTTTATGTCCCTGCAAGCTGCCCTGGGGTTGGGACAACTACACCATGGAGGATCTCTTGATTTAAAGGCATGGTGTGTCCACATGCCACCCCACTGGACAGCAGCACTGGCCCCAAGGAGGAGTAAACCCACGGGGGACATCATACTCCCTGCCTTCCCCACAGCCCCGCAGCTGGAAAGGGGATGCATCCCCCAGCTGGCTGCACGTGAGGATGTGTGCTATGTGTAATTAACTCTCTTAATGAAGTGGGTTTTCCCCCGGGCTTCTGTGCACAATGGGGCCGTTGCTGGAGGAACAGCACCGTGTCCCAGCCCGGTGGCTTTCAGTGCTGCCACCATACAGACAGCACACAGTGAGACCCTGCTGCAAGGGAAGGAGCCAGGGATTTCCCGAGACGTCCACTGGGGCTTGATGCTGAATAACCCTGAATTCACCCAATTGCTTTGCAAGCTTCAAAGCTACTGACCAGCCAATGTATGGGGCATTGCTGGTGGGAAAAAGGCCACAAAGTGCTCCCTGTGAGGTGGGCGTTGTGCTGGTCCTCCCCTCATCCACTCCCCCCCCCCTCCCCGAGAAGCACGGTGCTAGCAGTGGGCTGGACCCGACAGGCATCTCTGTTGCCATTGGGAGCAAATTGCTGGCAGCGGATCAACCAGATAAGAGATGGGAGATGGGGAGAGAGGCCCCAGATAAGGTGCTAAAATTAGCTGGGCTCATAACTGGATGCTGACTGGAGAAAATGAAGCTTTCCAACTGCCTTCTGTCAACACCGTGCCGGTTCTCCACCCGCTGTTATCACTCCTGTCCCCACAGCAGGATCAGCCCCGTGAGAAGTGAGATGGCCAAGATCCCAATGGGGACATTGCTGGCTGGGGAAATGCTGCAGGGCCATGCCTGGGGATGGGGACATGGAGACTTCTTGTGTGGCCGTGCATGGGGACGGGGAAATGTTATGTGGTCACACCTGATGATGGGGATGTGACATATGGCCATGCCCACAGATGGGAACTGTGCACAAGGCAGGGACATACCACATGGACATGCCTGAGGAGGCCATGGACCTGCCATATGACCATGTCTATAGATAGAGACATTCCATGTGTCTGTGACTGGGCAGGGACCTGCTGTATAGCTGTGATCATGGACACGTGCTTGAGGACAAGGACCTGCCACGTGCCCATGTCCAGTGATGGAGACCTGCTGCCTGGCCATGCCTAGGGACCTGCAACATGGCTCTGCCCAAAGGCAGTGACATGCCACGTGGACATGCCCAAAGAAAGTGACATGCCGTGTGTCCATGCCTGATGAATGGGACCTACTGCATGGCCATGCCATGAGGTTGTGTAATGGGGAAGGGACCTGCCACATGGTCATGTCCAAAGCTAGGGAGCTGCCATGTGCTTACACGTGAGGACAGGGACCTGCCATGGGGATGGGGACAGCTTGAAGGTGGCCATGTCAGAAGCTGTGAGGTCCTGGAAGAGGACAGTTACATGGTGAGTCCTCAATGAAATGCAGTTCCCACCTCTGGTCCTCTTATCCTTGTTTCCAGCCATCTGTGCCCCATCTTGCTGTCCCCATGCTGTCCCCTACTGTCCCCAGCCACAGCTCCTACCTGCTGCTGGCTCTGCTCCTCCAGGTTGAGCTTGACCTCGAGGGACTGCCGTGCTTCCAGGAAGGCCTTGCGGTGCTTACGGTCAGCCATGTAGTAGGACATGGTGCCCACCGTGATGGCACAAAGGTAGATGGCAACGTTGGACAGGAGCTGTGGGGATGAGTTGGGGTGAGAAAGCATTCTGATGATGGAAGACATGAAATCAACCCTGGGTGCAAGCCACCGTGCCACTGCCATGGATAGCTGCTGGGGGGACTCAGCGGGGACTGCCACAAAGCGGTGGCTCTGCAGGAGGGGTCAACAGGAGACCTCATGGCCCCTGAGGGCTGACTGCCTCATTAAACCTTGCAGAGGTGTTTTGGAAAATGGCAGTGGGTCCGCAGGGGCAGGAGCTGCCCTGGGGACAGTTACCAGTTACGCAGAGGCTGAAGTGCAGAAGTTAATGAAAACATGGCCAAACCCTAAACACGTGTCCATGCTCCCATCCCTTCCAGCAGCCAAAACCACAGCTATGAGGTGGCAGTACCAAAGGTGGATGTGCCCAGGTGCTGCTGGCCATGAAAACCCATTCTGTTTGCTGTGAGCATGGTGCTGGACCTGGCCCATAGGTCAGACCCCATCTATGGGACAATGGAAACAAGAACAAGAGCCCTTCATGGAAAGTATGCCTGATGAGCGAAAGTTGAAAGAATTCAGTTTGTTTTGTCTAGAAAGGCAAAGTGTGGCAGGCAGGACATGATGGCAGATCGCAGCTCTGCTGAAGGCAGCCCTGAGGACATGGAGAAGCCCTCCCATCCCAGGGCACAGGCTGAGTGACAGCCCGTCTCCACTGGGGACTTGCCGCCACGTTCAGTGTCCACCTCCTGACCCCTACTCCCCAGCCCTGCATCCCACAGCCCAGCTCTCATGGCTTGTGCCCCGCCCCCATCCCTGCAGCTCGGGATTCCCGGGAAGCCCCAGCATGGCAGCTGGCATGTGAGAACCATCTGGAGGTGGGCACGGAGAAGAAACCCCCAAACCAACCGCCTCTCGCTATTTTTAAGCAGTTGTCATGACAATGTACCACTCCGCCGAGCTCAGCACTGCTCGGCACACATGCGGTCACTGGGAACCCTGCCTGGATGGAGACATGCCTACCCCAAAACCCCACATCGCATGGCCATATACCACAGCCAAGTACAGCCTAGCGCTGTGCCAGGGATGCTCGACTCCCAGACCATCCAACAGGTGCTCCAAGATGGGCTGCAGACCATTTCCCTCCAGCCCCACTGGTGTCTTGCAGGTGTGAGGGCTATCTAAACTGGGGATGAGCCAATGGCCCAGCCCAGTGAGTGAGAATGAAGCCATGGGCAGGGGATGGAGACCCCGCTCTATGCCCATGGTAGGATGAGAGGTAATGGCTTTAAGTTGTGCCAGGGGAGGTTCAGGTTGGATATTAGGAACAATTTCTCCTCCAGAAGAGCGATGATGCAGCAGTACAGCTGCCCAGGGAGGTGGTGGGGTCATCGTCCATGGAGGGGTTCAAGAAGCATAGAGGTGTGGCAGTGAGGGTCGTGGTCAATGGGCACAATGGGGGTGGGCTGGGGTTGGACTTGGGGACCACAGAGGTCCCTCCCAACCTTAATGACTATGATTCTATGGGCTGAGTCCCATGCATCCTGTCTGGCTCATGGCATGGAGCACCACCAAACCCAGAGCCCCAGACCCCCGGCCCCATTCAGCCCGTGGGCTCCTCCTGGACAGCTGGAGCAGGGCAGAAGCTGCCGGCATCTCTCGTTAACCCCCCTGGGCTGCGCCGGCCCGAGCAGCACCCGCTGCTTCATCCTATTAATAGCAGTGCCCTCGGGGAGCCGTACAAACGTCCATAATAATAAAGCGTATGATGTTTATTTCTGGACATAATGTTCCTCTTTTGCAGCAAGCAGAGGCTGAGGCATGCAGCGTTGCCAAGGTTTTGCTGGCCCCGGACTCGCCGTGCCACAGCAATGATGAATGCGGGCGCTGCTGGCCAGGGGGATGCCTGCAGAGCCCTCAGCTCCGGTTGTCACCATCTCACTGCAGTGCCAGGAGCAAAGGCAGGAGACGGAGTCCCTGTTGCATGCAGCTCCTTTGGGTTCGCATTTTTTGGCCCAGCCGTGCCCAAGCAGGGAGCAAAACCTGGGAAAGCCACAGCTTGCACAGGTTTCCGTAGCATCCTCCCGTGGAGCGCACACGTGGAGCGGGCAGTGTGAGCACCTCCAGCAGGATCTTCCACTGCCAACAGCCACTGCCGCACAAGTTTGCAGCTCTGCCTTTTATTTTCCCATCCCCTGAAGAAGGCCGCGCTACCAGCAGGCCTGGAAACGCTGCGTGTGCTGCCTGCCTGAGCACCCAAGATGGATGGGCCATGGGGGACATCAGTGGGGCTTGGGTCACCCTCCTGCTGCAAAACCCACTGCTCTGGGGCAGTGACAACACTGTCTAGCTGCTCCAGGCAAGGCTTTCCCAGGAAATACTGAGGTGATGGGCCAAGGACCAACCACTCTACCCCTGCATCCCCATTGTTTGCTGCCATGCACAAAATGGTGGCCCATCCCTATGGAGGCATTTGAGATCGGGGATGCTGTTTCTCTACGTTTTCTTTGGCAGAAAATCATCCCCAAAGCATCCCCGAGCACAGGGCTGAGCAGCCTCGCACCAGAGCTCCAGCACTGGGGAGGGGTCGATGGGCCCCAGCCCCGTGGTGGGGTGGCTGCAGGGCTGGTGGCTGTGGGGCTGGTGCCTGCTTGGGGCCGCTCGGTTCTCCCGGCTCCGTCCCCTTGGGAATGCTCTTGTGGCTGTTTGTGAGCCTGGAGGAAGGCCCACGCTGGGCTGCTGCCAGGCTTTGGTTAAAAATGGCCTTTTAAAGCCATTTTTGTAATTTAAGGGGAAATCAGCACAAGTGGGGCCCCTCAGCAGGGAGGATGGGGATGCCCTCAGCCCACCGTGCCTCAACTTCCCCAGCAGCCAAAGCACAGCCCATTTGTCTACACATCCAGGGTGGCTCTTGGGGTCAAATCCGTGGCTTTGAGGTCAGGTCTGTGGCATGGGTGCCGTGGGGGTGTTTTAGGGGAGCACCCTGCATCCAGCAAACACCAGAGTGCCTGGATCAAAGCAACTCTAGGGTCAAAGCATAGAGATGGACGTGAATGCGGGGTTAAGCCATGGGAACACAGTTGGCCTCTTCATCCTAACTAGGGATAGGATGAGAAGTAATGGCCTCGAGTTGTACCAGGGGAGGTTTGGGTGAGATATTAGGGAAAGAGTGCTGAGGTATTGGAACAGGGAGCTGGTGGAGTCACTGCCCCTGGAGGCGTTCAAGAACTGTGGAGATGTGGCACTGAGGGACGTGGTCAGTGGGCATGATGGGGGGGTTAGGCTTGGGCTTGGGGATCTCAGAAGCCTTTTCCAACCTGAATGACTCTTTATGACCGAGTGCGGTGGTAACGGGTTGACGGTTGGACTTGGTGATCATAGAGGTCTTCTGCAACCATAATGATTCGATGATTGTATGGTTTGCCCTATGCCAGCCCCGGGTCCCCACATCCCCCTTCCTGTCCCCATGGCCCCGTACCTGTCTCAGCAGCATGCCCTCATCCAGGGCATCCTGCCTCTGTTGGGCGACGGTGACGCCAAGCACCAGCGTGTGGACGCCGCAGGACACGGCGGTGATGAGCACGATGGGCGCCAGGCGCAGCGGCAACGTGATGAAGAAGGAGAAGACGAAGAAGGCCTGCCAGCCCACCGTGTCGCTGGCCTCGGGCGAGCGCGAGAAGTTGAGGCCCAAGTAGCAGAAGATCTGGGCCAAGATGAGGACCCAGAGGACGTAGGGCAGGAAGCGGCGGGCGGCGCGCTCGGGTAGCAGCCGGTATTTGCAGAGGGCGAAGAGCAACACGTGGGCTGCCAACCCGGTCCCTGCCGCCAACGCCGGGGCCAACTTGTCGGCGGCGTAGACCGTGGCGCACATGAGGAGGACGTAGCAGTCGAAGAGGGCGGCGAAGACCACCAGCACCAGGAGGGTCTCGTGGCGTTGGCGACGGAAGTAGGTCTGGTAGAGGTTCTCCAGGGACTCGGGAGCGAAGGTGAGGCGCATGAAGCGGGGCAGGCAGAGGCACGGCCCCGAGCTGCGCACCGTCACCTCGTGGGTCCGGCCCACGGCGTGCTCGGGGTCCGACGGCAGGCTCACCGAGTAGTCGGCGGAGTACTCGGCCGAGTACTCGGGCTCCGAGAAATCCCTGTTCCTCGGCATCGCGATGCTTTTCCCACTCCGACCCCGGAGAAACGATGCTCAGCGGGGCATCGCCCTCAGCATCCCCGTTCGGCGGAGCCCCGCGGTCGCTCTCCTCTCCGGGAGCCGTTCTCTCCGGGCTCTCCTCGCGCAGAAGAGCGGCCGGAGGAGGCGATGGGGATTATAAATAGCGAAGGCCGGGAGCCGTGCCGAGCCGGCCTGCCCAGCCCCTGCGCACTGCCTGGCTGCGAGCGGAGCGACGCGGAGAGGAAAAATGTCGCGATGCCTCCTTCCCTCCTTCCCTGCCCCTCCTTCGAGGGCAGCCGGCTTCGGGGGCGACCCCGGCGATGCCCCGGCCCCGCCGCTCCGCTCCCTCCCTCCCGGCCCCCGCCCCAGCCCCGCCGCCTCCCGGCTGCGGCAGCGCAGGTGCGGCCCCGCCGCTCCCGGCAGCATCCTCTGCTCTCCTCCCGCATCCCGGAGGGCTCCGGCCCCGCGGGGGCTTCGCTCGGGGTTTCCCCGGGCCGGGGGAGGGAGCCCACCGCCGGCCGTGCCCGTACCGGTGCGGCCCCGGTGCGTCCCCGCCTTCCGTAACCCTCTCGCTGCCGGCTGCGGGGAGGCCGTGGTGCCGCCCGGGTGGGGAGGTGGGGGTGGGTTGGGAGGGGTTGTACCACTCGCGGCCCTTCCTGGGTTGAGGGGAAGGTTGGGGAGCGCAGCGGGCACTGCTCTGGGGCTTGGGTAGCTGGCAATGCTCCTGTGCCGGTGGGGTTCCCCATATCGCCCCCTCCAGCATCCCAGCCTGCTCTACTCAGTGCTGCTCCCTGCTCCGTCCTTCCCATCCCCTTCTTTGCACCAGGGATACAGTCTCCACGAGGGCGTGCATCTCTTGAACTAAGTGCCTTCAGCCTCACTTGGTGCCAGGGACCCCAAACCCAGAGCCCAAAAGATGCGTGGGCCATCCACCCCATGGCCCTCTCTGGGGTAACAGCCACCTTACAACACCCCCACTGAGGAGCAGAGCAAACCAAGGCTTTCCCACATGTGCGTCCCCTTCACCTAGGCTGTCCAAACCACTCCCACAGGGGCTGACACCCCACTGAAACCTCTTCAGAAAAGTTCCCTCTCCCTCATGTTTCAGCCACTGCCTGCTCCCCTCTTGCATCCCTGATGTGGAAAACTGGCAATGCTTCAGAGCTGATGGAGATGCCCTGGACCACAGTCGAAGGAGCCCTGCCAGATACCCATGCATCCTCAGCTGAGCCCTGGGCCAGCAGCTGTAATAGGAGACCGTCCTGGCTCCACTGCCAGGAGGAGTAATTGCTTCTGTGTAATAATTAATACCAAAATGAGAGTGCTGAAGCTGCAGCTCTCGGGAGGCTTCTGGAGTGCTTGGGGTTATCCCCGTCCTGCTGTGGCTGAAGGGGAGTGTGAGCAAGCAAAGCTTAGGCTGCCCAGTCTATTCCATGCCCTGGTCAGCACATGACCCAGCCCACAGCAGTACGCCCAGCCAGGGACAAGGCCTGACCTGGGACAGGCAGGTTAACTGCAAAACTGCACTCTGGGTTAACTGGCCCAGTTTTGTGAAGTGGGATGGCTGCAGCCCAGCCTCGGCGGAGGGTCAATTCCCCAGCCCCTAGGTGGGCACATAACAGGGAACAAGTCCCGAGCAGCACAAAGCAGACCTGACAGTGGCTGGGGGTGTCAGGCACTGGGACAGACCAGAAATGCCAGTGCATTCCCCAGCTGCTGGCTCCAGCAAGTGCTGGGAGGAAGGTGGGCAGTACCTGAGGGCCATGCTGACGGAGGCTTTGGCTCCCAGCAGTCTCTAGAAGCAGCTGTCTGTCAAACTTCTGGATGCTGAAGGGAAAGCCGCTTTGTTTGGGGCAGACAGAGCCAGCCTGGATGGAAACAGCCTTGCTGGAGGGAGCTGGAGTTTGGGGTCCTGAAGGTGCAACATAGGAAGCAGGTGAGCAGGACTGTCAGAGCAGAGATGCCGCAGGATGGAGCCATCCCTCTGCCTCTGGCTGTGTAGGGGTCCCCTGAAGGGAGGCAGGAGAGCTGCAGGCCCCACTGCATCCCACACTGCATCCCTGCAGGAGCCACACCGTTCTCCTTAGCCCGGCTCCCCCTCCTGCAGAGTTGATTCACAGCCTCCATCACCCTCGAGGGCAGCTCTTCACCACCAGCCTCGGCCAGACCCAGCTGGGGCGGAGAGAAATGAGTCAAAGGGCAATTAAACATTAACAGCAAGCAGTCACAGCGTGAGGACAGCTCATAGGGCTTCTTTTGTTCCAAAGGAGGCGGGGGGGGGGTCTAATATATAAAAATAACACAGCTCAGAAGGTCACCGGCATCGCTAGACGTGGCATGCGTGTGTATAACCGTCCCCAAACATCCGGTCAGCTCTGTAAACAAGCAGGAGGAACCCCAGAGCAGCAGCAGGCAGTCACCTGAGAGCCAAAGGGAGGGATCGTGCACGGCACAGCGGAGCTGGAGAGCCCCTGAGCAGTGGGAACTGAGGCAGCCTTTCAACTGCTCTGAGATCTCACCCTCAAAGTGAAGCGCGCCATTCAGCAGCGGGATTATTTACCCTCCTCAGTGGAAAAAATGCAGAGAAATAGGTCTGAAGCCAGAATCAAGTGGTTTCCTCTGCTAGGCAAGTGGGGAGATTTCCAGTGAACTCTGCGGCCTCATAAAACGTGTGGGACAAGACTCAGAGCGATGCACTGCAGCTCCAATCCCTGTCCTGCTGATCTGCCCCAGCCCAGCTCTTTGTACCACGGCAGAGGATATGTGGAGCTATTTAAACACTGACCCTTTGTGACAACATTTCCCCTTGTGATATCAACACTGGAGGAGCAGAAAGTGCTTCTCAGCAGGACAGCTTGTTTCTTCTTCCCAGTAACCCAGCACCAGAAACTAAAGCAAGTGCAGAATGATGCCGGCCTTCAAGATCCTTAATGCTTGCTGCCAAGAAGAGGGGGATCTACTGTTGATTTATGATATGGTTTGAAGGGGAAACACAGATTAGCTGTCTTTAAGTGAAAAATATATATATATTGCACTGACCATTGGAATAAACTTTTGAACAGGATACTTCTGGGGGTGAGATATGGGCACAAACACACTCACTCACTCACTCACTCAGTGGCTTCAGTTTCACAGCTTACTGTCTTGTCCTTCTCTGCCAAGCTCACAGAGCAGCAAGGTAACAAAACTGTCTCCTGACAAAATCACAGGATCCCAAGGGATCTCCCACTTGAGTCAGGCAGTCATCATGGCTCTGACCTCCCTCAGGATCCCAATGGCCAGAGCCAACCTTCTGCAACACTCCTGGGGTTACCAGCAGCAGCTGTGACTAAGAGGAAGCACCCCAGACCCACCTGCTGATCAGTGAGGCAGAAACAAACCTGTAACACAACCAGCAAAGGAGGGTGACACATTGCTGGTGTCAGAACACAGGGCTGAGGAAGAACATGCCCCTCTACTGCTAACCTAACCTGAGGGAGACACAGGGCCAAGTGGGTAGGCAGACTGGCACATGTGAGTGGGGTGCTGGATTTTTGGGGGTGCTGTCTTACGCAGCCAGGCCTAACACATTCCCTTTGGGGATGTAACTCATGCAGGGACTCAGCTCCTCTCAAGCAGGCCTGCAGAGCCAGCTGCTGCTCTCACCAACGTGCAGCTCTGAGGTGTGGGTGAAGACGGGGGGTCCCTGAGGTCAGCACCTTGCATCTGTCTGCAAATAGCCAGGGCCACCCACACCTGAGGACAGTCCCCCCCCAGGAACAAGGGCATTTCCCCAGAGCTTGTCAGAGCAGTGCAGATGGCTAGCAGAGGGCTGGGAAGGAGGGACCATGCAGCTTGAGGGACTGCAGCTCTTGGGGCTGCTGTCCTGAGCATCCCTACCCCATGACCCCAGCACTTTCAGGTGCAGCAGCTTTTAGGCCAGATGCTAGGCTTGAGGCTTGAATGTGTCTCATCCCACCCTCAGCCTTTACATAACCCTTCATTCATTTCCACCCCACATAGCCTTGCAACCAAACCGAACCTACCCTCACTGCAACCACAGGCTAGAGCTGCACATCCAACCTCCTCCACAGCTGGTAGCTTGTGGGAAGTGTAAAACAGCTGGGAAAGTGGGCAATTCACTGCTTTCAGCACTTATGCCAACTTGAGGCCATAGATGCAGGGAAGGCTCAGGGGTCCCTCTCCTCTCCTCAGCACTCTGCCCCCCTCTACAACTCACTGCAATCACACTGTGGTTCTGCTCCCACGCTTGGTGGTGGGAGTGTCTTTGTCCAAGCCAGCGGATGAATCTGAGGAGGAGGGAGGTGCCCCACGGCAGTGCAGCTGCCTGGGAACTAGCTGGGAGGAAGGGAAGGTTTCCAGTTCTCAGCAGCTCTGTTCCCTACTTGATGTTTTTGAGAAGTGCAGTTCGGGCGTTCACCACAGCTTTGAAGGCATCTTCACTCCCAGGAGCCACGCACTTATCAGGGTGGAGCAGCACAGCCAGCTTTCTGTAGGCTTTGTTCACTTCGTCTCTAGGAGATAACACAAGACAACAGTGAGGGGACCTCAGTGGCAGACAACCATCGCCTTGCCCCAGCTGGCAGAGCACAGCAGGGTGAGGAGCTGCCCCTGCAGCATGTAGACACTTCTGAACCCTTCTCTTGCTGGCACCAAGTACCTCCAGGCTTTGGAAGTGAAGCTATGGACAAGGAGCTGAAGAAAAAGTGCCCACGGTACTTCTAAGCGTGGCACAAGCAATGGATGGGGAGAAACACTCTCCTGAGGCAGGTACTCATCCACCACAGGCAGAGAGCTCAGAGGGTTGTGATCAGCAGCACAGTCTGGTTGGAGGACTGTAGCTAGCAGTGTTCCCCAGGGGTTGGTACTGGGTCTGGTCTTGTTTAACATCTTCATTGGTGACCTGGACAAAGGGATGGACTGCACCCTCAACAAGTTTGCTGATGATACAAAGCTGGGAGGACTGGCTGACACACCAGAAGGCTGTGCATTCTGGGAGACCTGGACAAGCTGAAGAGCTGGGCAGGGAGGAACCTGATGAGATTCAACAAGTGTAGAGTCCTACACCTGGAAAGTTATGTGGGAAGTCAGATGTGGCCTCTACTCTGCCGTGGTGAGGCCACGCCTGGAGCACTGCATCCAGTTCTGGGCTCCTACAGACAAGAAAGACAGGGAACTGCTGGAGAGAGCCTGGTGGAGGGCTACAGAGATGATTATAGAGGCCTGGAGCATCTCCCTTACGAGGAAAGGCTGAGAGATTTGGAACTGTTCAGCCTGGAGAAAGGGTCCTATCAATGCTTATAAAGGGTGAGTGTCAAGTGGATGGGGCCAGGCTCTTTTCAGTGGTGCTCAGCAATGAGGCAATGGGCAACAGGCACAAGCTGGAACACATGAAGTTCCACACGAACACGAGAAAAAGCTTTACTTTGAGGGTGACAGAGCACTGGCACTGGCTGCCCAGAGAGGTTGTGGAGTCTCCTCCTACTCAAACTCCACCTGGATGTTTTCCTGTGTATCCTGCTTTAGAGAACCAGCTTTAGCGAACGGGTCGGGCTCGATGATCTCCAGAGGTCCCCTCCAAACTCGATGATTCTGTTTTTCTGTGGTTGTGCAGGCACAAATGCAGCCACCACGCCAGACACGTGCCTGAGCCATGTGCCCCGGTGTGCTGAGTCTCTGGCACCACAAGCACAGAAAGCTGGGAGACAGCGTGGGGGCACACGCACCCTGACTCAGCTCCACATCAAACCGCCTACGCACTCAGGGCGAAGGCACCGCACATCACGTCAGCCCTTTAAGCCCTGGTGTCTGGTCCAAGGCAGACACCTCGCCTCCTGCTGCAGGCTGTGGAGAGAGGGGGGGGCACCCAGTCAGGGAGGTGAGTCCATCCGTGCCGGTGATCACAGCACAACCTGCTCTGCAGAGCTGCTGATCTCTGCCCGTGGATGCGGAGGGCCTGGAAGAGAGATTGTGCTCAACGCCTACATTTCAGAGCTGACTGGAGGGTGCTGAATGATGTACGTTACCCAAAAATCCACTCTCCACGCTATCCACAAAGTGTACAGAAGGGCAGTTCCTGAATTTCACAGAGAGAAAAGCTCTGGGGCTTTGTTTTAGCTGCTCAAGTCACACAGCAGAACTGGAAGATTCAATATCCAACCTCTTATACAAATATTAACCAATTCCACCTAACTAGAGATCTTTTGAGGAAGGCAAGAGAAAAGCTTGTCTTGTGGGAGGTACAGTGGAAGAACTGTAATCACTTTTTGATAATGTGGGCAGCAGCCTTACAGCAGCCTAAAAGCTTCCCTTGATCCAGAGAGAGCAAGAAAGGTAAAGCTGAAGCCACTCCAAACATGACTGGTGAGTGACTACAAACAGCTCAGCCTGGAGACGGGATACAGAGCTGGGTAGCTGGAAGGGATGAAGTTGTCATGTTCAGCACTCCCCCAATTACATTCAGCCTAGCTTGGCTGGTAGAAGGGGAAATTTGATGCACAGGCCAGAAAGTTTCTTTTGCATTGCCCTAATTTTGTGGCTAGATCAACTTGTACCTGGCTGCTAAGTGAGCCAAAGTGAGCAGCAGGCACCTCCCTAAGAGACAGAATCACAGAATGGTTGGGTTGGAAGGGACCTCAAGGATCATGAAGCTCCAACCCCCCCACCACAGGCAGGGCCGCCAACCTCCCCATTTAATACTAGACCAGGCTGCCCAGGGCCCCATCCAACCTGGCCTTGAACATCTCCAGGGATGGACGGGGCATCCACAGCCTCTCTGGGCAGCTGTTCCAGCACCTCACCGCTCTCTTGGTAAAGAACTTCCCCTGACATCCAACCTAAATCTTCCCTCCCTCAACTTAAAACCATTTCCCCTTGTCCTGCCGTTATCTACTGTATGGGAACTGTTGAATCATGGCCTGAACCTCTGATTGACCACCTGAGGCAAGCACTGAGTCAGCCATGGGAGCATAGGTGAAAGCAATTCACCTGTGTGCCTGGAAGGGGTGGAGCCAGGCTCCACCTCTCCTAGACCCCATTTAAGGGCTGACTTCCACAAAGGAAGGATCTCTTCCTGGAGATTGCTCCTTCTGGAGTCTTGCGAGCCTACAACACTGGTGAGCACCTTTCCTCTGTTTGACTATTCTTACTAGCCTGACTTCTCTATATACTGGTTAACTTTACAACCTGTTAACCTTACGACCTGTTAACCTTACATCTACCCTTTCAAAGAGTTGACTCCCCTCCTGTTTATAGGCTCCCTTTAGGTACTGGAAGGCTGCAATGAGGTCACCCCACAGCCTTCTTTTCTCCAAGCTGAACAAGCCCAGCTCCCTCAGCCTGTCTTTGTCTCTACAAAGAGACTGTTTGGCAAATGCCAAAGTCTGCCTCACCTGGTGGCTCCAGGCTTGACTCCCAGCATGTCCCAGCTGTCCTTGCTGTTGCGGATCCTACGGATGGTGTCTGCCTGCTCTTTAGTGAAGCCAACCCCCATGCTGGAGGGGGGACGCTTCCCCCCGTTGTCACACAGGTCGATTATGGCAGAGTAGAACGTCTACGGACACAGGAAGGAGTTAGCAGGAGGGAATGGTTCCTGAAGGCAGCAGCAGTGATGCTGGAACACTTCTGCCACCCTCGCTGACTGATCCTCAAGTGCGGGGGATGCATCTGCATAACTGCTGAATGCCCACAGCTCCCCACGGCATGGCTCTCCCTCTGCTTTTCAAGCTCCATGCTACACCTGAGTCAGCAACAGGAGCACTTCTGGATCACGATCCCAGCGCAGCCAGAAGGATCGTCAGCTCTGAGCCGTGCAATGCTAAGGTCAGCTTAGGACTGAGAGGACCAGTACTGACCCTGAACTAAACAGCTGCAGTTTTCCAGGGGTGTCACTTCACAGGGAAAAATCCTGTGGGGCAGTGGGCCAATGAGCTTTGTGGGATCCAGAAGTTCAGAGAATACTTTGCAATCTGCCATCCTGGCTAAATACAATGTCTGTACCCTCGCTGTCTTCTTTCTCTGTTACCTGGAACATCTCATTGATTCCCTCTCCTGTTTGTGCCGATGTCTCAAAGTAGAGAAAGCCCCGGCTCTCTGCCCACAGCCGCCCCTCGCTTTCATCCACACTGCGGTGCTTTGTGCAGTCAATCTAAAATGAGAGAAAAGGGAAAGTCAGAGCCCAGCTGAGGTCTGCAGTGACAGCTGGAGGAGCACAGCACCAAGAATGATCATCTAGTGACGACGTCTGCTTGGAGAAGCCGACCGTTTGTCTTGAAGGGATGGAGGCAGCATGGCCAGAAAGCACAAACAGGTGTGAAAAGGCCCCTGAGAGGTGATTTAATTCAGAGATAATGTAACTTCTGCTTGATCCCTGATGTATGGTCACCATATTCCCAAAACCCTGTTGAAATGAGGTCTCCAGTGCTCCTCAAACACAAGCTCTTAGAAAGTCTTCCCTATAACCTAACAACATTTCCCTTTTGGAGGGAGCTCAATAGCTTGGCTCATGCTGGGAACACAATGAACACTGAGTACCTTGCAACACAAACGTGGCTCCCTGCCGTGGCCTACCTTGTTTGCACAGACAACGAAGACAATGTTGTCCATGTTCCCATGGGGGCCCAGCTCCTGCTTCATCTCAGCCAGCCACGCATCCAGCGCATCAAAGGACTCCTTTTGTCCAACATCATAGACCAGGATGACTCCCTGCGTGTCCTTGTAAAACTCGTTCCTCACCTGCAGGAACAAAAACCAAAAGTTTTTTTGTACCAGCAAAAGCTAGGCAAGTAATATCCTTACTGGAATAATTCCAGGCCCATCACAGGACTGATCAGCTCTTAACAGACCAATCTCTGCACAATAGAGAAAAGAGGAACAAAGTGTCATATTGACTGCTGGGAAGACAGTAAGGTCTGGGAATTGACCCTTTGTAAGAGGCAGAGTGATGATCCAGGACCAGCCACATCATTCAGACACAAGATGGACTGCATGTCTAAGCCCCCCAGGGATGCTGAAGAAAGCTGACAGGTACTAAATGCTACAGAGACGTGCAGGCTGAGGGCAGCCCTGTGGCGTGGTGCCCAGAGCTGGGTCTGCCTTACCTCATAGAAGAATGGGTGCCCTGCCATGTCAAAGATGTTCACTTTGATCTCTCGGTCTCTGACTTGTACTCTGAAAGGAGAGGTAAGAAACGGTTCAGAAGGCTCTACCTCAAACCCTGTGCAGGCTTTGTCCCCATAGGAATACTCTCTTCTATGCCAGCCCTGTGTGGAAAGGGAGCTGAGCGATCAACCCCAAATAAATCAATAATAAGTTCTGATTCTGGGGTTTAACAGACAGAAAATTACCCCTAGGTAATTTAGGTCAGACAAGGAGGAAAGCACTAGTTTGGGATGCAACATGGCAATGGGGTTCTATGTTACCAGGGGTACTTGAAATGCAGATTATCTGACTGCTGTGGAAACTAACATAGCTCTGCTCTGTGCTCCACAGCAAGCCTGACTCCAGGCAGAGTAGTCACTCAGAAGCAGTGGGACAGAGGACAGCACCACTGATGTCTTCCCTTTGTCTGCGGCTGCAGACACCTCACTTTGCCCATCTGTGACCATGCAGCCCACCTTGCTCTCCCAGCTCACCATGAAGGTACTTACTTTGTGACGCCATAGTCGATACCAATAGTCGCAAGGTATTTGGGAACAAATCTCTTCTCACAATAGCGCTTTATAATGCAGCTCTGGGGGAAAGAAAAAGGGAATTTCAGTGGGAAGAGACCACACTGCAGGACTGGGATTCACATTAATACTGAATACAGTGACAGCCTCCAGCAGGCTGCTCTGTCTGTCCCTACGTCCCTAAATCAACAAAATAATGGCATCATTATTCACCAAGAGCAGCTTTCTTTATGCAAAAGGAAAAAGAAAACAAGATCCCACTCCTGAGTGTTTGTTATTCCTTAGCTGTTTGGAAGAGAAAGCTCAGAGCCCAAGGCCTGATCTTCAGGCCACGTTTCACAAAAGAACTGGAAACTGTTCTGAGTGACTGAGGTGATAGTGATAGGACAAGAGGGAATGTTTTTAAACTAAAAGAAGGAAGATTTTGACTGGATGTCAGAAGGAATGTTTTTACTCTGAGGGTGGCGAGGCACTGGCACAGGCTGCCCAGAGAAGCCATGGATGCTCTATCCCTGGTAGCGCCCAAAGCCAGGCTGGATGGGGCTTTGGGCAGCCTGAGATGGTGGCTGGCACTCAGCCCACAGCAGGGGTTGGAACTGCATGGGCTTCAAGGTCCCTTCCTACCCAAGCCATTCTGTGATGTGTAGGGGAGAAAACAGTAGTAAGAGTGACCTCTTATCCTGGCAAAAGGCTGTGGAGCCAGGCAAGGCCACATTCATTACTATACAGACTCCAAATTGTGAAGCCTATGTCTGGAGACAGGAGCATCACAAAACTGATTTATTACCCTCTGTAAAACATCAAGACTGGATGAGCTGCGTATTCGGGGGCCAGGGGGCCTCAGTTCCCCAAAAGCCAACAAAGAACATCTCATGCTGTATGCCCAGGCTGCCAAAAAGTGCATTCGGGGTCATACTATGTCCCTCCATCCCTGGTTCTGCCCCTGACTGGGGGACAGGCCTCATCCTAGAGAACAGCCACGCCACTCACTGCAACAAGAGGGCAGTGAGCTCCTGATGGAAGGTGAGAGCAGCGGGATCGCCTCAGAGTACCCGAACGCCTTACAAGGAGGCACTGACAGCATGGAACGAAGGCGCCTCTCACTGGAACTCCAACACAGGACTCTCTCTGAAGGAAGCAGAGAGGGATTCCAGGACAGCTAGTTTCTGTTGGCTATAGGACGGGCCCATCCAGAGGGCAGGGCACGGTTTCTGCCCGGAAAGGCCGTGAGAAGCCGTGTGAGAGCCGCCGAGCCCAGGGCTCAGAGCAGGGCCCCAACCCCGCCATGACACCTGTCAGGAGCCGCCAGCCAATAAAAACCAAGCCCAGGCCGCAGTCCCGCCCTGTGGAGAGCCGCACGCAGCGGCTCGCTGTTGATTGGCTTCCGAAGAACGCCACGGCCACCAATCCACCGCCTCCTTGGTAGGAAGCCTGCTTCCGATTGGACAGCTAGCCTGCCGCTCAGCGCCCGACCGCCAATGGCCGCCCTCTCACCTTCCCCACCTCCGCGTTGCCCATGGAGATGACTTTGATCCGTAGCGACTTTCGCGCCTCTTTTCGCTTCGGCGCGTTCGCATCCATGGCGGGGGCCCGGCACGGCTGAGGCAACGGAGGGAGGGGAGAAGGAAGGGAGGGAGCCCGGCGGGCCCGGGGCCGCCTCACCGCCCTTCGCCGCCGACGCCGCGCCCCCGCCGCGCTCGCCTGACACTTCCGGTTTCCCCCTCATGATGAGATCTCGCGAGATGTCGGAACGTTGTTTCGCAGCTCGCCGGCAGGGAGCGTTGCGGCCCGTAGGGGGCGGCCGTGAGATACGGGGTGGGGGGGGCGGGCAGAAAGGGCGGGAACTGAGTCCTGAGGGGAGTCGGTGAGGTGTGGGGGCAGGGCCGGGGGCGCACAGAGCAAGGCTCTTAGTCCTCAGGGATGGATGGAGCTGGTTGCTGTGAATGGAAGTGCAACATGTTGCCATAGGGGACACTACAACAGCCCTATGGCACCTGTGGATGCAGCCCAGAGGTCTGAACTGAGGAGCTCATCCCTGTGCTAGCCTGGAGCAGTGCCATCCCTAGAGGCCCTCGTAAATAACATCTTTAATTGCTCGTTCTAGGCCTGGAAGCGTCCTCTTGAGATGGAGAACTTTGGAGTTGTGTGTCCAAGACAAGGTAATGGGAAGGAGGGGCATGTGGCCACTCTGTAGTCACTCCCTCACCAAGTTTGAATGACACCTGTGAGACAGGGGGACTTGTGGACACTGGTGTGTGTGCATCTCTCTTGGGAGGTTGTGCTTTAGAAGCTGCTGGGGTTTGGGGGACTCCCTTCGTGGGGGTGGAGGTCACAGCCACTTGGGATGGCTTCCTGAGAGACCCTCTTGCAGGGAATGCATGATCTGAGCATCTCTCAGCTCTGTGGAGACTTCATTGTGAAGGTAGAGATGGACACCTAGCCCTGTCCCCTCACCTCAGTACCACCCCCAAGAAATGGAGGGGATCCTGAAGGGTTCCCTTGACTGAGATGCCCCTTGGTTGTGTGATCGCCCCTCCCACATCCTGCTGGGAGTGTGGCTGGTATGAGGTCCTGTCTGGAACAAGGGGTGGCAAAGCATTTTCCTGGAAAGGAAAGGTAGAGAGAGTGATTTCTTACAAACCTTGGAGTAGGGGACTGCACACACTCCCACCCACCTCCTCACAAACATGGGGTTTTGAGGATCACTGGTGTGTGCCATGGACTAAGGATATTGGATGTTGAGTCTTCACTGCCTCTTACTGCTTTCTCCTGACTGGCTCCAAGGAACTGCTTTTTGACAGATCTGTTATGGGCAGTTTGGGATCTTCTGCCTCATTATCTGGTCTCATAAATCTTTGCCAAAAGAGTCCTGCTGTCATCCATCCCTCGATGTTTTATGCCTCCAGCTCTATTCTTCATCTTTGTTGTCACTTTATCTTTAGGTTTGTTCTTTGTTATCTTCAGTCTGTTCTTCATCTCCCTGCTGTCTGGCTGTATGATTAAACCAGGCACACTGTGCTCTGTGGCACTGTAAGCTGATCCTTTTAACCCTTTCTCCATTGGTCCTGCACATCTAGGTACAGCCTGTTATTTTTGGTCATATGGATGCTAACATTACTTAAAATCTTCTGATCTGGGGAGTTCAGCCCTTCTTCCTTGAGACAGAGACAGCAGCCAGGAGATCTCTGGGTGCGAACAGGTTGCCCAAGGAGGTTGTGGATGCCCCATCCCTGGAGGCATTCAAGGCCAGGCTGGATGTGGCTCTGGGCAGCCTGGTCTGGTGGTTGGCAACCCTGCACATAGCAGGGGGGTTGAAACTGGATGATCATTGTGGTCCTTTTCAACCCAGGCCATTCTATGATTCTACAATTCTATGATTCTATCTGCTGGTGTCCTTAAGTTAGGAATTTTCTTTGGGCTTTTCAGCTAGGCTGAGGGCATCCTTTAGTCTGTTTGGAACAGAGGAGAAAGAAAGGTGACTTTTTCTCCTTGTTTTACTACAAGATATAAAGACTTCTGCAGGGTTTTCTCTGGGCTGGGAAGGACAGAACACCTCCATGAAGGCAGAGGAAGGTAGGTTAGCACCACGCCAACATCTTCCTTGGGTTTGGGTGGTGTAAGGGTTTAGGGCAGCTCTGATGTCTTATTCAAGATACAGTAACAGGCATCAGATCGAGAGCTTTAGGGATAAGCAATTTATCTCTACATAATGGTGCAGTAATAAATACAGATCAGTAATGCAATTACCCAGGTCATAATGATGGTAAATCCAGTAATTCACTAATACTGGGCTAGACTTAGTATCTGGGCATGCAAAGACCTACTGGCCCTGGCTATCAAGCAGGCAGGAAGCAGGGCATGGCTTCTTCTCCAGACAAGTGATTTGGACTATCCTAAATAAGAATATCTAATTTGGTGAGTAAAATAATAAAGAAATGGCTCAAAATAAGAACGACAGCTGGGGGATGAGGTTAGATGTTAAATATTTCTGTAGTGGTGGGGTACCACCAATAATGGGGATTCCCACCAGCTGTGTGACTATTTTAGAGCTTGTTTGTGTGGTCTCTGTGCTGTCATGGTGCAGAGATATTTATGCTTGTCTTCCCTGCTCCCTCACCTGTTTCAATAGTCAGTGCAAGGCTGGATGTTTCCAAAGCTGTTCAGTTAGAGATTGGGGTTGGGGTGATGCGGTGGGAGGGGTATGGTTAGTTGACAGTACTTGGGCAAGCAATGATAGGGGCTGCAGTGTTTCATCAGGTGATTGGTGGGTTAGATGACAGTCATGATGCAGCATAAGCCCAGCGATGCAGTGGGGTGGATTTGTTCCATTTTCTGTAGTCAATATGCAGGCAGCAGCTGGGTCTGCATTTCTCAGAAGCACAGAATTGCATTTGCATTGTGAGTAAAGTGACAGCCAACACTGTGGGTTCAGCCTGGATACGCTGCTTACTGCATGTTTTAAGGACTAGAAGTAGTTGTTGTGTGTGATTTTCAGAGTTGTGTAAGAGTCTGCATTGAGATGGAGTCAAGGGTGAGTTGGAAAGGACAGCTGAGAGATTTCCTGACTTCAAGCAGGGAAACCAGGGATGTAAAATGGGGATGGTCCTTTGGGGCTGTCTGCAGCCTGGTAGGCTGAGGCTCCCCACACGCAGTGGGGACGTTGCTGTGTTGGTCGGACCGACACCGGGATGAGCTGCTCTGTGAGTCCTAGCTTGGTGTGTCTGTGTGAGCCTGCTTGCTGGTTGGGGTGTAGCCAACATTTCTGGCTGCTAGAAACTGGATGTTTTTTTGCCTTCGTGGCTGAGTTGGCCACCATCAGCCAGCTGCATTTGGTGGCTTTGAGTAGCTTCAGCTGAAGTGTCTGTGTAAAGTTGTGCTGATGGCAGTCCTGGGGGCTGTCAAGCAAGCACAGGGACTTCCTGAAAGTGTGCAGGGAGCTGCTTTGCTGCACTGCAGTGGCAGTAGCCCCAGATTAGCCCAGAGTATCAGGGAGAGGTGGCTCAGGTGACCTGCAGCACCTTCTAGAGCTGGGGCATCCCAAGCTGCCACCCTGGAAACACCAGTGCTCCCAGCAGAGACACCCACACGGGTCCCCGTGCAGCTGGAGGCAGGGCATCAGCTGCCTTTTTGGCAGAGATCCTCCTCCGTCTGCTACTGAGAGCAGCCTCACTCGCTCTGCCTGGCCCCGTGACAGCGTCCTTGTCCTTCCCGCACCACACATGTGCACGAAACTGATCCTCGTGCCAGAAGTGCCGCGGAGACGTGCGAGGAATGGTGTGTTGGACACGAGGACTGCCAGGGCATGAGAACAGCCCGTCCCGGGGCGTTGTGCGAGCGGTGCGGCGAGCGATGGCAGCAGAGCAGGCGTGGGGGAGCGAGAGCTGGTGCAAACACCCCAAGGCTGCAGCAGCAGCTACGGGCCTAGGGCCTGGCTCTGCTCCGGGCTCATGGCTGGTGAAGGGATGCACAGCTTGGTGCCGGAGACCCCGCTGCGGCTGCTGCAGCAGCTCTGTGTCCATGGAAACAGCTGCAGGAGGAAGGAGGGAGTAGACGGACCAGGGACGGACGTGCCTGACAAAGGAAGTGCCCGGGGCGAGCAGCTCCCCGCCGTCCTCCCGGCATGACCGTCACTGCTTCAGCTGCCTGCGGCTCGCTGCCTTCCCCCTGTGCCTGCCAGCCACCTCCCCTCTGGGCTGCCCCCAAGCAGGTCCCTGGGGCTTGGGGCAGCGCAGTCTCATGTGCCTACCCTGCACACTATGCTGAGCTCTGCACTGCATTTCTGAGCCCAAGGTGGGGACAAAGCCACTTGTCCCAAGAGCATCCCAGATCTCAAACAATTTGGCATCCCCTCTTACCTGACGGCTGGTGGAAAGGAAAAAGGCGGGCCAGCTCCTGGGAGCAGGGGCAGTGATTGTGCCACGTGGAGAGACGTGCTTGGATCCCTCTGGGCAAGGCTGGAGTGCACCGGGGTCCCAGTTGTGGCACAACCCAGTGTGGCAATGACAGGTAGGGGCTGACGGTGGCGGTGCTTGTGGTGGGGAGGGTTTAACTCTTCTCTGCCCTTGTTTTGCACCATAAATGAGGAGGAGTAATGTGCTGGAGGAAGCCTGGATTCCACCCAGGCTTTGGGTAAGGTTGCTCATATCCATCTTTACTCTGAGGGCAGAAGTTCTGCAGGGCTCTTCCAGTGGTGACAAATTTGGGGGTTCACACCAGCCTGCCCTGTGTGTATAGGGCAGAGCTGAGGGGACCCTGGGGCTTGTGATGATGATGGGGCTTGGGTCAGGCAGCTGAGTTGAGGCTGCTACCAGGTCCCTGAATTGGGGAGCACAGCCCCTTCTCAACCAGGAAGGCCTAAAAGGAGAGATGTGTATTATTTCGGTTCTTTGTCCCCTGGGCTGCCCTGGACTCAGCTTTGGCCAGGATTTGAAGCACAGGGGCTGGCTGGTGCCCACTGCTCCCACTGTGGGCATGAACTCTTGGAGGCAGTGACTGACCTGGGCGCAGGATGGGCTCAGAGGTGGGACTCTCAGCAATGGCAGGTGCTGGCCAGGCAGCACAATCTCACAAGAGCTTCAGAAAATAGGATAGGGTGAGTAACGTGCTGTGCTTGTTCCCTGTAGCACTGTCTGGATGACCCCATATTCTTTGCAGCAAGCTGGTCACCTCGCAATAAACTGTGATCAAGCGAAAGCTTTCTGGGATGGAGAGATTCTCCACGTCTGGTTCAGGCTCTGTCCTCCTATCACGTTTTACTCTGAGACTTTTGATTTACTCTGGGCTGACCGGAGACACTCGGGAGCCCCCGTCCCTTGGTGTGACAGCCACCACGTCCCCTGTGAAAGCCCCCCAGTCCCCAGGGCTGCGTGTGTAGCTGCTCCGCCACCCAGGGAATCAGCAACACAGATTAACTCTCAAAATGTTTTAATTAAAACATAATTTCCCTGCAAGTAGGATGATGAGGCACCAGCTATTGCCTAATTAGCGAGCTTGGAGGCTTTGCTGTGTGGGAAGAGATTCAGCGAGGGCTCAGGGAGGGGGAGATGTGTGGCTGCCTGCTGGCAGCACCTTCCAGGTCCCCTGGCCCTCCTCGGCCAGGTGCTGTCACCTCGAGCCTTGCCTCAGCCCCAGCCAAGGCCCAGGGCAGTGTCTTTATGGGTCACTCGTGCTTGTGACAAGCTTTGACACAAGAGTTCGGGCTCTGCGGATAGATCAGTCTTGCCGCTGTGTGGGATTCACTCTGTGGATGTGGGATGGCTGTAAGAAGCGTGTGGGGGGCTCTGATGTTGAACTTAGCAGCGGGGAAGAGGGACAGAGTGGGTCTGTATGGGTGGGATGAAGGTAAAGGAGGAAAGCTGGTGCTTTGCTGTGCCACACTGTGCCGTGCCTTTGGGCTGCTGCGCTGTGCAGCACTGCGTGGCATCTTGTGGTGCCATGCTGTGCCATGCATTGGAGCACCAGGACCCCGTGTTCCCATTCTGGGGTGCTGGATGGGAGTTGTGGGATTCGGGAGATGAGAGCAGTGCTTGCAGGCTCTGCACAGGGGACAAAGCATGGGGGCTGATCGCTGCTCGTGTACCAAGAGCCGTGTCCAGGCACTGATGTCCATGGCACACATAGGGCCACCAGCAGAACGGGGACCCTCCTGCGAGGGCTCCCTGCCTCAGTTTCCCCATTGGCAGCAGGAATCGCTGCATTGCTTCAGTGCTGCGAAGGGCGTGGGGCGGGATGCGGGCGCTGCGTTGCGGACAGAAGGGGCACAATGGGACAAGGGCGACTCGGGGCCGAGTCCCCCGGCATCCCGCAGGCTCCGTGCCGAGCCGAGCAGCGCCGAGCCGTGCCGAGGGCGGGCGCTGCGGCCGTGCCTGCGGGAGGAGTCCCTTCTGCGGTGCCGCCCCCCGGTGCCGCCCCCGGCCAGCAGAGCCAGGCCGGGCACCGCCGCTTTCAGCCGCGCCGAGCCGAGCCGGGCTGAGCCACGCTGGGGCAGCGGCCATGTACGGTGAGTTCCCTCCGGAGCCCGGCCGGGCTGGGGCTGTGCGTGCACCCCCCGGATTCCAGGGGACGTGGGGCTCACCCTTCCCCCACCCCCCCTCCGGGGTTGGGCTGTGTGGCCCCAGGGCCCGATCAGGGTTGGAGGGGCTATGCATCCCCTGTGTATTGCGGGGTGTTCCCTTTTTGGCATTTGTGAGGCTTTGGTCCTGCATCGGGTTGGGCATCTCCTGGTTACTGGGGGTGTATCCCGCTGGGATGGATGCGCCTCGGTCTTGTATAGGGCTGTGCACCCCGGAGTTACGGGGGGGGGCATCTCTTCTTTGGGATGGGGGGGTCGCTCCATTTTGGAAAGAGCTGTGCACACTCCCATTTACTGGGGGTTGAGCCTTATCTGGGAGACCGTGGTCTTTTTATGGGGCAGCGCACCTCTCAGGTTAGTGGGGGTTGATCCCTGTTTGATTCTGGGGGGGACCTTGGTCCTCTACAGAGCTGTGCATCTCAGTTATTGGAAGTGACCCCTCTTTAGGGTTAGGGGAAGACTTTGGTCTTTTACAGGGCTGCGCATCCCCCTGGTTACTGGGAGGTGACCGCTCTTTGGGGCTGGGACACGCTATGATCCCTTAAGGAGCTGTGCACCTCCTTTTATCTCTGGGGCATTGCCCTGTTCCTGGATGGGTAGAATGGGAATCTGTTAACCTCTCCCCTCCTCATTAGCCACCCCACCAGCAGGCTCTGGGGTCACCTGCTCCCCAACACAGAGAGAATCTTGCTTCCTTATGGGGCAAATGATCCCCACATTGCTGGGGAAGCACTCAGTCCTTGGGGTGGGGAAGCCTGGGGGGCTCTATAGTGCTCTTCAGCTCCACCTGGCTATCCGGGAAGGGTCACACATTCCTGCCCCAGATAAGGAGAGGTCTTGTTTCTATATATGAGTGCCCTGCATGGTACCAGGGTCCTGACGTAGTGCAGACCTCAGTCCTACATAAGCCCACGCACCCTGGGGTGCTTGTAACTCGATGTCCCCGATGCTGTCACTGTTCTCACCCTGCAGCACAGCACAGACACGTGGTGTCCTGCATCCCACACTGGGGCAATACCGGGCGTAATGGGGAGCAGCTGGCAGAGCAGCTGGCCATCCCCCCCCGCCCAGGGCTGCGCTAAGCTGCTGGGAGCTTTTGGGAAGGGCTGGGGGGGGTGGCTGGGTGGCAGCCGGCTCTTAAATCCTCACTCCCTGCTGCCTGAGCATCCTTTTTGGGCAGTCAGCGCAGGGTGAGCACTGCAGACAGAGGTGGGAGCCCCATTCCCTGCATCCCCCTGCCCGCTGGGGTTGCTGCTGGCCGAGCCCCATCTCTGCAAGGAGCTGCGGTGCCAGGGGTGAGTGCTCGATGAGTTGGGACGGGAGGGAGGTGGGTGGGCAGGGTGCTGCCCCACTGCATAATGGGGTGCTTGAGCTGGGGTTTGCACAATGTGAGGAGATGCTGAGATGCATTGGGACGCTGCACCCATCTCCTGCAGGGAAAGGAGCAGAGCCTGGGGGCTTGGTAGATTTCAACCTAGCGGGCCCGGGGAAGGGAGCCCTGGGGCGGGCTGCCTGGTTTCCTTTCCTTTCCTCCCCTCCTTGCCACTGTGCTGACTCCTCTGTGGCCTCCGTTGAGTCATTCAGGTCTCCCAGCTGGTATTTTTCCACCCGCAAAACAAGAGGGTTGCTTCCCTCTTCTCCTCGCCGATGGCAGCTCGCAGTGACGGTAGCTGTGTGCCCCGGGGATGCAGCCCCTGTGCCCTACAGCAGAGCCCATCTGTCTGCCAAGAGATGGCTGCAGCACTTGAGATGGGAGCTGCGTTCCCCAGGATCCCTGCCAGCCCCCTGTAGTGATCCAGCTGAGGGGTGTGACGTGCTCTGGTTGTCCCTTGGACACCGTGGGGAAGTGACCCCATGCAGCAGCCCACAGCTCCGTGCCCTCAGGTTGCACCTCTGCTAGCATCTCAGGGAAGCCCTCGCTCCAAAATAGCTGGCGTTTCCTTCCAGGATGTGTGCAGAATGAGGAAGGGCAGACCGTCCCTGTGGGGACCTGAATGTGAATCTGAGGACAAACGCCAGGCTGGTCCCTTCCCCAGCAGCGGCTTGCAGTCTTGGAAAGCATCCAGAAGCTGGAAAGCTCTGTGGGATACTTCGGATGAAAGGTGCATTAGGAATGCACGGGATTATTGGTATCTTTTTAATCTCTCTTTTAACTGTCTCTTGGCCTGTGGGAAGGATTAGATGGGTAACTGGGGATAGTTTTTTCTCTAGGCAGAACAAAGCAATGCAGGAGAATTGCTCCATTGCAGGGGGACCTGCATGCCTCCCTGGGAGGTGTGTGGAGGGGCAGCACTGGGAGCACATGCCATCCTCCTCCCTGCACGTTCCCTCTGATCCCGCAGTGCTGGCACCCCGCACAGAGCTAGCATCTGTGTGCACAAGCTGCTGCAGAACCATGCCTACTTTCTGCCCACTTTGGGTTCCTTTCACAGCTACTGGTGAAAATGGGAGAGCCAAGCTTCGACCCCAGCTGTGCCAGACCCAGCATGGGTGGCTGATGTCATGCTAGCTGAGACTGCAGTTCTGTGAGCCAAACTGTCTCTGGTGGGAGCTCACTGTCCTGAGCCTGCTTGGAGATTAGCTTCTCCTTGGGGTATTTTACAGTGCAGGAGCTAGAACGCTGCTGGTGGGCTTTGGCAGGTAAATGAACCTGGTTGCCCCGTGCTCTGGGGCTGTCCAATGGCCCCGGCTGCAGGGGAAGCGCAGGGCTTTGTGTGCTGAGCACCGCATCTCCAAGAGGCTGGGGTTTAATTTGGAACCACGTGCAAAAGGCAGCGTAAGCCAAAAGCCCGCCATGAACGGGGTTGTGGATGCAGAGCGTAGGGTGAGAGGGGGGAACAACAGAGCTTTGGAGATGGGATGGAGTTAACATTTCCATGGGTGGTTCCCAGCAGGGCTTGGCCATTCCCCGCTCTGTTTGGCAGCCGTGGGGCCGGAGCACGCACACAGCGCGTTGGTGCAGCCCTGTGACCCGTCTCCAGACCGGCCCTGCAGCCTCTTGCCGCGGTTGGTTTCTGCCACGCTCCCTCCCTGTGCGTTCTGCTCGGCGGCACGAGCTGTCTCCTCCCACGCCGGTGGAGCTGGAAATAGAGAAGGTTCCCTTTTTTTTCAGCAGCAGCCAGAGCAGGGGAAGTGAGGCTTTTCGGCTACCCTGGGAGGAGGCGTTGCCGGAGGTGGGCAGCGGCAAGGTCCCTGTGAGCTGTCTGGGGCTGCCAGCGTGCCACTGAGTCACAGCCAGCAGCACGGATGGGTTTTGCGCTAAATGAATAGCGCTCGGTGGGACTGGATGGCTCAGCAGGGGAATGCGAAATGCAATTAAGCCTCTTTTCCTTTTTCCCTGTGCTTTTTAACTAAATGATCCGCAAATTAATTCAGAAAAGGGGATGTTTGTGGTGCCGGCAGTGCTAGGGGCTTTCCCAAGCCATCCGGCTTCGGCTCCTGTATGGATTTGTGCTGAGCTGTGGTTGAATGCTGTGCTTTACTTCTGGATGGCGTTGCCACATCCCATCCAGCAGAGTTTGACACCTGCAGTGAAGGTGGGGACTCCTCTGCCTAAGAGGGGATTGTGCCAGGCCTGGAGCTGGCATTGCTCACGTTGAAGCTCATCAAGCCTGATAGTTTAAGGGCTTTCTTAATCAGTTGCACAATCAGTAATTGCACAAGCAAGTGCACTTCCAGGGGTGCTGAGCTCTTTGCAACACGGTAGCTCCATTGCAGGTTGCTCCCTCTCCATGTGGGCTGCAAACAACCCAGAAAGGATGAAGAGAAAGCAGGCCAGGGCCACTCGATCACAGTTCCCTCTCTGGAAGTGAGGGTGTTTGGTTGTGTTTCCTGCCAAAACCCAAAACTAGCTGTGTGCTTTGATTTAGCATATCTTGAGAAAATAGGGAACCACAGCAACGAGGGTGGGCAGTGTCTCTCTGAGATCCTTAATGTGTTGTTGTTTTCTTTTTTTGTCGTTGTTAAACATACACAAATATGTATTTTTTCTTTTCTTTAAAAACCTTTCGAACTTGCAAGCCTTCTAGAGTCCTTGGCCATTCTGCTGCATGTGGCTCGCAGAATGAACCTGGCTCAGGTCAGCAGTTTTCAGAGGTCACTGAGGGCTGCCTCTGTCAGCACTTCCCTGCTTATGGGGCCTGGACCAAAAACACTGCATCCCCACAACACCCAGCAAACGTCTGGCATGGAGGAGCCGTGCTGCTCTCTGAGGCCACACTTTGAGTGAGATTTCCTGCTATTTAAGCTCTTTCCTCCCCCACGTATTGTATAATGAAACCAGCCACCCATTAATGCGCTTAACTCCCCTTCTCCTCCCCTCGAAGCTGGGCTGCCCTCGTGCCGGGTACATAAAGCAAGCTTCCCGGCACGGAGCTCTGCCCTTAATGAGTGGTTTCCCCTGCGTGTAGAAGGGTTGGTGCGGTCTGAATGCCCGAGTCTAATCACTGCTGTGAAATATTAATTAATCTGCCCGCCGTTGAAGCTTTGCACTCGTGCTGCAGTGTTGGACTGGCAGGCTCAGCTGGGCGGCGAGGTGTGAATAATGGATGGGCAAATCCATCACTGGTGTAAGCTGGCAGCGGGGCTGATTTATGTCCCACCGCTCGCCGTGGAGTTGTTAAAGCTGCATTTGATGCCTGAATACCTCGTTAAGGCTGTTTGCTGCTGACTTTTTCTGAGATCCAACAGGTGCAGTAGTGGCTTTGGGTGCTCTGGGACAGGACCCTGTGAATCCTGTGTGCGTTCCCACTCTGTCTCTCATCCTTTGGAAACAGGGAGATCGGAGGCAGCACGTCTGGGCAAATCAAGGTGGGTTTCAGCCATGCCGGCACCAGAGCCAGCATGGATTTGGCCTCAGAAGCAGCTCCCATGCAGGGTCACCACACCAACATGGTGACGTGTTGTCCCCGCAGGGCCACGCTGTCTGCCCTACAGAGCCCGGCTGCGTCGGTGGAGGTGAGAAAGGAGCGCCGCTTGGAGCTATGCCAGGGGGAAACAGCAAATTTAATTGCTGAGCTAAAAGGATTTGCACCGACGGCTCTGAGCGGGCTGCGGGCGATGTCTGGGAGAGCGTTTGCTGTACTGACGTGCTCCTGTCCGTCCCACTCAGCAAAATGAGAGAGATGGCCTGGCAGAGGCAGCCTTGGCTCGCCGGTGCCGCGTGTCACTGCTCTTCTTTGGCTATCAGTGCTTTGAAACGCTTCGCAGTCCCTTTGTGTCAGCGTCTGGAGATGTGTCTCCCTGCAGCCTGTGCTGGTTCTTGCGGTAGTTTGGGTCTTCTGCAGTGTTTCCAAAACTGTCTGTGCTCACAGATTTGCTGTCTACTTTTCAAACAGCCTTTTGCAGATCCTGGCTCTTATCAAAGGACACTTGGGTGAGCAGCAGTTAATGAGTACGGAGGGCAGCAAGCTGCAGCCATGCATCCCAAACCATTTGGTGAGGTCAGGAGCTGTTAATTAACATCAGGACGTTGCTTCAAGTAACAGAGCTGGAGGAGCAACTGATTGTGGCCCTCTTCCCAGCTCTGTCTCCTCCACTAAATGTAGCAGTGGGCTCCTTTGTCTCCTCATAGAATCATAGAATGGCCTGGGTTGGAAAGGACCACAATGCTCATCTAGTTCCAACCCCCCTGCTCTGTGCCAACCACCAGACCAGGCTGCCCAGAGCCACATCCAGCCTGGCCTTGAATGCCTCCAGGGATGGGGCATCCACAACCTCCTTGGGCAACCTGTTCCAGTGCGTCACCACCCTCTGAGTGAAAAACTTCCTCCTAAGATCTAACCTAAACCTCCCCTGTCTCAGTTTAAAACCATTCCCCCTTGTCCTATCACTATCATGATATCATGGCTGCTCTCTCCCAACAGCTCTCCTTTGCTCTGGGCTGGTCCCAGTGGTTCGGACTGGTGGCAAAGCTCCTGTCCCAGTTTAGCACCTGGGCACAGGTAGGCAGAGCCCAATGTTCCAGCCTCGCTCTCCTCTCCCCATTCCCAGCACTGGGATCCACAAGGATATGGGGCCGTGGTTCTAATCAGTGCCTAGTGTGTTTGGCTCTCTTAAATGCGATTAGAGAGAGATTTACTGGCTTACTTTACAGCTCTGCCAGCCCTGTGCTGATTTACATCAGGATCTGCCCTGGCTCTGACTGGGTGCAGAGGCAAATGAGGGCCTGCTGGCGCAGAAGCTGGATTTTTAGTGTTGTTTTCCTGCTTCTTGAATTGGCGACAGAAGCTCAGAGGAACGCCTGAGAGAACCTTTCCCTTGGGAGAGCTTCCTGCTGCACTCATTCATGGCACTGGGCTTTTGGGTAGGAGCAGGATCTGCAGGCAGTGCCCTCCTTACCCACCAGCAGCCATTGTGGCACTATGTCTGCCCCTGCTCTCTGCTGGCATCACTTGTTTCTTGCTTTCCCCTGACCTGCAGCTCCCAGCTCCATCCCTCTGCTCGCACTGCGGTGGATGGAGAGCAGGGCCAAACGCTGTCTGGGACAGTGAATATTGCTCAGTGACATTTCTCAAGCATCCCTCGCTCCAGGCAGACTTGCCCTGGAGTCAGATGCTAGATATGAAGGAGACATTGGCCAGGTAAATGAGATTTTGTTAAGCAGATTAGGGAGAGGTGTCTGGTTTGGCACGTGGCTCAGGGGAAAATGGCACTGTGCTGGTGGTACATCCCCTGCTTTAGGGCCAGTGTTTCTGCTTGGAGTTGAGAGAGCGACCTTCATGGCATGTTAGATTTAATGAGGGATTTTGCTTGATTTAATTAAGATTTATTTGCAATCAGATGGAGTGCCCTTATTAAGTAAATTCCACGCCTCAAATAACACGACCGTGATATTTTCCAGCACTGTTTATTGCTGACATGATGGTAAAATGGGAAGAGGGGAGGGGATTAATGAGGAAAGGCCAGAGCGTGGTGGGAGAGTGCGTGGTCTGTATGGGACTGAACTGGGCCTGTGTCCCAACCCCTATCTGGCTGCTGTGCCATCCCAAACACCCCACTTACAGCTGGAACCAGTGAGCCCCCTCCTGGAAATGGGTTTATCTGAGAGCCTTGGGGCGCATGCTGGCATCAGAGCAGCTAAGTGGGGGCTGTGCTTGCAAGCCACAATCTCTGCAGCTGAAATACTGTAATTATCCCCAGTTAGACTGACTTGCTTGGAGCTGAGCTATCAAAGCAAAAAGCCCTTTTGGCTCACTTTGCCCCCCAGCGACAGAAGCAGATGGCACCTGCTGCAACTGAGAGCGGCAATGGAGAGCCCCAGAAATGACTCTGGGGTGCGAGACGAAGGTGACACATATGACACTGTGCACATGGCATTGCTGGCGTATCTGTAGGAGCCCTGGGGCTGATACTTATGGGTTTCCCTCCTTATTCCCTCCCCATGGAGAGCGTGACGTCTCATTTCTCCCTGCCTCCATTTACCTGTTCTTTAAGAAAACACATGGCCTTGCTTTTCACAGCTGCAGGCTGCCGGCAGGAGGAGAGCTTCATGCACTGTGTGGGTCCATGCTCGTGTCTGTCACGTCCACGGATGCTTTTATGGGGTCAGCTCCGAACTGCTGAGCCTCCCAGTTGATAGCGCTGCCCGTGATGCTCATTTGCTGGCAGCGCTAATAAGGCAGAGTGCCGAATGAGATCTCTGGGCTAAGGGACCTTGGCACGCTGACCCCAGCACCCCATCACTCCTCTCTAGCTCTCTCTGCCATGCCCAGCTCCCCGTCCACCACCACGTACCGCTGCAGACGCGGGCACAGCAAAGCCAGCGCTGTTCTCAGCTGCCATCGGAGCCGCCTCGGTGACTCAGCAGCCGTGCTGAAAGCTCCTTTATTTATTTAAACGGCTGCTCCCGCTCGGCTGAGCATCCCCTGCAGCGATGCTGCTGCTGCAGCTCTGTGAGGACGAGAGCAGCACCCCAAGCCCCCTGCTTTGCTCCGGCTGTGATGGCTTTGAGTAGCTGGGTGCTCAACCCCGCGCTGCAGCTCTGCGCCACCGGCCCTGCCTGCTCCTGGGAGATGCTGCACGTGGCTGGAGCAGGTACCATCCCCTTCTCCTCTCCATCCTCTCTTCTCCTCTCCGTGGGGTTCTGGGATGCGTCTCTCAGCTGCTGGTGACAGCATCTGCGTCATCTTTCTTTGCCTTGCTCCATTGGGGCTGTGAGGCTGTTGAGCTGGCTGCTGTGATGTTAGCTGCTGGGGGGGGTTGTTTCTTGCCATGCATTAGGTTTTGGTGCTGTGAAGGTCTGGGGGCATCCTGTGTAGGACAAGCACTGAGCTGGATCCAGTGCAGGTGTTAGGACTAGACTTGGGATTTTTGCTCTCTGCAGAGCACTTGGGTGGGTGTGGGGGGGAACATTCTGTTTTCTTCAAGCTCTATGCTGTTTTTCTAATGGTTTCTTAAATATTTAGGGTCTCCCTGTCCATGCATGTATTTGTCTGGGTCAAAACTGACAAGGCAGAGATTTGGGAACAGAAAAGTTTCTCTTGGTTTAATGCAAATAGACAGAGTAAGAGAGACCCTTTCATTGCCTGGCCTCAGTGAGCTCAGCCCTTGTTTTAGACATCAGAGAGCCTCACCTGGCAGAGCTGTGGTGGGATCTACCCACCAGAGTCCCAGCACAGCTTTGGAAAAGCAAGGCGCCTGCCTTCCTCACCCAAACCACACTCATCCTCCTCCTGCTGCTGCTCTGTCCTTAGGTGAGGCCGTAAAACCTTGTGCTTCTGGAAGGAAGGGAGGTCATGTGAGGTGAGAGGGAAGGCATTAGATTTAATTACGCAATTATTATCGATGGATTCACGCTGTGTGTGCACTTCATTCATCGAAAGAGGGTGGCAGGATGGGAACGTGGCTGGGCTCTTTGCTCCCCTCCCAGGGCTGGAGATGGGGATGTGCATTCAGCCTGAAAAATACCCCGAAGTCCCATTGCTGGAGATGAGATAATTACCGATGAGGCTGCAGGGGGTGGAGGGACCCGGCTCCTAGGCTAATGGGATTGTTTATGGGGGATATCTCCAGCTATTTGCGGGGAGAGCCGGTGCCCTTTGAGGATGGGGCATACACCCAGCAAGGCAAGGACTGTCGTGCTGCCTTGGCTGTTCTGGGTGAAGGAAATTTCTGAAGAGGATCCGGGAAATCATCATGTGCTCGTTTGTGTGAATAGCAAACGAGGCTTTATTAAGAGTCCAGATTAAAGGTACTTTGGGAACAAAGCAAAATCGATCCAAGGCAGCTGAGCGAAAGCAGAGCAAGGGAGAGCAGCAGGTGTGGAGACTTGGAAATAAACTACAGGGTAGTGGGGAGCCACAGGGCTTTGCAGGGAGAGTGCAAGAGGTGGAAGAGCATGTAAGCACATTGCAGGAAGCGAGCACTGCCAGCACTGGGAGCCTTTGTCCCCACGCTTTTGCTTCTCAGCAGCAGTTGCTAAAAAGCTGCCCTGAATTACTCACGCTTCCCTGAGCTTGCTAAGGCTGGTGGTGCTTTGGGGTGGCTGACACCGGCCTCCTCTTGATGTGACATCTGGGGCACCCCCAAAAAGATCATCTGGGTGACTTCAGCTGGGTGTGATAACCACTGGCTCGCACTCCTAGTTCTGAGTAATTCCACCTCAAGGTGTTCCTGTCTGCTGGGTGCTGTGTTCTGGGCTTGTTGTAAGGTGGCATTCTGCAACACAGGGCTCACAACTGTCCAACTGTCCTTCAACCCCTGTGGGGCACCAGGAGACTTGTACACAGGAGGACAGTGGAAGGTGTTGCTCAACAGCTCAGCTTTGGGGTTGCAAACAGGAAAATGCATTTTCCTTTCACAGCCTTAAAGAAGATATCCTATCTTCCTTTTATGTCTTGCTTTCTCCAGTGCTGTCTTTATCCCTTCTGGCCCCATGGGGAGCACTGCATGAGTTGTGTTTCCTTGGCTAAGTAGCTCTAATTCTGAGAACCCACGGAACACAATCCTGTGAGATACAGAGGCCCAGACTTGGGGGAACTTTGTACACCTTTGGGGCTACTTCCTTGGGTGAGAGAAGCAGATAACCCTGCGGTCCTATACAAATGCTGCTGGTCACCAGCCAATTCCCTACCCCTCAGCTGCAGTTTTCTTGCTGTTTTTTTTTCTTGGCTGCACATCTCAGGCTTGTCATCAGCTTGGTACCCTGTGCTCTTTGGTGCCACCAAATCCAGGCATATGTTTTTCACCAGGGTCATCTCCATGCAGGGCTTTGCCCTGGAGCTGAGGATTTTGTCCCCACTGACCAGCTGCCTCCTCTCTCCAGGTGTGTGTGGCTGCTGCGGTGCCCTGCGTCCCCGCTACAAAAGACTTGTTGACAACATCTTCCCCGAGGACCCAGAGGTAAGTGAGGAGCTGCTTCACCCTCCAAAGCATCTGTGCTCTGCTGGGCTGTGATACTCCTACATCTTGGGTTCATAAAATCATAGAATTCCAGAATGGCTTGGATCAGAGATCATCCAGCAGTAACTCCCTGCTGTGGGCTGGTTGCTAGCTACTGGATCAGGCTGTCCAAAGCCCCGTCCAGCCTGGCCTTGAGCATCTCCAGGGATAGGGCACACACAGCTTCTCTGGGCAGCAATGCCAGGGCTTCACCGTCCTCTGAGTAAAGAATTTAGTGAGCTGCCCAGAAATAGTTCCTGGGAGGGAGGCAGTACTTTGATTTGATAAGACCATGTGGAGGGTTGGATTTTCCTTTAAATTCTGTTTATCAGGGGAAATATAGAAGCATCTCCTCTGTCTCTCCATGCCATGGTGGCTGGCGTCCTTTCCCAAATGTACTGGTGTTGATGCTGAGCACAGGTGAATGGGGACTGGACTTTATTGCAGTCTCTCTTTGCAGGATAAGGAAGGCAGCTTCTAAGAGAGAGGCCCTCCTGAGGCTTCAGCCTGGCTTTTGAGCTTTTTGAGCTGTTTATGCTGTTAGGATGCAGGAAAGCTGGTGCCTTGCTTGCTGCCTCGCTGAACAGGAGACAGGGGGATGCCCAAGGGCTGCCAGCTGCTCTTGGGGCATCCCAAATCTGGCCTCTTTGTCACCATTTCACAGCTGAGATGCTATGGCAGTGGCAGAGGGGCTTCTGGCTCTCCTGACTGAGGGCAGCGGGGCTGGGATTGCCCAGGAAGGTGATGAGTGCTTGTTTTGTTGTGGAGCTGACAGCAAGGCTGATCAAGGCTACAGGGGGATTAGGGCTGGCAGCTTGTTTGGTCTCATCAGAACCTCTGGTCTCCTGTCCCTGTCTGCTGCTGTCCTCAAGTGGTGTGGGGGCATTGGGAAAGTGGTTCACTTTACATTTGTGATGTGTGATTTGCATCACTGCTTGCTGCTGTAGCAGGTCAGAGAGCACTAAGCTGGGGCCAAGTGCAATTCTCATAAGCATTCCCTACTGTACAGGGTATGGGGAAGTGTAAGGAGGTGGCTGGGGTGCTGCAGGCATCTGACATCACTGCCATGGTTTGCTGCAAAGATGCTCCTGATGCTTGCTTGCTCTGGTTGTAAGGCCTTGACACCCTGCATTGCTTTCTTTCAGGATGGGTTGGTGAAGACCAACATGGAAAAGCTGACATTCTACGCCCTGTCTGCCCCAGAGAAGCTGGATCGCATCGGTGCTTACCTCTCTGAGCGGCTTATCAGGGACGTGAGCCGGCACCGATATGGGTAAGGGCTGGGAGGTTGTTTCAGCCACACCAATTCCTTCTAGGCCGTGGTGAGGAGCCTGTAGCATCCTCCTGGCCATTAAAAGCCCCCAGTGGCTCTTTTAGATCTGTAAGTCTGACTAGACGTGGACAAACAGGTAGTTGGAGTGGCTCTGTATGTGGCTCACTAGGAGTTATTTAGGACAAGTTTGGGTGTGCTGTACCCCATGCACATCTCTGTTGAGCTACGGTGTGGGACTAGGGATGAGGGCAGTGTGATGCTTTCCAGGAGAGCACGTGATGGAGATACCTTGGGCTGGATGAAGATTGCTGTGTTTGCTCTGTCTGGCTTATCTTATGTGGTCCTGTCTGGGCCCCATTCCCTTCATCTTCCCTTCCTACAAGGCCTTGCTGTGTTTACTGCAGGAAGAGCAGTGCCTGCCTGGAACTAGCTGACTGCCCTGGTTAGAAACACTGGGGGAGCATGGGAGGGCTCCTTCCCTTTGAAATAGCTCCTGGATTGATTCTTCTTGTCTCCTGAACAAAGCCACAGCAGACAAACATGGCTCAGCTTTGTAGTGCGAACTTCAGCCTGCCTTTTATCCTGGGGGAAGAGAAGCCAGCAGCCTGCCTGAGAAGTGTTGAAGTTGGAAAACCTTCAAAGCTTCACATGCATCACCCGTCATCAGGAGTGACAGGACATTCAAAGCTATGCCTGATGCTCTGCTGTTATCAGGCTCTGCTTGCTATGTTAGGAAAAGAAAGGTTTTCAAAGACTTTTGAGGTCTAATGGCAAGCTTTGGCAGGGGGGATATATTCCATCCCCATCTGCTTGTGCACATAGGCATTTAATTGGGTTGAAGTGCAGGCTAATTTTCAAAGCCTAACTTTGAAATGCCTGAAATAGGTTTGGATAAACTTTTTATTTATAGACCAGCGTCAGCAGCGGGGCTCGTCCCACTGCGAGACACCAGAGCTGGGCTCTGAAGGAGCAGCTGGGCTCTGAAGGAGCAGCTGAGCTCATGGGTGCCTATCTTCTGCATTTGACCTGAAGATAGCCTTGGTTTCAGGCCTGCTGAGTGTTGTCCTCTTATTACCTTTTGTTGCTAAAGGAGAAAGTGTTTGAGTTTGCAGCCTGCCAGAGTTCAAGAAGCTCTCAGAAACATGGATTGAATTTTGGGTCAACCTGTGTGGAGTCCAGAGTTGGATTTGACAATCTCTGTGGGTCCCTTCCAGTTTGGGATATTCTGTTATTTCCCCAGTGCCCCTTTTCTCTTTTGGAAGCCTTGTTTCCTTTGAGAAGGGAGGTTGATGCTGTTGTTTTTGTTATCTCTTCATACCTTTTTTCCCTCTGGGCCAGTTTTAACCCAGTTTGACAGATGGTTAGGAACTTCATGGATCCAGGCTGCTCATTTTCACAGTGTCTAGAAGAGCTGTAATGGTGCCTGAAGGTTTGCATGCCATAAGACACCAAAGGATCTGCTCAAGAATGAAGCCAGATTTCGCCGTTTCCAGGGAAAAGGGATTGGTCTTGCTGTCATTACCAGCTGGAACTCGGAAGCTGGGGGCTTATCCTTTCCCTTGAGAGAGTTGTTTTCCTCTCTAGCTGCTGTTCAGTGTGCAGGCAGGGCTGATGGGCAGCTCCTGCCTACCTTACTGTCATGAGCTTGCCGCACTGAGCTGCTTTGCTGCTTTAAGGTTTCACCCTTCAGCACAAGCTGGTAGCTGCTGCAGGTCTGGCTATGGCAAGGAGGTGGAGCGTGAAATTGAGGTTAAAGGACAAT
Source organism: Pavo muticus (assembly GCA_016647715.1). Taxonomy (NCBI): domain Eukaryota; kingdom Metazoa; phylum Chordata; class Aves; order Galliformes; family Phasianidae; genus Pavo; species Pavo muticus. Next base: position 89,030 of record JACDJE010000475.1, read on the forward strand.
TTGTGCTTGATACAAAGAAGTCTGTGCTTGCCACCTCTTACTGCCTTGGCTGTGGCAGGAGATCTGAGCTTGATTCTAGCCACTGTGATACAAAGATGTGGAGATGAAGGGAGGTGGTAAGGAGGTAATACCTCTCAGTGTATTGGCATTGGATCGATATCATATGTTTGGGTATCTCACGGATCACGCAAGAGGAGCTGGAGCTGTTTTATGAATGGGTTTTGGGAACCTCTAACTGGAATAAATGCTTACTCACAGCACTCGGAGGTCAGGCTTTCCTTCACTGGGTTTTGTGCACAGAGAGGTCAACCAACAGCTGAGGGTCCACGTGGTCATAGCACGAGGCTGCTGCACTGTTCATGAGGAAGTGGTGCAGGACCAGCCTGCAAACAGCAGACTTCCCCAGAGCCGCTCTGAGCAACCGATCCAATTTGTCTTGGAAACATGAAGTGACACCCGACAAATTCCACAATAGCTGTGTAATCAGTCGCCACCTCCGTAATGGGCACCCGAGTGAGATTTATCACTGGGCATGAGCTTTTCCAACTTCCTCTAGAGGCACGAATGTGGCAGGAATGGTTTAATAAATAGCCTGGAAGACACGCTGTGACAGCTTGCGGAGAAGCCAGCTGCTGGAAAGGAGGTCTGTGGTGAGCTGTAACCAGCTCAGCCTGGTCAGGAGGGATCGCAGAAGGAATGTGCTGTGCTCAGAAATACCCCCTGAATGGCCCGGGGACCTGTCATAAGGACATCCTCTCTTTGGACTTGGTTCTGGGCTTCTCTTGTCCCTGTGTAGCACACACAGCCAAGACTGAGTGAACAAATGCTCTATCCCTGGAGGAAGGATGGGAGTAAGACATGGATTGCCAGCTTCTGCTGGAGGAAACACTGCTCACCCAAGGAACTTCTGCAGTGATGCGAGTAGAGCCATGCTGGGGTAGCCTGCTTTGTCCCAGCACTCCCTCACAGGGCAAAAAGACCAGTTCAGGGCAATGGAAACCCCCTCCCATGGAGACACCCCCCCCCCCATGGGGGAGAGAAGCAAGATGTTGCTGTCAGCCCCAATCCTTGGGCAGCTTAGTCTTCCATAGCAGGCAGGATACTGGGAGATTCATCTAAAAATCTCCCAGCACTATTTAGGATGTAAATTTTTTTGCTGTTGGCTTGGCCAGGGCAGGAGGTTAGCATTAAGCTGGCTTTACTGGTGAGCACTTGGGTGGTTTGAGAGTGGGGAGAAAGAGGGAGAGCTGTGGGGCCATGTCCATTCTGCTGCTGAGGAATGATCCTGGCTTCTGCCTGCTCCCAGGTACGTGTGCATTGCCATGGAGGCCCTGGACCAGCTCCTCATGGCCTGTCACTGCCAGAGCATCAATCTCTTTGTGGAGAGCTTCCTGAAGATGGTGGCGAAGCTGCTGGAGTCAGAGAAGCCCAACCTACAGATCCTGGGGACCAACTCGGTGAGTAGCACTGCAGGGGAAGTAAGTTAGCAGCACCCTGCTATAACCTCATCCTTTGCCTTAAGCATTACCTGTCACCCTGTGTCTGCATGTTGTTGGAGTGGGAATCCCCATTGGGAAAGGATGGGAAATGGCTGCAGGTAAGGATTTAAGGTGTTCCCTCTGTGTGTCCTGCCACGTGTGAGGTGTCTGAGCCCTTAGCTGTGCTGTCTGTGTATTTTTCCTGTTTGCTGTTTGGGACCAAATAGTGGTGTGTAATCTCTACTGTCATGCTCTCCTGCTCTTGAATTCATCTTTTCCTAAAAATCTGCAGGAAGTGGGGGGCTGTCAGCAGTTTCAGACAATAGACCAACTTAGGAGGTGATCCCTGTGGATTTTAGGAGCTCTTCATGTTCATAAAAGGGCTGGCTTAATCAGAGCTGTAACTTGCAATAAATGGCTTAGCCAGACCAGGAGTGTGTCAGTCACAGCTATCAGATGAGGGGAAAAAGAGAAGCATGAATGAATGCCATGACATCCTCATGGCTTCCAAAGTGCTGACCCTGGCTGCTTGTGCACTGCCTTTCTGCTGGTGAGACAGCTTGCTCTTTGCTGGCTTTTACTGGGAGGACTGGGTGTACCTGACGACACCTGGGCTTCCAAGGGCTCTGACAGCACCCAGAAGCTTGGCTTGTGCAAGCAGCATCTGTTCTCACTGCTTTTAAAGGTTGAAGTGGAGCTGATTGTCAGGATTGACAGGAGGGTGGGCTGGGCAGATTCTCCAGTGTCTGGGAAATGCAAGGACAGCTCAACCCTAAGCTTTCATTCTGTGCTGTGTGTGGCAGTCAGAGGAATGGTATTAGTGCTTGATAGCACCTCCTGGTTAGGCAGCACTGCATCCCACTGTGCTCCTCTCCTCCAGGAGCCAGCACAGTTCCAGACACTTGGCTATAAATACCTCTGCTGAGGCAGGGGCAGTGACCTTTCACAACCCCTTCTGCCTGGCAGCTAATTGCTCCCAGCTGAAAGCAATGTGAGCTGCCCATCAGCAAACCTATTAATCCCCAGCTCTTGAAGAAGCAGGAGGACTGATGACTTGGTGGAAACCGACTGCTTTCTGCCTACAGCAGCTTGCTGTAGCATTTTGGCATGCTGCTGTAAGCTCCAGATATGCTGCAGGGACTACCTTGGAATGCCCTTTGTGATGGGAGCAGGATCTGCGAGCAGCACCCTCATCCCTGGCCTGAGCTCAGCATGGCCTGAGCTCTGTGAGGATATGAGAGGTGCTGCTTGCTCTCCAAGCCTCTTGGTATGTTCCAGAGCCACCTGGATCCAGCCCTGTGGCAAGCAGCTGGTTCTCTTGCTAAGAGAGCACCCTGTGCTATAGTGCAGCTCTGCCATCAAATGCATGCAGTATCTCCTCGCTCATCCCCTAAGCCCTTGCTTATTTCATGATGCCCAGCAGAAGTTTCAGTTTTAAACTCAAAGAGAGGAGATTTTAGGTTAGAGGTTAGGGGGAAAGTTTTCACCTGGAGTGGGGGAGGTGCTGGCACAGACTGCCCAGAGGGGTTGTGGGTGCCCCATCCCTGGAAGTGCTCAAAGCCAGGTTGGATGCAGCCTAATCTTTTGGGTGGCAACCGGCCCTCAGGAGAGGTTTGCAGCTGGGTGGGCTTTAAAGTCCCTTCCAACCCAAGCAGTTTTATGAATCAGGGTTCCAAGCCCAACGAACATCCTCAAGCAGGAGGAACTGTTTCTTCAGTGTGGTTTCCACCGTGGTCAACAATCAGTGGTGGATGTTGTAATGAGGAGCCCAGATTGAGAATGATGGTTTAGTGGCTTTGTCTTTCTTTTTCTGGACCGTGGCGATGTTCAGAGGGCAAATAGCACCAAAACCTTGTGGGCTTTTATAGAGCAATGAGTAATGATAATGAGACACTTCTTCCTGTATCTGCTAATGAGGAATGTGCCTTAGGCTTGTGCTTAATTAGAGGGTGCTGTCTCAAGCAGTCTTCACAATAACGGAGCTGATGGCAAAGGCGGGAGGAGGTTGTTTATAGCAACCTGCTCCAAGTGACTCATCCTCACGGCGTGAAATCTCTCCTTGGACACGTCTCACTCCTTGCAGGGATGTGCAGCTCTGTGCTGTATGGGGCTGATTCCCAGGGCCTGGGCTGCACAGCCACAGTGCTGGAGGCAGCGGGTGGCAGTGAAAATCCAGCGTCCTGTCATCATATAATCCCCAGGGTGAACATATGGAGCGGCAGCTTAAATCCACTTTGTTTTCTCATCCTTGTTAGGAGGCTGCTGGGCAATCTCCCTGCTTTGGGTAGGAACCATCTAATTTCCAGCTCAATGTCATTCATGTTTTATTTTTTTCCTCAAACCAGTGTTGATCTTTCATTTAAGCAGCTCTTCCCCCTCCTTGATGTTTCTCTTCTGATGTATTTATGTCTGCTGTATTTATAGATATCAGTGTTATCCCTTCCCAGCCATTGTTTTGTATCTCTAGGGTAGCTGCACTCCTTGCATTTCCCCATGCTTGCTCCCTGCTCATCCCAGCTACATTTTGGTTAGATCTTGTTGGCTTCAATCATGGGAGCCTGAGCCCAGCCCAACATCCCTTCAAACCACAGCAGAAATAGAATCACAGAACCACAGAGTGATTTGGGTTGGAAGGGATCTTAAAACCTGTCCAGCCCCAACCCTTCCATGGCCTGGTTGCCTCCCCAGGGTTGTATCCAACCTGACCTTGGGCACCTCCAGATGGGGCATCCACAGCTTCTCTGGGCAGCTTGTGCCTCACCACCCTCTGAATGAAACATTTCCTCCTGATATCTATCCTAAATCTCCCATCTTCACATTTAAAACCATTCCCCCTTATTCCATCGCTATCTGCCTCTGTAAAAAGTCAGCCTCCTCTTGTTTCTAAGCTCCCTTTAAGTACTGGAAGGCAACAGGGAGGTCTCCTCAGAGCCTTCTTTCCTCTGGGCTGAACAAGCCTGGCTATCTTAGCTTGTCTTTGTAAGAGAGCTGCTCCTGCCCCCTGGTATAGTGCTATATTTCAATGTTTTCAGTTGTTTTGTTGATGACAGATAGGTCACGAAGCCACAGAGCAGCTTTTTACCTGGGATGCATTGCCACACTTTGTGTGAAATCTGTTGCTGAAAACGTGTTCCATCTCTGAAGGTTTGCTGCCTTCTTTCCTGCCAGCCCAGCAGCCTGCCAGCCCTGGGTCATTTCTGTGTGTGTCTGGTGCTGCTTTTTGCCATGGGGCACAGGTTGGCAACGGGACCAGGGTGGGCATCTCCCACGTGGTACAGCACCCTCGTAGGGCAGCTAAGTCATAGAAAAATGCAATAGTCTGTGAGCAAGCAGCAGAGTTCTGAAAGTGTCAGGAGATGCTGGCAGAGCAAGGAGGCATCAAGGCTCAGTTCTCTCTGTTCTCAGCTGCTTTTTGCAAGCTTTGGCCCTGCCAGAGGCTTCAGGCTGAGGATGGATGCAGAGAGGGCAGCTGCCTGCAGTTGTTGGCGGATGTGAATGCTGTGCCACATGTGGTGTCACCAGGCAGGGTGGCACTATGCAGAGACATCTGTCCCCTGAGGACAAAGACGTGTGGGGCTTGCTGTGCCTGGCAGCTGCCTGGGAATGCTGCCAGCCACCTCTGTCCAAGATGTGCCATTTCCTGCACTTGGGTCGGGGCAATCCCAGGTATTGATACAGACTGGGGGAAGATCTCCTTGAGAGCAGCCCTGCGGAGAAAGACTTGGGGGTCCTGGTGGACGAGAAGCTGGACATGAGCCAGCAGTGTGCACCTGCAGCCCGGAAGGCCAACTGTGTTCTGGGCTGCATTAAAAAAGGGGTGGCCAGCAGGGAGAGGGAGGTGATTGTCCCCCTCTACTCAGCTCTTGTGAGGCCCCATCTGCAGTACTGCGTCCAGGCCCGGGGCCCCCAGTACAGGAAGGCTGTGGAGCTCTTGGAGCGGATCCAGAGGAGGGCCACTAAGATGATCAGAGGGCTGGAGCACCTCTCCTATGAGGAAAGGTTGAGGGAACTGGGCTTGTTTAGCTTGGAGAAGAGAAGGCTCTGGGGAAACCTCATTGTGGCCTTCCAGTACTCGAAGGGAGCGTATAAACAGGAGGGGGAACGGCTGTTTACGAGGGTGGATAGTGATAGGACAAGAGGGAACGGTTTGAAACTGAGACAGGGGAGGTTTAGGTTGGATCTTAGGAGGAAGTTTTTCATCCAGAGGGTGGTGACGCACTGGAACAGGTTGCCCAAGGAGGCTGTGGATGCCCCATCCCTGGAGGCATTCAAGGCCAGGCTGGATGTGGCTCTGGGCAGCCTGGTCTAGTGGTTGGTGACCCTGCACATAGCAGGGGGTGTGAAACCAGATGATCATTGTGGTCCTTTTCAACCCAGGCCATTCTGTGATTCTATGATACCTTTATTTTGTGACTTCTCAGCCATGGGGTGCTTGGGGCTGCTCTCCAGGAGCTGATGTGAAGAGCCCCATTACTGCTCCTCATTCTGCATCCCGCCCTCGCCTCCGGCTGCACGTGGAGTTGCCATGAGCTAAAAAAAACCCACTTTGTGCTCTGCCTGGTACAGAGGTTTCTTATGTAACAGCCCTGCATTTTTCTGGTGAGTAAGAGGAGTTGATCAGTCAGAGCTGGTCCCTGTGCTCTGGGAACAGTTCCTGGCAGGGCTGATCCATCTCCTTCTCTCATACAGAGCCAGCCTTTGCAGCTGACGTTATTAATAGCCCTGCACAGTGGGTGCATGCTGATCAGTGCCTGTCCCTCAGTGCCAAGTGGCATGCTGGGATGGGTGAGCAGGCTTTGCCAGCTGCAGAGGTACCAGTGGGCTTTTTGCCTGCTGTCCAGCAGCAAATGTGGAAAGCAGGAAGAGAGGAAAGCCTGTCCATGGGGTCGGAGTGAGGAAGGAGATGCTATGTGGCATGGTGGTAAGCACCCTGGCAGATGCTACGTGGACAGATAACTCCTTGGTGATAAGTTAGATCTTCCCAGCTGGAGGGTGAACCCAGCAGTCCTAAAACCTTGGCCCAGAGCCTTTGTGCTGCCCTGGACAGCTTGCTTCAATGATGTGGAATTGCTCAGTGCAGAGCTTTGTGTTGTGTCTCTGGAAGTGGCTGGCATCAGCACCACGCTGTAATGCAGCATCTCTGTCTGGCAGAAGGGGTCCTCCATGCAGTGTGAGCATGTTCCCATAGCAGGAGACATCCTGCTTGGAGGACAGGTAGGTGTGTGCAGCTGAATCCTCCACCTCTGCTGTGGGGTAAGGGCATGGATGTTTCCCAAGGGCTCCATTGTGTTTCTTGGCTGATTTCCTATCCTGGCAGAGAGTATTTCTAGTGAGCAGCTTCTGAGCTTGAATACAGTGGCATTGTTCTCTTGGTGTTGCTGTTAGTAGTTGGGGTGGTTTGGGGGTTTGCTTGAACAGCAAGCATCCTCTCCCTTCCTTGTGTGCCTTTGCAAGTGACCTCAGCTTTCCCAGCCTGCTGATGTGGGTGCAGCATGGGAGCACAAAAGCAACCAGCAGATTTTACTGCTCAGATCTGTGCTAGCAGCTTCTTATGCCCATGTTCTAAGTAGGAGGATAAAGCACGAGGACTTGGTGGCACAGTTCTTGTCTCAGACCAAAGGTAAACCTCATCCATTCCCAGCACCAGTTGCTGTTGCATGAATACAGCCTCTATCCACGCTTTCTCTGCGTGTTCAAGCCTTGGATTTTGTGGCCACTCTTGTGCTATAGATGTTTTATTTATTTTTCCCCTTTTTATTTTCCCCTGTCAGTGTGATTAGATGAACCAGGGTCTCTTCCTGCCTGACCCTTTGTTCCCATCTCTTTGTGGATAAGTTTCTGACTTCAGAAGAAAGCTTGAAAACACAGTTGTCCTTTCCTGCTCCTTAACTTTCTCCTTGAAAGCTGAAAGGCGAAAGTCAGGTCTGTTGGTGAGCTGGCTTTTCTGGCAGGCTCTGCGCCTCTTGGCATGGCCAAGCTGGAAGGGAACGACAGGACCTTGGGTTGGCAGTGCTGCAAGCCAGATCTATTAAGAACTCACTCACACTTTGTTTCTTCATTGTCATTTTCAGGGCTGTTGTCACCTCTGTAGCTGCATTTGGGAAACGTCACCCTGACTGCACGTCAGCCTGCAGCAGCAGAGCCCTGTGTTACACTGCCAAAGCCTGCAAATGTTTGCAGATCTGGAGAGGCTTTGTTGTGCCCTCTGTGCTGACGCTCTGTTTCTTCTCTCCCAGTTTGTGAAGTTTGCCAACATTGAGGAGGACACCCCGTCTTACCACCGCAGCTATGACTTCTTTGTCTCCCGCTTCAGTGAGATGTGCCACTCTAGCCACGATGACCTGGAGATCCGGACAAAGTGAGTGCCACAAGTGAATGCCAGCAGCAGCCTCCCTGGCCTTGCTGGCACTGCAGACATGCTGTAGTGGGGTGGGGGCTTTTACTCTGCCTCCAGCTTTTGTCTTTCCTGGAGAAGTGCCTGCTTTTGGTGGCAGGTTGGATGCAGGCTGCAGGGACCAGTTACTTCGTGCTGTGATGGAGATGTGCAGTGATTATCCAGAGCTGTATAGACTCAGGTTTAAAAATGGCCACTTCTCTGTACCCTCCTTTATATCCCTGGAGGCATTCAAGGCCAGGCTGGATGTGGCTCTGGGCAGCCTGGTCTAGTGATTGGAGGCCCTGCACACAGCAGGGGGTTGAAACTGGATGATCATTGTGGTCCTTTTCAACCCAGGCCATTCTATGATAAGTAGGTCTATTCAATGATTATTTTCCAAACATTAAGACCTGCTGACTGTATGGGAGGATGAAACAGATGCATAGAAAATGCAGTGCAGCACGTATCCAGTTTCTAGTGCTGTGTGGGTTGTTGTGTGCAGCATTAAATGTGTGTGAGAAAAGATGGTTTGCATTTTTCATCCTGACAGCAGGACCAGCTCTGTTCAGGCATTGGCTTGCTCAGACTACGGCCGATGGCAGGGCAAGGGGAAATGTGCCCTTGGACACAACACACTTCAAACTTCTTGTCTTTGGGCAAAACATGGGCAAACAACACCTGCAGCCTGCCCATCACCGAGCTGCCTCTGCATCTCGAAGCATTCTTCACCTTTGCTGCAGGGCTGCATCCCACAGAGATCGAAAGAGCTCAGAGTGGGAGGCAAGGAAATGATCCTGGTCCCAAAAGGAGTGATGGTGGTGGGAAGAAGCCCACTATTAGCAGAATCAATATTCACTCAAAAACTGCCTCCTGCAGCTGTGAGCTGTTATTTTCCACGTTGGAAGGTGGCTACATCTCTAGACAGCGCTGAGGACCGACTTGCTGTGTTGTGATGGGAAATGTACCCCGAGAGGATTAATTATGACTAAAGCAGACAGATTAATGTTGTTTACTGCTGCCAGACCCAGGTCTTTTGGTGATGTATTTAAACAGACCCGGCACTTGGAATGGCCCTGTGCATCCCTGTGAGGCACTACTGACAGTACACTGGTGCTAACACCCATGGCTCTTGCCAGGAACCTGTGCACAGGGGGTGGCTGCTGCAGTGCCAGGTCAGTCTTCTTACAGAGAGGTGAACCCTTGAGGTTTTCCACTCCTCACAGGGGCTCTTCTCTGGGGACTTCCAGCCTCCTGTCACTGCTGTGGACTTGCAGGTAGCTTTTTTCCTTAATAAGGAAGTAATGCAGGTGGCTCATCATTTCCACTTGACTTTTAGGGCATCAGTGACACTGGCTAAGTTGTGTTGAAGGCCAGAAGAGAGAAATTCTGCCACTCCTGTAATTAAAAAGGAGGGCGCTGCTTTCCTGTGACCTTGGTCCTGCTCAGTGGTCGTTCCTCAAGAATTGTGTAGCAATCATCTTATTGCCTGCAGTAACATCAGAAAATTGCCTGTGAGGGAAAAAAAACAAAAAACCCTGTTGGGGAAGAGACCTCAGAGCAAATTATTTAATGCATTTATTTCTGAAGATAAGCACACACTGTCTTTCTCAGGCACCAGCAATCGGTGTTGAGAGGCTGGTTTCAGAGCTGGGAATCCTGCTGTGTACAGGGATTTTTATTGATGGCCCTGTTGTCGATTAGAGCAGAGTCAGGATCTTTGGACACAGAAAAGGCAAAGGTGTCAAACTGCATCTGGGTTTCCTTGGTATCCAGCATCCCTGTGGACACAGCTTAGCAGTGTGGCTGCTGGAACAGAGGAAACAACAAAACCACCCGTGATGCTGGGGCCAATACCAACCCTTTGGAGAGGCCAGGCTTGCTAGTGCCACTTCTCAATGTTGGTTAGCATGTGGCTGCAGCTTGCCTGGGGCTCTCCCAGTGAAGATGGTGGATGGAAGCCGGCTGCTGCTGCCAGAACAATTTAAGCTGGTTCAGAGCCTTTCCTGCTTGTGTCTGTCGCTTTGTGGGAAGCTGAGTCTCTCTGGGATGCAAAGTGGAATGATTGCTTTGGGGCATAGCAGGCCAGGTCTTGGGGGTGCCATCTGTGCGAGCACCTCCAAGAGCACAGAAATCAGTGCCTTCTCTTCAGCTTCTTTCACAATGTCACCCACATACAGTATGTAAATGTAAAGTAATGCATAGAGATAAATAGCATGCTGCTGTTACTTTGTTCCCCAGGATCCGGATGTCTGGCATTAAAGGCCTGCAGGGGGTAGTGAGGAAGACGGTGAATGATGAACTTCAAGCCAACATCTGGGACCCACAACACATGGACAAAATTGTGCCCTCACTGCTCTTCAACTTACAGCACGTGGAGGAGGCTGAAAGGTGGGTGCTTGCTGCTGCAGTGGCCCACATGCTCTGCCAGCAGCTTCAGGGCCTCAGGGCTGTTTTCAGCCAGGTTTCACAGGGGAGAGACACTGTGGGCTATGTTGTGCCTGCCCCTCATGTGAAAAAGGCTGTGGATAGTCAGAGAAACCCTGCAAGAGTCCTCCTTGAAGGGTGGCGCAGACGGCAGGAGCTCTGCTTGTTATCCAGTGCCGTGAAGGTTATTGCTGTCTTGGCCACTGCAGGGCACTATCACTCCTGTGAAGGAGAGAGCTCTCAGCACTGTCCCTGCAATTAAGCCATGCTCTCTTTGCAAAGGCTCTGAGCTGTTCAGTGGGCTGACCTCTGCAAAGATTCCTGCTTAAATGCTACCTATGCAATTAGTTTAAAGCTCAGCAAGAAGAATGAGGGGAGCTGAAATACAGCTTTGCTCCCTGTCCTTCCATTCTTCAAGCATAACTCGCTGCCAGATGAGTGTTTGAAGGGGAGTTGCTTAGCTGAGAAGCATTTTGTGGAGAAACAGGCATGAATTCCTGCTGGGGTTTTCCTTTTGAGGGTTAGGAGAGATGTGTCAGTCCTGGGAAGATGACTTTTGGCCAGTTACATTTCCCATTTCTCTTGTAAACTGAAGCACTGAAGTGGAAAAAACATTTGCTGTGTTTCTGCAATGCCAAACAGCCCAAGTGTGGAAGAGGGGGATGGATGCCCCCTGGGGTGTGTGAGTTCAGGGTGATTTGTGCTGTGCTGTGCTGACCGCTTTGCTTGTCCTCCCTCGAGAGGTTGTGTCTGTGCTGGGAGGATGTTATGCCCTGCATCCTTGCTGATAAGCACTGAGCACCACAATCCTGAGACTGGGAGGAGGGACGTGAGGGCTGTTTCTGCTGCATGGGGCTGTGAATGGGGCCATTCCAGCGCAACTCCCTCGCCTGTAATCCGTGCACCTGTGCTGCGCTCTGATCTGGCTCAAATCCAACAGCGCATTATCCCTGAGCTCTGCTGCAATGGGGCTACCCTATCTGCCTGGCAGGGTGACATATGGCTGCTGTGGGGTGGCTGCAGGCTGTGTGGGGGGTAGCCCATAGCCCTGTGCAACGAGGTACAGGCAGATGCCACAAACATTTAGCTCTGTCCCGCCCCGAATGGGCTCTGTGCCTCTTCTCCCCCACTGCTGCAGCACGCTCAGCTCCACTCTCATCACCCTCCTCTGCTTTCACAGCCGCTCCCCCTCCCCTCTGCAAGCCACTGAGAAGGAGAAGGAGAGTCCCACAGAGCTGGCAGAGAGGTGTCTGCGGGAGCTGCTGGGCCGGGCGGCGTACGGCAACATCAAGAACGCCATCACACCTGTCCTCATGTAAGTTGTGCATGCTTTGATTTTGGCACAAGGGCACCAAGGCACAGAGAAACAACCGGTGTGGGTCAGAGCTGGGGTGAAGGCAAGGGCTCTTCTGGCTGCCCTTGGCATGGTAGGAACTGGGTTTCAGGTCTTGTTTTTGGAGGAAGATGGCTTTTGGCTGTCACTGAGAAAAGTCACCTCAGAGAGCGATTTGTATCCCTGCTCTCATGTGCAGCATTTACTCCATTCTGTTCCTGGCTGTCCCTGCTCTTGGTGCTGGTCTGCACCACTGTGTTGTCTGGGGACACAGTTACCATCTGCTCTGTTTCTGTCTCTTCCCAGCCACCTGGATAACCACTCACTCTGGGAGCCGAAGATCTTTGCCACCCGCTGCTTCAGGATCATCATGTACTCAATTCAGGTGGGAAGCTGGTGGGATTTCTGGCCTTTGGAACCACCTGGGGACACGTGTGCATGCCTGGGAGCACCCAGTTCTGCCTCTGTGGCTGGGCTGAGTCAGAGCAGCTAGTGCACTGCTGCATCCTGACAGCGCTGATCCAAGCACTTACAGTGGGTTTGGCCCTTGAGCACATCCCAAAATGGGCATCATCGGGATGCATGGCAGTGTGGGCTGGGGGCCTTAAATGTCTGATGCACCTTAGCCTCTCTGTGTGACAGCTATGCTTGGTTTAGCATGCTGTACATGGAGCCTGTGTCTCAGTCCTGGGAGCGATTGCTTCCCTCTCAGCAGAAAGAAAAGCCTTGCTGAGCCAGATGGGCTTGCAGTGTGCTGTGAAACACTCAAAGGAAGCAGTTGGACTTTGGTGAAAAGCTGCCTCTCTCCAGATCATTCCTGTGGAAATCAACCCAACCTCCCTCCCTATCCCTGCAGAAAAGGAGAGGCACAGTTTGGGGTTAAAAATGCCCCGGGCAAACCAGGTATCACGAGCGTGCCTGCCGCCCAGTATCTCTGTCCTTTGATAGGAACAGGCCTGCCAGACTCTTTACTGGGAGCTCTGGCCATGGAAATGCAGTTTAGGTAATCCCCAAATGGCCCATTCTCTTTCTCTTTTCGTGGGTCACTGCAGGCTGTCATGCATGGTGCTGCCTTCCTACCCTGCTCCCACTTTGCTGGGGCAGCCCCTGGACTCCCAGACTTCTCCCCCTTGTGATTTTTCTTCACTTTTGGATTCAGCCAAGCCATAGCTTGGAGAACCAATATACTGACAAGCAGATTGCCATCCCCCACTTTCATTTCACGTTTCTAATCCTGTAAACTGCCTAAAACCCTTTATAGTGCTACTAGATTTTATAAAATCCTGTTAATGCATATTGGAGATGTGAGGTCACAATAGCTCAGCAGGACCCTACTCCCTGAAATCCTCAGGATTAATCATTGCTATTTCCTTAGATCTCAACAGCTCTTCAGATCATTTTTTCCTGTGCAAATTGCTCCAAGCTCTTGCTCATTCTTGTAAAACACACTTCCTCTGGGTGCCCTCTCTCATTTTGCATCTGGAGATGTGTTGGAAAGAGCCAGGCAGGGGCTTGATACAACTGGGCATGAGTCCCCAGTAGCCGTGTGTGTTACAGAAATGGATCATCACTTCTTGCACGTGGCACCCTCACTGATATTCGCTCCCTCCCTCCAGCCACAGCACTCCCATCTCGTGATCCAGCAGCTTCTTGGCCACCTGGATGCCAACAGCAAGAGTGCAGCCACTGTGCGTGCGGGCATTGTGGAGGTCCTCTCGGAAGCAGCAGTGATTGCAGCCTCTGGATCTGTTGGTAAGTGCATAGATCTGCCCTCCGTCCACCCTGTCAGCTTTTTATTTCAGCTGCTGAAGGTTTGAGCTGAACTCTGGTGTGTGGGGGATCTGCTTCGGAGCACCCAGGAGTGCTGGGGATCTGTTTGGTGCCATTTCAGTGCACCCGAGCACAACGCCCACGTTCAGCTGTCTGAGATGGGAGCTGCAACGCCCACATGCAGCTGCCTAAGTTTAGGCAGCTGAATGCAATGGAAGCCCTCACCTCCACACGGGGCGGGGGGGTGGGTGGCAAAGGGATTTTCAGGGCTCTTTTTCTGGGGCTTGCTATGAATATGTTGAGCTCATGTTGCCACTGGAAGACCACTTCTCTCCTGTCTTGAGTGGGGGAGCTGGTAGGGTTAAAACTCCTACATCTGGCTTTCAGTCTGCTTACAGGGGTAGTAGGAGGCATAAATGACACCACCCCTGGGGAAACTACAGGCTCCATCTCTATGGGGAAAAAACACTGCTCCCCCCATCTCCCATCTCTCCCTTCTCATCATCCCAGGCCCCACGGTGCTGGAGGTGTTTAACACCTTGCTGAGGCAGCTGCGGCTCAGCATCGACTACGCGCTGACGGGGAGCTACAACTGCATCACCGGTGTCAGCACCAAGATCATCAAAGAGCACGAGGAGAGGATGTTCCAGGAGGCCGTCATTAAAACCATAGGTGGGGAGTCTCGCAATGCCTGCTGTAGGTGTGGGCTGTGCTGGTGGGTGGCCTCCCATGTGGTAGGTTTCTGCTTCTGCATCTTAGGCTGATTCAGGGCAAAAGAAAATTGCTCTCATCCTAAAAGCAGCGATGGGAAACGAGACTTATCCATTGCAGCACGTGGGTTATCAGCAGGTGGCATTGCAACCCCATTGATCCCAGCAGAGGGGATGTGGAGGCTGTTGTGCTTCTTCCTGACTTGGACACCCTGAGGAAGGAAGGAGAGGAGAAGGAAAGGGCAGGTGTGAGCCTGCTTGAGTTGATGAGGATGGAGATGCATCCAAAACGGGGTGTAGAGGGAGGGCTTGGCATCTCTGCCTCTCCTTGTCTGGGCTTAGGGCTGTTCCTTCCAGGAGGCATTTTGATGGCTCTTTTATCCCCCTGAAGGGAAAGTTGCCTGCAGGTACTGGATCCAGTGAGGCCTTTTCCTATTCCAGCCTGGCTGTGGGCCCAGCAGCTGGCTTGGAGCATGGCAGTACTGAATGCTTCCCAGGGTGCCATGGCCTGTGGGTGGTTCCTCACACACTATCAGTGCACTCTTGTCCCCACAGGGTCCTTTGCCAGCACACTGCCCACTTACCAGCAGTCTGAGGTGATGGCCTTTATCATGAACAAGGTGCCTCTACCATCCTCACAGCAGTCCATTGAGGCTGGCAAAGCTGGGTGAGTATGGATACTTTTCTTCCTCCTCTTCCTAACTCTGCTCTTCTTTCCCTCCAGCTGTCCCATGCATCGAGGTAAAAGACTTTGAACGCAAGATGGAAAGTGCAGGGGAGGTCCTTGAGGTGGCCTTTGGGAGCAGAGTGAGACATAAGGACAGGGTGGGATATGGGTACATTACTAGAAAGGCTGGGCATCAAGAGCTTCCACCAAAAGACCAAGGGAAGCTGAGCAACATGAGATCTTGGTCAGAATGCTTTGCTGTGTGCTGCAAACATGATGACAAGGGCAAGTATTTGAGGCCCTTCAAAACACTGACGCACTAAGGTGGAAAGGTGTTTACAGCTACTGATGCTGCAGTTGAACTTTGCTCTTCTTTGGGTTCCTGTTGAGAGGCTGGGGTGAGGAGCTCAGTCCTGAGGTGTCATCCAAAATTTAGCAGGGAAAAAGGAATAATATTTGGAGGAGTGACTTCAGATGTGATGATCGGGTCAGCAAGGTGGCTGCTGGCCATGGCTTTTGAGAAGCTCATTTTTGGCTCTGTGGGGACCAGCAGCTCATTGCTACCTCCTCACTCTGTGTGTGGCCCCTCTGAGCTGCCTCCAAGTTTTTATTGACACCGAGTGGTAGGCGGTATATATAACTGGCTGTGGAGGAAGAGAGGGAAAGGAAAGCACCCAAACAACATAATTACTTGAGAAGTGTGGGAACAGAGTTTGAGAGCTATTTGGAGCGAGGGTATCAGCACTGAAACATGTAGGTAAGGAGCAAACAGATTTTCATGCTATATTTATTTTCAAAGTATGGCCCAGCTGCTCCCACTCATTTCTGATGGGAGAGACGTGCTGCCTTATAGGAGACACGCTCTGCTCCTCACTGATGTGGGGGTAATTCCTGGTGCCTGTGTTCAGTCTTGTATCACGTGGTGTGAGACACATGGAGCTCCACATACTGTTTAACTGGGGCAGCTCTCCTTGCTGCAGAAGCGCTCTCATAGCCCTGGGATGCCAGTTACCAACTGCTTCTCAGTGCTGGCTTGGCCATGCCAGGCTGTTTGTCACTGCTCCTTTACCATCTCATGAGATTCCTCTGGGAGAGCTTTTTAAAAACACGTGAGATGATGTTTGCTCTGGATGTCCAGGTAGGTGTACCAGCAGTTAGCAGAGAAGCTGCAGCCTGCGGTTCAGCCTCTAGGGACGCTGCCATCTCAGTGTAGCTCAGTCAGCTTAGGCAGTGTGTTGTGGATGATGGGACAGCCTGGAAATACTTACAGAGCTCTGCACATCCCTTTCTCATAGAATCATAGAATGGCCTGGGTTGAAAAGGACCACAATGCTCATCTAGTTTCAACCTCCCTGCTGTGTGCAGGGTCGCCAACCACCAGACCAGGCTGCCCAGAGCCACATCCAGCCTGGCCTTGAATGCCTCCAGGGATGGGGCATCCACAGCCTCCTTGGGATGGAGTTTGCCATCTCACCATGCAGGGTTAGGAAAGACTGATTTCAGACAGTAGAGAATTCAGGATTTTCTCTGTTTGCCTAAAAAATGCACATCCCTGAAGTGGAGGCATAGCGTACATTGGCTTAGAAGAAGAGAGATGGGAGTGAGGAATATGTATACTGCCATGCACAAGAGGGCTTGTGCTTCATCTAATAGTCTTCAACAGCTTAAAAGTGAGGGGCCTGTACAGAACTGGTGCCTGGCATCCCTCGGGAGTCACTGGTAGGATGGGCACCTTGTGCCTGCATGGAGTTACAAGTGCTGCCTTGTTTCTGGTACCTAAGCTGGGTTGAGTCCTTTCATGTTCATCATTCTTTTAGCAACGCTTCTGCTGCTGTTAAATCTGGTGCCCATTTCCTGAAGACTTTTACAGCTGCATGCAGTAATGACTCAGGAAACGGGTCTTGCCCTTTCTGAGGCTTTTCTATCCTTTGGGCATAGAAGGAGGATTGTTTTTGTTTTCAGCCAGATTTTACCATTTGTTTCATTTCTCCTTGGCAGGGAGAACCGAAATCGGCTGACACAGATAATGCTCCTCAAGTCCCTCCTACAGGTATGAACGTGTCACTGTCCCTGCAGCAGTGTCCAACCCCTGCAAGACCTGTGACCAAAGACAGCTGCTGGCATGGAGACCTGACTTGAGCTCAGGACCTCTCTCCCCTGGGGTGGTTTAGCTGAAACTGTACTTAGCTTTCTCTGCCCACATTCCCCCTTTCTTGGTGTGTTTTAACCCAAGTGACGCTGTCATGTTGCCTCCCTTTTTAATTGATGCTCACAGGTCTCCGTGGGCTTCCAGTGCAGTAACATGCTCACAGCACTTCCCAGCGCCTTCCTGGACAGGCTGCTCTCTGCAGCCCTCATGGAGGATGCTGAGATTCGCCTCTTTGTCCTTGAGATCCTCATCAGCTTCATTGATCGCCATGACAACCGGCAGAAGTTCTCTACCATCAGGTGTGTGCCTCGGGATCTCCAACAGGGCTGGGGCTGGCAGACCCCACAGAGCAGGCTCAGGAGGGAGATCTGTCAGGCTGAGAGTGCCTGCAGGCTTTGGGGCTGCTGGCAGGGTTATTATTAAACCTGGTACCAATCCTGGGGTGGTCTAATGCTGCAGATGGGAGCCAAATGGGTGGGGGGTGTCTCTGAGAGGCTGTGCCCAGAGGGATGTGGGACCACCCTGCTGAGGATAACTGTGGTTAGGCAGACAGTGATACCAGGAGGATGTGCAGGAGCAGTAACCTCCTTGAGTGGGTTCATCGACTGCATTGCATCCCCACAGATAGGCCTGCTGGGCACTGGCATTGCTGCGCTGCATTTAGCTAGCCTTACTCTGGAGAGGAATGAAGCTAAATCGGAAGAAGGTGATGAATCCCACCTGGCAATATCTCCATGGGGTTTGCTGTGGTCCTGCTAATCTACTCTGCATGCATGCTTCTTTGTCAATTTGCCTTTGTATTCCCGAGTGCAACTTTCTTGAAATCCTATAGTGATTTAGCTCTCTTGAATATCTGGATTGCTCAGATGGGTTCTAAAACCAACCTTCAGCTTCTCCCCCTTGGTTCTTCCCAGTGGCTTGTTCCTGACCAGCAGCTCTGCTGGCGTGTGGGGATTGCACATCCTTCCTCTGGTGTCTGAATTTTCCCTTCCCTTTGGCCTTTCCTTGCAGCACCATCAGCGACATCTCAGTCCTGAAGCTGAAAGTGGAAAAATGCTCGCGCCAAGATACTGTCTTCATGAAGAAGGTAGTGTCAGAGTCTGGGTCAAGCTGTCCTCATGCACACCCGTGTGTGAACAGTGCCTCAGTTTCCCCAAGCCATGCTGGACGCGTGGAGCGAGGCAACTGAACCTGGGGATGTCCCTGGGAAAGGACAGTGGGATCCAATCTACATCAGTCCTTCATGTGTGAACCTTTGTAGACCCTGGAATCTGCTATCTACCTCAAGAAATGAGTAGCCCAGGATGTGCTAGTATCCCCAATGCTGTTTGTCAAGTGATTTTCAAAGCTGCCTAGTATTCAAAAGAAAAAAAAATAACAACCACAGAATTTCCTCTCACTTTAAAATATTTCCTGTGCAAACTCCTCTGAAACTAATTTGAGGCCAAGAGAGGATCAGTTTATGTTACACACCAGGGAGCAGCCCCTGCATTGAAGGCAGTGGAAAAGCTACATTTCCCTTGCACCAGTGTGTGCCCAGCTCTATCCCGTGCCTTGCTCTCGAGCAGTGTGGCTCAGGTATTTATTCTTCTGCTGTGAGCTGTCATTTCTATAATGCTGCTGCCACAGGAGCATGTTTTCCCTGGGCTTGATGCCGTGAGCAGTGTTTGCCTGTCCTGGGCTTTGCTCTCAGACCTGCTGGTGCCTCTTCCCCATCAGGGTCCAACACCTCCTGGGAGACACAGCTCCCAATCCCTGGGGCTTTCTCTGTTTGCTTGTCAACTGGAGGAGTTCTGCTCCTTTGTGCGTGGATGAGGGCCCCTTTGCTGGGCCCTGCTGCTTTTTTGTTTTTCCTTTTGTGTTGATAGTAGTGTTGCCTGTAGAGGATGCTTAGAAGGTGACCACATCCCTCTGTGTTCCCTCAGCATAGCCAGCAGCTCTTCCGGCACATCTACCTGATATGCAAGGAGGAGAGCAACATCCAGGCTCACTACGAGGCTCTCTACAGCATGCTGGTGCTCATCAGCATTGAGCTGGCTAACGAGGAGGTCGTGGTGGACCTCATCCGCCTGGTGCTGGCAGTGCAGGTAGGTGGATGGGAAGCTGAGTGTTGTGCTGCTGGGGCTCAGTGCCAAAATGCTAATGGGACACCTGGCCTGCTGGGTGTGAGCCCCTTCCCTGGCATCTTACCTGGCATTATATCTCCAGAGCTGGTCTGTACGTGGGGAGAGGCAATAGAGGTCCTGAAGGAGCCTCTGGGAAGGGTGTTTTTTTTTTTTGGAGTTGGGGTCTTTGAGCAAGGGGGATACAAGTTCCTCACCTGCAGGCTTCTCCTGCCACAGTGAGGAGCGGCTGAGGGAGCTGGGATTGTTCAGTCTGGAGAAGAGGAGGCTCAGGGGAGACCTCATTGCACTTGACAACTTCCTGAAGGGAGGTTGTGATGAAAAAGGGTCTGGCCTCTTCTCCCAGGCAAATAATAGGACCCAAAGAAATGGCCAGAAGTTGTTCCAAAGGAGGTTTAGGTTGGACATTAGGAGAAACTTTTTCTCTCAGAGGGTGGTCAGGCACTGGAATGGCTGCCCAGGGAGGTGGTGGAGTTGCCGTCCCTGGCAGTGTTCAAGAGGCGCCTGGATGAGGAGCTACAAGATATGGTCTAGTAGCTTGTGGTACTAATAGGAATGGGAAGGCGGTTGGACTAGATGATCTTGCAGGTCGTTTCCAACCTTGTGATTCTGTGATTCTGTGAGTGGGATCAGATTAGCACAGTGGGGAAGAGACCCTGGTCAGCCTGCCAGCTTCTGAAATGCCCCAACCCCTTGCTCCAAAAGCTGGGTTGTATGCAGGCAGCAGTGCTGTGAGGTGGATGGGGACCACCCTGGCACCTTGCCCATCCCCATCGCATGGGGCTGTGTCTCTGCTGCAGGAGATAGCCCAGATCAACGAGGACAACTTGACAGCGTACAACCGCTGTGCGCTCTTCGCCCTTGGTGCAGCTTACCTGAACCTCATCAGTCAGCTCATCACGGTGCCCACCTTCTGCCAGCACATCCATGAGGTGCGAGGGCTCGGGGTGGGTGCTGAGGCCTTGTCTGCTGCAGCCTGCCTGGCTGCCTGTGAAGTTTGAGCCTGACTCCTTGCTTGCCTTCTGCAGGTCATCCAGATGCGACAGAAGGAAGCTCCCTATCTGCTCCCTGAAGATGTGTTTGTGGAGAGACCCAGGTAAGCACCTTTGCTGGAAACATCATCTTCCCCACTACCTGATCCCGAGGACTTAGCATTTGTAGGAGCATGGGTAGTAAAGAGTTTATCTACCTTTTGTTTGCCTGTGCTTGTCTGCATTCCCCATCTGGGCATGTCACAGTGGTAAGTAGTTTTCAGCCTTCTTTTGGATCCAAGGAGGGTGTCATGCAATCAGGGAAGGGGCTGGCTGCCACAGTTTGTGCTCAGAGCTGGTCATATACCAGGATTGGCTCTGTTGGCTGATTCCTTCCCCACCCAGCCAGCAACGTGGGTGCAGATGTGGCATACCTTCCTGCTGCTCCGCTCTGCTGCTGACCCAAGCACATGTGCTGCATGCTGATCAGCCTTGGGCTGCCTGGGCTATCTCACTCCTGCTGGGATAGCCTTTGGCACACTTTGCACGTGTCACGTTTGGTGAGGAGGTCCCAAATATGGAAGGAGCCCCAGTGAGTGCCACTGTTATTTTAAGACATTCCCTAGGTTGGGGCGGTGCTCCTCTGCAGAGCACATCTGTATCTGTTG
The DNA here is from genome assembly GCA_016647715.1 of Pavo muticus. Lineage (NCBI taxonomy): Eukaryota > Metazoa > Chordata > Aves > Galliformes > Phasianidae > Pavo > Pavo muticus. The sequence goes on from JACDJE010000475.1 coordinate 109,699, forward strand.
TGATGGGTTGAGGGCCCTGCTGGTCCTCTGTGGCTTTGTACTGGTTTGATTAGGAAGGGCCCATCCCATTCCAACTCCTGCCGTGGGCAGGGACGCTTCCAACTGCACCAGATTGCCCAGAGCCCCATTCAGCCTGCCTTTGGACACCTCCAGGGATGGAGCATCCACTACTTCCCTGGACAGCGTATTCCAGTGCCTCACCATGCTTGTGATGAGAAATTTCTTTGTAATATCAAATCTAAACATACCTTCTTTTAGTTTAACACTGTTACTCCTCATCCTGTTGTCAGTACACCCTCTGACAGAGTCCCTCTCCAGCTTTCTTGCAGGGTCCTCTAAGTACTGGAAAGCTGCAGTAAGGTCTCCCCAGAGCCTTCTTTTCTCTGGTCTGAATACCTCCAGCTCTTAGCTTGTTCCTGTAGGAGAGGTGCCCCAGCCCTCTCAGCATCCTTGTGGCCTCTAGACCTGCTCCAGCAGGTCTGTGTCCTTATGTTGGAGGCCCCAGACTTGCGTACAGTGCTGCAGGTGGGGTCTCACGAGAGAAGAGGAAAGGGGAGAATCACCTTCCTTAACTCACTGATCTCAATAATATGATGTATCCAACTCTGATGGCGCTAAGCAAAGCCAGATGAGCCCTCTCTTTCTGACTGAAAGGGGCTGGAGACCCTCTCCCTTCTGGTACTGTTTCCTAAGCAGAGAAGGTGTAACTGTGTCCCCTGTTTTTTTTCCATCCCCATAGGTTAAGCAAGAGCCTCGACCGCCTGGGCCCAGAGGTCTTCTTCTGGCAGAGCAAGATCAGTGAAGTGCTGGGTGGCAGCGGTTACAACGCAGACCGGCTCAGCACACCCTATGTCCCCCAGCTGACTGGTATTGTGCCACCCTGTGGTCTACTGGAGAACCAGGGGGAGGGAAACATCCTACACAGTAATGGGAATGTGAAGTTCTTGTGCTACATGTGGGTCTGTTGTTTTTCTGCCTTTCCTTAGAGGTGTAGCATTAGGGAAGCTGTCACAGATCTGTCAGTTGGGAGATTTTGGGGTTGCCACACGCATGGCAGGCTGGACTGATGGTGTCATAAAGCCCACTGGGTTTGGCTCAGTTCTTAGTTGTGCTGGGCTGGGTGAATTTGGGTGAGCACCTGAACAGACTGATTGCTACTCTGGAGACGAGGCATGGGGCAGTTCTGGAGTTGGAGGAATGGCAGCAAATCAGTTTATCTATCCTGGTTTTCCATAGATGAAGACCGTTTGTCCAAGAGGAAGAGCATTGGTGAGACCATTTCCCTGCAGGTTGAAGTGGAGTCTAGGAACAGTCCTGAGCGAGAGCAGGTACTGTTACACCTCAGCTGTAGAGACTGCATCGTTCCTTTGGTACTGTGCACTTTTAGCATCCTGACTGTGTGCAATTAAGCCTTCTAGAATTCTTCATTTGGCTGCGTGCATAACTGCTCTGCTGGCTATGAGCACAGGGTCCATTATTCAGCCCTGGTATGTTTGGCAGCATGTTAGGGACAGAAAGGCCCTATCTCCCACTAGTACTCCCCTCCAGGTGCTTATACGTGTGTGAGGAGAGCTACACATCTGGAAGGATCTCACGCTGCTGTTTGGGTGGCAAACTTTTCATATAATCATAGAATCATAGAATGGCCTGGGTTGAAAAGGACCACAATGATCATCTCGTTTCAACCCCCCTGCTACGTGCAGGGTCACCAACCAGCAGACCAGGCTGCCCAGAGCCACATCCAGCCTGGCCTTGAATGCCTCCAGGGATGGGGCATCCACAGCCTCCTTGGGTAACCTGTTCCAGTGTGTCACCACCCTCTGGGTGAAAAACTTCCTCTTTTATTTTCCCACTGTCAACATTTATTAGACCCAGGAGCCCTTGGGGAGGACTGAGGCCAGGGTAGTCCAGCCTGAAAAAATATTTTAAAAATACAGGTTGGCAGGAAGGACGGAAGGACGTGCCTGTATGTTAAGGACAGGCTGTGTTTCAGTTCAAGAATGCAGCCTGAGGCACTGGTTCTTGGTTGCTGTGATTCCAAAACACTGTCTTGTGCTGAACACTGAGCCGTCTGCTTTTCCTCTTCCTCTAGAGAGCACCAGCTGAAGAGATCACGTATGAGACACTGAAGAAGGCAATAGGTAAGTGAGGGAGAGGTGGAGGCTGACATGTTTGAATATGGGTGGGTGATGTGTGGGTCCCATCACCCCTGTGTGTGCTATGGATGGATGGATCCACACTGCTTTTGCCACAGTAACATTGCACCCAGGTAGCAGCGTGGCCAGGCAGCTTCATCTCTGTGTCTCTCCGTAGGGTGTCCCTGGGAGGCAGGTCCCAGACTCAAGCACCGAAGACCCTCTGCTTGGCTTACTAGTGATGCTCAAATCCGTGCTATCTGCTGGGGGGTGGGGACGTAGTGTGGGTGATCCATGCTGGGGGGAGCAGCTGAGAGCCATTTCCCCTTTGCTTCAGTAGACAGTGTTGCTGTGGAGGAGCAAGAACGAGAGCGGAGGCGACAAGTGGTGGAGAAATTTCAGAAAGCCCCATTTGAGGAGATTGCAGCTCACTGTGGTGCCCGGGTGAGTTGAAGCTGTGGCCCTAAATCCCCACATAGGCTCAGCTGGGGATGGTGGCAGTGCAGCTCTGAATTTTGTGAGGCCACCTTCTTCCTTCTCTGGTGAACGGGGAAGGCTGATGGGGTGTCTGTCCTGTTTGCATTGCTGTTGTTCCTGGGGTGCACCCACACTGATACAGCTGCTGTGTGTGTTACAGGCGACGCTGCTGCAGAGCAAGCTCAACCAGATCTTTGAGATCACCATACGGTGAGTTGGGGTGATGGCTGAGCACGCCGGGCTGAGCATGGCTGGTCAAACCACCCAGTTGTGTTGCTTGCAGGGTGCTGGGGGTGGGTGCCAGCCTGGGACTGGGGTACCTGTGGTAGCACAGGAGATTAGGTTTGGTGGGAGCAGCCTCTAGTTTGTTTGCTGTGGTTCCCTTCTGCGATAGGGGAACTGAGAAGAACTGCAGTGGTGCAGGAATGCAATGTTTTCTGCTCTGCAGCAGGCTTTGCTTCCTCATGAAACACCTCTGTAAAACACCTCCCTCTCTCTCTCGTATTTCAGGCCACCACCAAGCCCATCAGGCACCATCACAGCTGCCTACGGCCAGCCTCAGAGTCACTCCATCCCAGTGTATGAGATGAAGTTCCCGGACCTGTGTGTGTACTAAGGATGGCTGTGCTGGTAGGACAGAGCCTCTGCTGCACAGCTTGTGCCAAAGGACCTCCTGGGGAGAGACTGCCAACCACCTGGAGAGCGCATCCTTCTGCATGACAGATAGGGACGTGGACACTAAGACTACCCCAAGATTCATTGGCACCACAAACCTGTCTCATGTACTTTCTTTAGTGATCCCCTGCCGATGTTTTGGGGGCAGCTGGTGGTGCAGGAAGGTGTATCATTGCTCCTCCCTCTCCAGTTTTGTTTTTGGGGAGGGGATAGGAGATGCTCTGGTTCCTGACAGAGAGCTTTGGGCATGTACATCTTCCCAACGTAAAGCAAACCTGTTCCTTGGGGAATCCCTCCCCAGATCATCTGTTAGCCATGTTGAGAACCCCTGGCGAGGGTGCAGGGGTGAAGCTGCAGGATGTGAGATTGTAAAAGGGAATGTGCAGTGCAGCGTGCCAGAGCCTGGGGCAGCTGTAAAACTAAATCCTGCCAGAGCTCATGTACAAAGCAGATCACTGGAAAGGGTGCAGTCCACACATCCAGCTCCTGGCCTGTGAGCTGCATCTTCCCAGCAGCTGCCCCAGTGCGTGGCCAGTTGCTCGGGTACTTCATTCTGAACAAGAGGAGTGCCTGGAGTGACAGGAGGGCAGCAATTGTCCCATCCCAGTGTTGGGATACACAACAACCTGGCTGGTTCCAGGTCACTTGAAAATGTGATTTATTTGGGAAAACTTTTCTTGAGGAGGAGGGGAGATCCGAAAGAGCTATCCTTGGCTTGTCCATGTCATCAGCAGTGCTCTCTTGGGAAGCCCGTACAGCAGCCACAGCCAGTGCTCATGCAGTGAGGCACCTGGAGCCACCATAATTCATGAGTAGAAACCACATTTGGGCATATCGACACACTAACCAACTATTTTCATGCTTTTGGTTTGGGATTTCACAGTGTTAGCATTCCTGTCTGAGGAATAGATTTTTTTTTTAACAGAATCCTTTTGAAAACAAGGCCTCTGCTGCAATCAGGCAGCTTTTTGCTGAGCCAAGCATGGAGCCTCCTGCACCAGGACTGCTGTGAAATCCCATGTCACCTCTGGGGCAGCCCCTTTCCTTCCAGCTGGACGCACTGCTTCTGACTTCACTGCAGGAGGAGACGCAGGAGGATGTAAAACTCAAAACTGGAGGTGTGGGAGATGCTGCTGTGCACAGCAGGGGGACAGCAGGTAAACCCAGTGGTCACAGTGGTGCTGCCGGTGCCCGGCTGGATTGCTTCAGCGACCACTCATTTCTCTGCCCCTTCTCACTGTAGCTCTTCAGACAGTTATTTGAAGGTGTAATTACACGTTAACATCCTTTATTTTTTATTTCTCTCTTTTCTTTTTTAGTTTGGTGGTGGGTGCAGTTTGCAATTGCCCCGAGGTTACCGCTTGTTTGTGTGGTTGTCATGTAATCCGGGTTTAGGAAATGACCTAGCTTAAGAGGACAGGAAAAACAAGGGTTTATTTCGGTCCCTGGGCTGGGATTGCAGCCCCGCCCAGAGGCTGAGGCTGTCCCTTGCCACTGCCACTCCCTGGGGGTCACCCCATCTTTCTATTCCCAGCCTGTCCCTTTTTGTTCCCTTAGTTATGCCTTGTCCCCCTGGAGTTTTGGTTGGGTGAAGTTACGGAGCTGGCGTTGGGAACACGAGGAGGCTGCTTGACAGAGGAGGGTTTGCTCCCATAGCTGTGCTAATGGAAAGCAGTAAAAGTTTAGCAAAATGCAGTAGGAAAAGCAATTAACCCCCAGACTGTGTGTGCATGGGGGGAAGACACTTCCAAACCACTTCAAATTCACAAGGAAGGTGGGAAGATGAGCACGAGGCTTGCTCCTTGGAACCTGGCTGCCATGGGGATGGCACAGGGCGCGTCCTGGGGTTCCATTGCTGCTCAGGGATCCTGGGGCAGGACTGCACCTTATCCCCTGGCTGGGGGTTTCGGTGTGGTCTCCCTGGTCCCAGTGCTGTTCCCTTGCTACATCCCCCAGCACATCCCCTATTCCCCTCCAAAAGCAAGTGCTGGCTGTGCTCAGCATTGCATTTCAGGACCCAAACTCCACCTGTAAATGTCCCTACACACACACACACACAGTGTAAGTGACTTGTTTGTACATCACGTTTAGTTTAGATACTGGTGTCTGTATAGATGACAAAGTATATTTCTATAAACTTGGCAGTTAGGTGCATGTGTGCGTTTCCATCTCTGTATTTCAGGGCACTGTGTTGTTTCTGTGCGTAGCTGAGGGCAGGAGGGGAGTGGGCTGTGAAAGGGCTGAGACGCCGTCGATATTTCCAGGCACACCCTCCAATAAATGTTGATGTTGCCACATTATGGGATCTGCTCTGTTGGCACGTTCATGGCACCTGGGTCTCTGTGAGGCTGGGGGAAATGGTGAGGATTTGTTACTCCTGGCACAGGTAACAGCATTTTGCTCTTGCAGGTGGTCCCACATTCCCAGCTGCTCCCTGCTTTCATCGCCCCTCTGTGCAAATGATTTAGCAACGTGGCCTTATAAATAATGTCACTTTCTTTTGTACCTGAGAGTCTTCTGTGTTGCCATTCAGTAGGCAATTAATGAGTTTACCTGGGAGATGAGTACTGGGGAAGCTGCCTAGGGGTGGGGGAGCCTGAATCCCGTCCTTGGGAGTAACCTATGCTGTAATTTAGCCCCACAGCCCTCTCCATGCACAGCCCTAGTGATGCCTTTTGGTCCCCAGCTGCAGGGTTTGGGCTTGAAGTTATTCTAAATTTCACTGTTAGATCCCTGGAGGTGTTCAAGGCCAGGTTGGATGGGGCCCTGGGCAGCCTGGTCTAGTATTAGATATGGAGGTTGGCGGCCCTGCCTGTGGCAGGGGTGGGTTTGGAGCTTCATGATCCTTGAGGTCCCTTCAAACCCAAGCCATTCTATATGATTCTATGATAATCACTAAGGTTGGAAAAGACCTGTAAGATCATCAAGTCCAACTGTCAACCTGTTACTGCTGTGCCCACTGAACCGTGTCCCTATTTCCTTTGCCCCTTTGCAAGACGCAGCCCCAGAGACATTGCAGACGCATGGCTAGCTTGCAAAAATTATATGTATATATATTCTTGTTTTTTAGAATTCTTTTAATCCATCATTTACAGTATTGTACAGCTTGGTGAAAACAGGAGAATGACCCAGCGTGAGCACTGCTCACATTGGTGCATTCAGCCCCAACCTGTTGCCATTCGGTGTCGGGGCGGGAGGGCTTCGGAGTAGTAATTAACAACGTAATGAGCGATCTGTGGATCTAAGTGACACGCATGGCGGCAGGACACTAAAGCTGCGTGGGGCCACGTGGGCTGGGCTGCCCCGCGGGCCGTCCCCGCTCACTGACCCTTCTTGTAGGCGCTTTTGATGATGGTGTTTTTGAACAGAGTCATCAGCGGGGTCTGGCTGTGCTCCAAGGTCATGAAGCCGCCGTAGCGCTTGTCCTTCGGCGGCGCGTGCCAGCGGAAGTGCCGCATGCGGTACGAGCCGCCGTCCTTCTTTTCCTCCTCGCCTTCCTCCTCCTCCTCTTCCTCCTCGGAGAGGCCGAGGGGGTCCCCATCGGGCGCCATCTCCCTCCGGAACTCCATGGGGTAGCTCTCGGCCGACTCCTCGTCCACACCGTTGGGGTACACCTTGATGGGTCTCCTCTTCCTCCCCACCGGCTTGCCCCAGCGGAAATGCTCCATGGAGTAGGAGCGCTTGCCTTCCTCTCGCTCCAACCCTTCTCCGTCTTCCTCCTCCCCGGGGGGGCGGTGGGGTGATGTGACAGGCAGGGCCACGCCGGCCACCTCCTCCCTTTTGTGCCCCCCGCTGCTGCTATTGCGACGGCCGAACTTGTTCCAGCGGAAATGGCTCATCACGTACTTGCGGATGCTCTCAGAGAGGGGCTGCAGGTGCCCATTGCCCGGGTACACGGGTGCCTCAGCTGACAGCTCTGCTCGGCACGCCTTGGCACACGCCTGCATGGGGTGAGATGGAATCAAAATGGTTCAGCTTAGAAAAGACCTCTAAGGTCACCAAGTCCAACTGTCAGCCCACCCCACCACGCCCGGTCACTGTGTTCCCAAGTGCTGTTCTGGAGGGTTCTGGAACACCTCCAGGGATGGTGACCCACCACCCCCTGGGCAGCTGTGCCACTGCATCACCACTCTCTGGGGGAAGAAATCTTTCCTAACGTGCAACCTGTGGCCATGTGCCTTGGTGACGTCCCCATGCAAGTGCCACTCTATGTGTCCCCCAGGGGGAGCATGGAGCACCCAACCCATCCTATGGGGATGTAAAAGGTGCTGGGGGGGACATGAACCACCCATAGAGGCTGTGTGTTGGGTCCCCAGAGCACACTCAGCCCCTGCAGAGAATTAGCCATGACCACCATCCCATTACCACTCCCTGATTTCCTGGTTTGTCCCACACAGGAGGGATGATATCAGTTCAAAAGCTGATTTTAACCAACACGAAGATGTTCTTTACAATGAAAGTGATGAGGCAGTGGAACAGAGAAGCTGCGGGTGCCCTGTCTCTGGATGGGGTTTTGGGCAACCTCATCTGGTGGGAGGCGTCCCTGTGGCAGGGGTTGGGGCTGGGGGTGCCTTGAGATCTCTTCCCACCCAAACCGCTCTGGGATTCTGTGACTCTACGAAGCCAAAAGGTATGAGCACACCAAAATCCACAGATCATGGTGTCCAAGGCATCACTCCACCTTGTCGCGTGTCACCCAGCAGGGACAGCATCCCATCACCTCCCCCATTTGGGTTAGAAAGCAAACCGAGCCTGGGGCAGCCCCACCCTCCCGCTTACCAGAACACCAGCCTCGGTGGCCAGGTCCTGGCACTTGCTGTTCTCCCAGCATGGGCCGCTGGCGGTGGTGGGGTGGCACAGCAGCAGCCCCAGCACCACAGGCAGGCTGCGGCACAGCGCGCCCCGCATCCTACCAGCAAGGGGTGGGCACCCGAACTGCAGAGGAGCTACGGGAAAAAAAAGAAAAGAAATAACAACTATTTGCCCAAATTTGGGGCTGCTGCTTCTGCTGGGATTGGATCCCTTCCTTCCAGCCCTTTGTGGCTTTGCTGTCACCATCCTTTGCCTCCGAAATCCCAGGTCCTTTGTCACCTACGCGAACACCCGGCTTTGGAGGTGACAGCTGCTGCCGTGAGGATTTCTGCCCCTCCTGAGAGCCACAGGCAGACGAGTGATGCTGCAGGGGGAGAGCGCGGTGGAGCTGCCTGCAGGCTGCAGCCCCTGCAAACCCCCCTCAAGCTGAAATGATACATGAAATAACATCAGATCGTCGCTTGGGAAGCGCTCTGGGAGATGCTGGAGGCGCCGGGGATGCCGGCGTGCTCAGGGATGGCCCAGCTGCTGTGTAAAGGATTTGCTAAAACAGACCCAGGCTGAGGCTGGAAGCTGAAGGCTGTGCTGCAGGAACTGCTTTGGGTGAGTCCAGACAAGGTGAGGGTTGTGCTGATGGCAGCAGGGCCACGCGGATGCATCCACGCGCTTTGCTTTTGCCAAACCCAACTCTTTCCCAAGTTGTTTTTAACTTTGTGGGGACTCACGTGGCTCACCTTGGGAGCGCCAGGGGAGGAAAACCCCATCCCACAATTAGAAAACAATAGGCAAATTAATGAAAATCTCCTCTTGCTCCACAGAGAGTGGGCAGAGTGTGGGCATGGAGGTGCTTTTTGGTCTTTTGCCCCAAAATTGTGGGAGCAGCAGCCCGGGACCTCCCAGCTTTGGCACAGCAGTGCTGGATCTGCAACTGTGGGGACCACTTCTGTAACACATCAGCATGCAATAACCCCAAAAAGCAGAGAATAAAGGGGGGGTACAGGCTGGGGGCAGGGATGCACGAAGCATTTCACGGAGGAGGGTGCTTTGTCCCCTTGCTGCCATCCATCTAACCATGCAAACAACCCACCGCAGCTAAGATTTAGCAGTTTCCCCCTCCCACACCCCCAGAGGAGCCCTTCTGGGCCATGCTGCATCCCTGAGGTCTCACCTGCGGCGTGGGCTGGAGAGCTGCCACCACCGTCCCCGTCTCCCAGAGAGAGCGTCTGCAACGTCCCCGCATCCCCGCTGCCTTATATACCCCCAGCGCCGCGCCGCAGCCGCCCTCTGGATGGCCCTTGGGGGGGGGGCGGAGATGGGGACGGAGGGACCCTTCCGGGTAGTGAACAAAAGCGGAGCAGCGGGGGGCACGGTGCAGATGTGGCTGTCCCTGAGGTGGATGGGATTAGCATCTCCCTGCCAGCTGCAGCCGGCCAAGTTTTCCAGGCGAAGCTGCTAATTGCTTTCGGGAACAGAGGGGTTGGACGGAAAGTGCTTTGCTGGGTGTTTGGTGCAGGGGCATCTGTTCCTTTTGGGGATCAGGTGTGGGAGGGCTCCGTGCTCTGATGGGTGCTGGGGGTTTGGGGTTGGCTTTTGGTGGGATAAAGGCTTTTTTTTTAAATAAACCTCTTGGGATGGCACCACACACAGCCCCCTCCCTGTGCTCAAACCCCTGGGCTCTCTGCTTCACCAGACTGCGTTTGTCTGCAGACCCCTCTCCTGTAGCAAGGAACCCAAGGCTTAGCAGGGCTCATTTTCTTTAGGGCTCACCTGGGCTGCTTTCTATGTAAAATGTAGTGCTGTAGGGGCTGCCAGGAGGCTCCTCCAGGCACTGGGGCCGAGCAATGTGTGGGTAAGCAGAAAGGGTGCTCCCCTCCTGCAATGAGATGTGGGCGCTCCCCTCTTGTAATGGGATTTGGATTCTCTCCTCTTGCAATGGGATGTGAGGTTGACATCCCTTCTTTGGGGCGATGCACAAAGCTCCATCACAGGTTCCATTTCACCCAACCTAGCATTTCAGTTTGCTTCATGCCTTCCCCAGACCCCCAGTCTCCCCCAGATTCAGGAGATCTCTGTGGCACAAGCAATTCATATCCCTTAACTGTATTATCTGCCTCCACCCTCCCTGGCAGATCCCCTGCTATGCAATATTTTTTCATGACGGAGAGCTATTCTGAATGCTTTATGGCCAAAAAGGAGCTATGATTCCCACTTTAAAAGCTCTTTCATCTTTATTAGGCCTCTCTGAGCCAGTTATAAGGAAGAAATCTATTTAGGAAATAGGGAAGCTTCATTGAGGTGTGGCACTGGGATGAAGAATGCCTCCATGCTCACCAGCTTTGGCACAGCCCTCAAAGCTTGGTCTGAGTCCATCCTCTGAGCTCCCTGTGGCACCTCCCAGAAGCCCAGAGCCTCAGGATGGTTGGGTTCCCAGCACCATGGCCAGGGGCTGTGGGACATCCCCAAGGAGGACCCCCACAGCTCTCCACTCCCTGTGCCAGGGCTCAAGCACCCATCCAGCACAGCAGCGCTGCTAATGGGCAGCTCTTGGGCTCCAGGCTGTGCCCTGTGCCCCTGGGCTGCCCCAGCCACTGTTGAGCAGAGCCCAGTTACATTTCCTTGCACTTCCTGTGGGGATTTATGACCAAGGTGTGATCCCCCAAGGCCTACTGAGGGAGCTGCTGCCTGAGCGTTCCTGTAGCTGGGGCTGGCTCTCTTCTTGGGCAGCATCACCAGCAGCAAGACACAGTCCTTAGAATCATAAAGGTTGGAGATGACCTCTAAGATCAAGTCCAGCTGCCAACCCATCACCACCATGCCTACTTACAGAATCATTAGTGCTGGAGAAGACCTTTGAGGTCATCAAGTCCAACTGCTGACCTATTACCACCATGCCTACTCACGGAATCACAGAATCATTAAGGCTGGAAAAGACCTCTTAGACTACCATCAACCCAACCCAAGTCCAAGTCCAACTCCAACCCACCCCCACCATGCCCACTAAACCTCAGTGCCACATCTCCACGGTTCTTGAACACCTCCAGGGACAGTGACTCCATCACTTCACAGCGCTGCCTGTGCCAATAGCTGACACAGCAAGGCTGGAGGCTGAATTTTGGGATGCCCTGGGCAAGGGCTGATGGCTTTGCCATGCTGTTGTCTCCAGAGAGGTTCACCTGCAGGTGAGCAGCCCATTGGCCACGTGATTTCTGGCCTTTCCATTTTAATTTATTGAGCAAGTCGCACTTCCGTGCAAATGAGTTCTGGGCTCATTCTGGGTTCTGGGTGTGAATTTCACAGCTGTACTCAAATCCTTCCGGGCTGTGAACAACAGTGCTGGGGCTTGTAAGGGCCTTCTGACAGCCACGTAGTGCTGCCCAGAGCCACATCCCTCCAGCATCACGTCTCTGCCTTGCAGTCACATGCTGTGTGCTGCTGGGTCGTCCCCATCCCTACAATCTCAGGTTAGAGATTTCTTGCAGTGCTTTACAGAGTTGACCTGGTGGCTCTTTTGCTGGTTTCCAAAGTAGGACATTTCTGGGAGCAGACATAGGAGTGATCACTCCTGAGCACACACATTGAAATCCAAGCTGTGCACTTTGCTCTTGTAGAAAATGGTTGTGCTTGGCCATATGTTCACTACCAGAGCAAGAGCAGCTCTGGAAGGGGCTGGGATCCCATCACCAGCCTCTTGCTCCTGAGGTCATAGGATTGAAGTCAGCATGAAGGCACTTGGGCACTTGACTAGGAAGAGGCAAACAAAGGCATGTGAGGCTCTGAAGTGCTTGTGAGGATGCTCTGCATCGCTGAGCAGCTCCCAATGGACCTTGATGACCTGCTGCTCCCTCAGCAGTGATGAGTATCCATGCAAAAAGGTGAGAAGTGAGAGAGCCTGCTGCATGGGAAGCCCTTTCCATGGTGCCACTCACTCCAATCCAGCAGCTGTTAATGACAGAAGGCAGTCATTAACTACTGCACTTTGCTTTTAGACTGAACTTGGCTCACTTCAGCTCCTGGATTTGGAGCTGTCCTGCTCTATGCAGTGCTGGGTTAGCCCAGGGCAGGGTCATCCTGGGGGGAAAACTGGGTGAGGTGGAGTCAGGAAGCCCAAATTGCCCTGTTACGTATTTTGCCCAATTGCACATTTTCTTCTCTCATTCCTGCTGCCTTTCTTCTCCTTTTTGAGCTGGTTGCATCCTGCAGACATACACTTACCAGGCACAACAGAGCTGCGATGCATGCACACGCCTGCACGCTTTGCTCTGTGCTCACACACGTTTGCACGCCTGGAGCCAAATCCCTGATTACTGCCCGTGCCCCTAAGAGGGATTACAGCTTCTTAGGGGGGATCTGGCTGTGGGTAGGGGTTAGAAGCCCAGCGGGGGCTTCCTTTCTGTAGCTCAGCTCCCACACAGTATTCCTGCTTTCTAATTGTACCCAGTCCTGTCCTTATTCCACTCCTGTCTGCTCCCAGCTGGTACCCAGATGGAGCATGGGGAGGGTGCCCAAAGCCAACACTGGTGGCTGGGGTGATGCCAGCTGCGTGACTCTGCACCGGGGGTCTGGAAGCAAAGTGGGTGGCAAAGCTGATGGCAAAACCAATGGTAAAGCTAGTGGGCAAGGCTGATGGCAAAGCTGCCGTGGCAGCACATCCTGACCTCTTGTTCAGCACTGCAGCAGACTGGGTGGCACTCGGGTGGCAGATCTGCAAGGACAGCGATGCTGACCATGTCCTCATTCCTAGCAGTGCGTTTGAGGCTGGACAAGGATGGGTTTGGGGAGCTGGGAGAGCCCTGGGACACTTGGCCCTGAAGTGGCTCCACGTCTTCATTGCCTGCCTTGAGATGGGCTGGTTTATCCTCTACAAGAGGCCAAGGTAGGATCAGGGGATGCTGAATTTTGGGGTTCTCCAGGGGATCTCTTTACTCCATGGGATAGAAATGAGAAATGGAGAAGCATGGTGGGTTTTTTTTAATATTTCCTCCTCAAAAAGAGATGTCTGCACACTGAGGAGTGTCAAAGGCTGGCTCAGCAAGGCTGCAGAACATGGGTAGGGACAATGGGGACCTCGTGTCCTGGAGAAATGAATGTGGTGCTTCTCTGAGCTGTGATCAATCTCAGCTGTGCCGCCCAAAGAGGATGGGGACCTCTGTCATGGATGTTGCCAGAATTAGGGACCTCCAGTATGCGGACTGGACCTGGATGGTTTGATCGGCATGGCCCCACCCACTGCTCTTTGTACAAGGGTGTGAATTTGGGATGGAGCAGGAAGAGCAGGAGCTGCCCACAGAAACAGCATGTGTCAGGGAGGATTGAGAAGAAGGCATGGTGGTGGCACAGGTTTCATGATGACCCTTAGCAGCTTCTTAATGTGCAATCTGCATCGATGGCTTTGGAAGTGTGTAGATGTGGTTCAAGAAACATGGAGATGTGGCACTGAGGGATATGGTCAGTGGGCCTGGTGGTGAAGGGTTGGGGTTGGACTTGATGATCTTAGAGGCCTGGATGATTCTGTGATCCTATGATTCTATGAAAGAGTTGGCCAAGGGGTGCCAGGTGTTGGCTTCAGTTGACCCTGTGCCATCAGAGAGGCTGCAGCTGACGTGTATCCACGAACGTGGAAAGGATGCTGGGGACAGTGAGCCAAGCGCTCAACCTTGGGCATTTCAGAGCTTCGTGGTTATGACTATGCACATCGCCCCGGCTCCCATTGAATTCCTCCCCCCTCCTCTCTTCCCTCCTCACTAAATGCTCCCCGAAGAGCTCAGACATCAATCGAAGGCAGTCGAAATGGCTGTGCTTTGTCTCCCTGAAGAGGCAGCTCCAGCGCAGCCCTGCCCGGCTGCCGGCCGCCCCACAGCCGTGTGCAGGGCCCATTTTCACATCTCCCTTTGTGAAGGAGCAGCCTTGAGCTAAACGGCACTCGAGGGGCATTGAACGAAATGTTCGTTCGCCTCTTCCATGTGGCACTCAGCTCCCGTCTCTGCCTCTGACGCTAATGATCCGGACGAGTTTTTTCCGAGTATAATGGGGAAAAGAAATGAAAGGCAAAGGGGCTGGGGGAGGGGAGGTGAGATCCATTTAGAAGCCCAAACATTCACGAGGAAAGTGGCTCCTGAGTGGCCACACAAAGGCCTGGCTGTGCCCGGCTCTGTCCCTCCTCCGGCTCGCCTCCCCCGCGACCTCCGGCTCCGCAGCGGGACCAGCAGGATGAGGATAATGGATTGCATTATCAGCAAGCACGTTAAATGTCCATCCACTCATGTGCAATAAAGAGAAGCTGGTCTTTAGCTAATCGCACTGGAGGAGCTCTCAGCTGGGGTTTGAGAGTGAAATGTTTCCCTTGGTGTCCCACCCCAAGACTGCCCCATAAGGAGCTGGCTGTGGGGTGTGATTTGTCCCATTATTACCATAGAATTATAGAATCATTATGGTTGGAAAAGGCCGCTAAGATCATCAAGTCCAACCATCAGCCCATCCCCACCATGCCCACCAGCCATGTCCCTTGTCTACTAAACCGTGTCAATAGGAATCATACCATCACATCCCATCCTACCACAGCACCCTGGTTCTCTCCTGGGGTGGCTCTGGAGGGAGAATGTCCACATCTGAGCAGGAGAGTAGCGGCTCTCATGGTGGGATTTGCTATTGCAGTGAAGGGATGCAGCCCAAATGGCAGCAGCAGAAAGTCTCCATATCCATTTGAGGACCAGTGGGAAGCTCTTGACACCTCCCAAGGTAGCATTTTCCCATTAAGCAGGCGTTTCTCAGCTCAGGGACCTATATATTTGGGGGGATGAAGTGGCTCCATTTCTCCTACCCCCACCCAGGACCGTTCCCTTCCCCAGGGAGGGAAGATGCTCGCAGTCCTCAGCATGGTCTCATGGGCTAGGTGTATGCAGGGCACTTACCTCCCAGAGGGATGTTTCCTGGAGCCAAACATCTTGATTTGCATTGAAAGAAATGCCCTGGCTGGTTCAGGCAATGCATCCTCCCAGCCTCCCAGCTGAGGACAACGATGCTGCAGGAGATGTGTGCCCAAGAGGTGACAAGTCTTCCAAAGGATCCTCACACAGCCTTTTGAAGGACTCATGAGGTTTAACACCTCTCCAAACCACTTGAGCAGATGTTTGCTGATGAACCTGCCCTTCTCCAGGCAGTTGCTGAGCTTTTGGAGGCCATCAGAGCATCTCCTTTGTAAGGATAAGCCTGTGAATATCATCTGGAAACTCTTAGTGAAATGAAGAAACCCAACGCGTTTGTCCAACATGGAAACCTCTGGTTGCAGCTGACATTCCTGCATCAGAATGATTAGCATATTTAATTAAGCAAGCCTGTTGACATTTCTAACTGGTTAGATAATCAATCTTTCTTCTCCCGAGGAGAAGCAGAAGGATCAGAGCTGCCCACTCCCCCCAGAGAGATGCACACAAATGGATGCATGCAGCTGGCAGGGTTTGTGTGCAGGGCAGAAGGAAAGCCCATGGAGCAAGAGGGCTTTTTACAAAAGTGAAGAAGCTAGGACATCCAATAAATGGAGCTGCTCCAGGCCCCGAGCCTCCAGCCACTGTAGGGGGGGTCCTCTGCTCTCCCAAGCACGGGTCAGGTGGATGCTGGAAGAAAGGATGAGCCAGCTCTCTGTCCAGAGCCCATCATGAGGATGGGATGGGGGTTCTAGGAGCAGGGAGCCATGCCCTCCTGCCGAGATGTTGGCTTAATCCCTTGTGTGCTGATAAGGTCACGCCAGGACCTGTGCTCCTCCCTCCCGTGCGCTGTCTGAGTCTGGTGGCTCTCTTGGCCCTATTTATAGTGCGGTGAGAGGATCAGGGGGAATCAGTGCCCAGCAGCCCCCGACGCTCACCCCACTTCCTGCAGACGGTCCCTGCTCGCTGCCTGCTGCCGGAGCACCAAAGCAGCCCTTGTGAAGGTATGTGCTGGCACCACGGGCATGGGGTGCCAAAGGGAGCCAACCTACCACATCTCCATTCCCGGAAGGATGGGATGGGGATGTTCTGTTGTTTTTTTGTTGCAGAGCAGGGCTGTGGTGTGGTTGCGTGGTGGGGAAACCCAGTGTTGGGCAGCTCTGGCTGATTTCTCTGGATAAAGGGACAAAGTTACATATTTGTCTCACACTGATGGTGGCAAGATCACCATCCCACCATCCACCCTTGGACCTGAAGTCACCTGGATTAATAAACCCATAGCCATGGGGAGCACATTGACCTCAGCAAGGCCATCTAGCCACCCCTAGGGATGGGTTGGTTGGAGGTCTAACCCTGCTGAGGTATTGTGGTGGATGTTCTGAGTCATGGTTAGAGCCCCTGATCCATGTCCTGAGACCCTGGGGTGCAATAGAGGTGGTTGGAGGGGGCTGGGAAGGTGGTGGACCTTGATATGCTGAGTGGAGTGTAACATGTTGGGTTGGGTTGGATTGGGCTGGATTGGGCTGGATTGGATTGCATTGGGTTGAATTGGATTTGCTTGGGTTGGATTGGATTGGGTTGTGTCGTGTTGGATTGGATTGGATTTGGTTGGGTTGAGCTGAGTTGTGTTGAGTTGGGTTGGATTGATTTGGTTGCTCATTCTTTGTCCCTACCAGCTCTGGTCCACATTTCAAAGAGTGTCGGAGCAGCGGGATGCTAAGAAAGACAACACTTCCCCATGCTTGGTCCTGCGTAGACATAAAGCCCCGTCCAAGGTGGTGACAGGGCCATCCTTGGGGACCATGCTCAGCATCCTGATGGAGCTCTGCCCCAGCACAGGCTTTGCTGAGGCACGTTGGCTCTCCCTCCTCTTCCTGGCCGCACTGAGTGTCCCCTCACTGCCAAGATCCCTGCCTGCAGCGTATGGTGACAATGAAGGGCCCCAGGAGGGCACAGGCCTGATTCAGTGTGGGGAGTACAGCAACCAGGTGCTGCCCAATGGCCGCTGTAAGATCGTGGCCACGCTGCCCCAGGGGGATGAGCAGCGGTGCCCAGACATGTTTCGCTGTACTGATGAAGTGTCTTACTGGCTCCACGAGAATGAGGAACGCAAGCAGCAGATCCTGGAGCTGCGGGAGCTGATCTCAGAGCTGCAGGAGGAGCTGAGAAACCACCGACATCGCATCAAGGTCCTGGAGCTCCAGGTAAAGCTGCCCTTGGTAGGTCTCCTCTGTGTGTTGCTTCTGGTTGCAGGGAGAGGATGCTGGGAAGCTCGTAGTGTTGTTGTGACCACACATTAGGATATCCATTAAACCCCTCTTACTGTGCTGGCTCAGAAGCCTTCCAGGGCTAATCTCTTCTATCATGAGCCACAAACCCTCTGGTGTTTCATCTGTGGCCCTGCTGTGAGATGAGTAAAACCTCCACCTCTGAGCCTGCCTAGAATGGGTTGGAGTTGCTGATCCATCCCATTGCCCATGGACAAAACCAACTAGAGCTGAAATTTTAGGTAGCCAGGGAGGAAACACATCTTAAGAGGCCACGGTTGAAGCAGATCCCAACTGTCCAGGACTGAGCTCCCTGTGTGATACAGGGCAGGGAACTGCAGGCAACAATGAACAATTTGGCTGGAAGCCAACTGCAAGCAAGTCTTGTCTTCGGGAGAGATGAGGTCTGATATGGGCTAGCACTAAGAACCGGTGTGACTCACGGTCTCCTCCTCACCCACACCCTTCCCTTGGGCTCCCTCATTGCAAGGCTTCCCCTTCCCAGGCTTGATGTGCTCATGTGGGGCTTTGTTTCCATACCTCCCTCCACAAAACATTCTCCTCTGCCCCACACAGGGCATGAGTCACAGTTTTGCTATATGCCAGATACCTGCAACTGTAGGTCTGTGTGAGAGACTCAAATCTGTGTCTCTTGGGTACTCTGTCTCTTGTGGCCAAATCTGTGTCTCTTGGGTGGCCATTCTTGCCATCTGCCCTTTGGGACCACGATGTTTCCATCATGCAGACCAAAGCTCTCTCCTGCACCCACCACTGTGTCCCACCTGGGGAGACCTCACTCACCCCTTCTCTACCTTTCCTCTTTCCCCTTACACTGGGACCAGAACAGATCTTCCAGCCTTCACTTCTCATGTACATGCCTTGGTTACATCTAGTCCCTTAGGACTGATCAACCCATTCTTCCCCCATCTCAGCTTAAAGAGGGCAGATTTAGGTTAGATATAAGGAAAAAGCCTTTTACAGTGAGGGTGTTGAGGCACTGGAACGGGTTGCCCAGTGATGTGGTTGATGCCCCGTCCCTGGAGACTCTCAAGGTGAGGCTGCACCAGGCCCTGGGCAACCTGATCTAGCTGAGGTGTCCCTGTTCATTGCAGGGGAGTTGGACTAGATGGCCTTTAAAGGCCCCTTCAAACTCTAAGGATTCTTATGATTCTAAGAAAAATTGTGGAGATGTGGCACTGAGGGACATGGTCAGTGAGCGTGGTGGGGATGGGCTGGGATTGGACTTGATGATCCTGGGGGTCTTTTCCAACCTTAATGATTCTATGATTCTATAATCCTGTGCTTGGAAGAGCTTAGATATGGAGCAGTTCTGCACACACTAAGGTGGACACCACCATTAGAACTCACATAAAACAAATGGCCTCATCCTATTCCTCCTCCCTGAATGGATGAATTCATTGGGAAAATACACTCCCAGATCTTTCCAACTGCTGTTGTTTAGACCTCATTCACTTGCAAAGCCACAGCCACTGTGATCCCTGTGTCTACTCCTAGAAACATAGAATCATTCAGGTCGGAAGAGACCTCTAAGATCCCCAAGTCCAACCCCAACCCACCCCCCCATGCCCACTGCCCACGTCCCTCAGTGCCACATCCCCATGGCTCTGGAACACCTCCATGGACGGTGACCCCACCATCCCCTGGGCAGCTGTGCCACTGCAGCACCGCTCTTTCTGAGAGGAAATGTTTCCTAATATCCAACCTGAACCTCCCCTGGCACAACATGAGGCCATCACCTCTCCTATCATTTATCCACTTGATAATTCCTGTGCCTTTGCACTTAGTTTATTCTGCTTTTCCCTGTTAACTGCTGTTTTTTGCACAGAATAGTCCTTCACCAGATAGCACAGGGAAGGGGATGCTTTCTTGGGAGCAGCTGGTTGATGGGAATACTTCTGGAGCAGCCGCCAATGATAGGATTCCCCCTGCCCACACCTAGAGTGTATCATATAATGGTCTCCGTGGGATCCAGTAGATCCTGTAGAGATCTGAGCAGTGAATGCGGAGACACTAACACTTCTGGGGCTCCTTGGATGTCTCCTGGAGACAGGAATGAACTGGGAGAGCTTGTTTCTACTTAATGGAAGCCCAGGTGGGCAACAATGAAGGGGCTTAGTCTGCTGTGGGGTGCTGCTGGTCTCCTCACCCTACCAGGAGAGCAGAGGGCTGCAGGGGGCACACAGGCATCTCCAAGCAGCCTCCAGCCCCACTGAGGTGTCCCAAGGAAGGTAACAAGTTGAGAACAGTGCCACCAAGGTACAGCCACACGGGAGAGGGATCAGCCTCTGGGATCATTTGAGGCCCCTTTGGGCCATTTGTGGGGGTTTCAGACCTTGGTTGGAAAGGTCTGACCTGGCTTTGCAGTCTCCCTGATTCCCTGCTGTATCCACCACCCAGCCTGAACAGGTCTCTCCGCATCTCTTTATCCCACCCAGGAGCTGCTGCTCCCTTAATCCACCATCATAAATCACCTCCTGCTGGTTGGCCATCAGTATTTCTCCTGGAGCTTGGCGTGGGCTTGTCCATCTGAGCAGACATCTCTCTGAGCTCTGTATCCCGGGGTGATGGAGAGCAGCTCGCAGCTCCTCCCACCATAACGGGGACACCAAAACGGGTCAGAATGAGTGGTCCCTTCTCTGCCTCAGGATGAGTCCCACAAAAACCCGTCACCAGCCACTGTCTGGGAGGGAGCATCATGGGTTTACTCGCAGAGCTGGTGTGTAGGTGCAGGCTGCTGGTGTCGGTCACAGCTCACAGAGCAGAGCTGATGTATGGGAGAGACAGAGATGTTGCAGCCCCGATAAGGAAAGCACCACGTCGTTTCATGCTGTAATTCCCATTTTGCTGCCACTGCTTGGCATCCCACGGGCAACTCATGTGTGGGCATGTTTGCAGGGCCAGGCAATGCTTGGGTGGCACTGGGAAGGATGCTACCTTGAGCTACTGGTACCAAAACCCTCAGTGTTGTACCATCTCCTGGGAACAGCAAGCTGCAATGTATCCTGGCAGCAGTGGGTGGCAGGGGCCGAGCTGTGATCCAGGTCCTTGGGAAGAAAACACCCTCTTGCTCCATGACACCCTTCTAGCTGAAGGAAATACACCTGCTGTGGTTCTGCAGGTAGCTGGGCATGCCTTTAGGGTGATGCTGTTGGGAGATGACCATGATACAGGGTCCCACTTCAACCATGCTGGCAGAGCATCCCATGTCACAGCATGGGGACCGCCACCAGGGCAGGAGGGGAAAAAGGGAGGCTGGAGGAGAAGCAGCATCCCTGCAGTGCAGGTAAAGGGCTGGGGGCTGCCGGACCCCAAAGGGATGGGTGGTGCAGGGGTAGGGAGAGTATTTCTGCTCGGCTGCTGCAGGGTTTGGAGGGGCTGCCTAAAGCCTGCTCTGCCACCTAATGGGCAGCGAGGAGCACCGAGCAAGGCAGGCGAGCGCCTCTCGAGTGACTGCATCTGGACCGTGTTTTAGAAGGCAAACCCAATGGTGGTGGGGTTGCAGGCTGGAGGATACCTGGGGAGCAATCCTGTCTGCTTGCACTGCTCTGGCAGCACCAGGCTTTCCTTTGCGCATCCTGCTTGCACCAAAGCTGGGGAATAGCAAGGCTGTGTGCCCTGCAATGGGCTGGGGGCTGCAGAGGCCGTCAGTGCATCCTCCCAACCCATGTGTATCCCTATCTGCAGCATGAAGAGGCAGCTGGGAGGAACCACAGCCTGGAGCAGCGGGTACAGGACCTGGAGCAGAGGTACAGCGAGGCCAGCACCCTGCAGCACATCCAGGCCACGCTGCTCTACGACATGCAGGCACAGATCAACAACATCTCCGTGCTGACCGACTGGGTCTGGCGCAACCCCACCTGCCTCAACCCTGCTGAGATGAGGCTGCAGGAGGAGATGGAGCGGCCAGGTGCTGGGGAGGTGCTGGGGTGGGGGATTCACACTCATGGGGTGAGGAAAAGGCCTTAAATCACAGAATCCCAGGGCAGTTTGGGTTGGAAGGGAACTTAAAGGCCATCAGTTCTAAGCCACTAGTCTTTTGCTACCCACCAGATCATGCTGCCCAGGGTCCCATCCAACCTGGCCTTGAGCACCTTCAGGGATGCGTCACCCACAGCTCTCAGGGCAGCAGTGCCAGAGCCTCACCACCCTCTGAGTACAGAATTTCCTCCTAACATCTAATCCAAATCTCCCCTTTTAGTTTTAAACCATTCCCTTTTGTCCTGTCCCTATCAGACCACGTAAAAAGTCAATCTCCATCTTCTTTTATCATCTCCCCTTAAACGCTGAAAGGAGCCAGCGTCTGCCTTTCCAGCGAGGAGCATCCATGGGATGACTCATGTGTTGCACACGCAGGAGCCACTAATGGCTTTCACCTACCAACCTTGATCCGATCTGAGCTGGTGACGTCAGGGAGAAAGGCGTGTTACTCCTCCCTGAGCCAACTAGTCTGAGACTTTTCCATTGCGCTGGTGTAAAGCTCTTTGGGCCATTCATGTCATGGTTGAGACAATGGGAACAGTTCCAGCAGGACTGGCTTCCAAGCACCTCCACGCCCTGTGCTCCTCTCTTCTCCATTTCACATGCTGAAAATCACATTTCTCTGCTTTCTCGCTCAGATATGAGGCACGTCAGGAACTGCCCTATTGACTGTGCTTCTGTTTACTACAATGGGCTCCGGCGATCTGGGATCTACAGCATCATGCCCTCTGTCGGAGGGATGCCCATTGAAGTGCTGTGTGAAATGGACACCGAAGGTACTGCACCTACACCATCTTCCAGCAAAGGCCTGGGTGGGGGCTGCCTAACCCGAGAGTTGTATCTTATCTGAGCTGTTTGGGGATTATATTACAGTCAGCGAGAGCAGCATCTCCAGAAGGGCTCAACCACTCTACTGGTGAAATAAGGGGTTTGGATGAATAGTTCAGATATTATGGCTCTCCCACAGATATTTTTGTGCATGAGGCCTCCCAGACCCTTGATTATCTAATTATCTATACACAACATATCACCATCATCCCTAGGCACAAACTTACTCACAAAATTTGTTTGCAACACTCACGTTTTGTAAGAATACTGTCAATTGGCTGGGAAATGTGATGGGTGGTCAGTTCTTTGTCCCGTGGATCTGATCTAGATAGGATGCATGTGTCACATCAACATATCCCATGCTGGAGTGTCAGGTGGGGGGGGTTTGACTGCCCACATGTAGGCAACTCGCCTATGGGGAACATTAACTCAAAGGATCTACAGGTGATTGCAGCTCTGGGATACGAGTGCTCGTTAAGAAGCAGACTGTTCTGACAATGTGATCTCTATTATGTCATTACTATTATTTGCATGACCATCGCCACAATCTTGGACACCACAGAGTGACAGCCTGTACAGAGAGCAAATGAAAACATGGCCCCAGTCCCTTCTGAAATCTTACAATACTGGAATGAAATGAGAGAGGAGAGAGGGATTTGGACAGATGGGAGAGCAGATGGAGACAGTGAGACAATACCGTAAGAGAGCTCATGTGCCTCTGTGGTGCTGTGGGAACAGTACAGAATAATCTCCATACTTGAGGAGACACCTACAGATGGGTCCTCAAAGATGTCACTGTGTGCTGGCATTGGGACCCACAGACATTCCCCTTATGCTTTCTTCCCTGGCAGGTGGAGGCTGGACAGTCATCCAGAAGCGTCAGGATGGCTCAGTTGACTTCAACAGGACCTGGAATGAGTATAGGGAGGGCTTTGGGGACCTGAATGGTGAGTTCTGGCTGGGCAACGAGAACATCCACAAGATAACAAGCCAGGGAGACTACTCTTTGCGTATCGACCTGGAGGACTGGAACAACAAACACAAGCATGCCTTCTACCAGATCTTCAGGTAGGCTTCCCTGGTTCTTGGTAGATGCAAATGGTTCTATGCCAGAAGACACTGAATGATAGGACAAGAGGTAATGTCCTCAAGTTTTGTTCAGGTTGGATGGTAGGAAACATTTCTCCTCAGAGTGATGATGCAGTGGCACATCTGCCCGGGGAAGCGGTGTGGTCACCGTCCCTGGAGTTGTTCCAGAACTGAGGAGATGTGGAACCGAAGTCAGCAGGCAATATTGGTGGTAGGTGGACAGTTGGACTTGATCTTAGAGGTCTTTTCCAACCTGAATGATTCTATAAGGCCTTCAGGTATGGGAACCCCACTGCGGGACAGTCCCCTGCAGCTTACAGGTGATTCTGCTCAAACTACCAATCTCAGTGTCAAAAACAGGGGCTTGAATCCCATGGTTTTTCTGGGCCATGTTCTCCAGCACCTCCATTCTTTGGAGCCATGTTTTCATTTTTACCCCCTGCATTCATGGCTTGTCGGATCTGATGTAATGTTCTTCAGTGTCTGCAGCTCTTTCCCTCCTCTGGTGTTTGTACTACCCATGCCACATCAGCCACATCCTTTCTTAAGCAAGGGTGACCTGGTGGCTGTCCCAGATGAAATACTTCCTTCTCTCAGCTGGAAATGGTTGTGGGTGACTGTGGAGCAGCCTGCCATGGGAGGGTGTGCAAGGCAGCATGGAACATTTGGAGCTTGTGGGCTTAGAGTACACACCAAAATAGATGAATCTAGTTAAAAACAAAACAAAACATTGCCTGGAAGTGCCTTGGAGCATCCTCTGCCATCAACACGTGCCCTGAATTGTCACCCTGACCTTTCTCATCACGTGTCTTGTGCAATGACACAAGATATCTTCAACCCTTGCTAGCCCAGGGCTAATTACTAATTGTCTCAGTATAGGTGAAGAATAAGATGCTTGCTTTGTAGAGAGGAGGCAGTACTGTGTAATTAGGGAACTGTCTTGCCAAAGCTGCCAAAGCCCTTTATTGTGGTTTTAGAGTCACAGCCTGCCCAGCTCAGACCTATAAGAGCTGCCCTGAGTCATGACACAAGCATGCACATCCCACAGAATGGAGAAATACGATGTCTTTGGCTTCTAGAGGTGATGAATCACCGCGGGGATCATGGCCAGAGCAGCTCAATGATTGCTAGGTGTCCCCACCAGGAATGCAGGCTCTGCATTCCCCACCTGCATCCTTTGCTTGCAGCATTGAGGACGAGGCCAACTCTTACCGCCTGCACGTGGATGGGTTCAGCGGGACGGTGGAGGATTCCTTTGCCTGGTACCACAACAAGAGGAGCTTCAGCACGCCCGACTCGGGGAACATCTGCGCTGAGATCTCCCACGGGGGCTGGTGGTACCACCAGTGCTTCTTCTCCAACCTCAACGGGGTGTACTACAAGGTGAGGCACAGGGGCAAGGAGCCAGGGGTTAGCACACAAAGTGCTTTTTCAGTGCCGTAGGCCAGACACGAGCATTAAGACACACCGTGGCTTGGGACAGCATGATGGAAACTCGCAGTGCGGGTGACTCATGCGACCTGAGTTGCCATCTCCATTGGGAGCATCTGAAAAATGTTGAGCTTTACGTGCTCTTGTCACTGCATCGCCGTTAAGCTCTTTGCTCAGTGTTTCAGAGCAATCTTTTATCGGATGCTCCCATCCGGATGACACTTCTAGGCATTTCTCATGCCCGACCATCTCTCTTTCTCTGTGTCCCAGGGTGGCCGATACTCCATTAAGAACCGCAGGATCCTCGGGCCGGATGGCGTTGTGTGGTACTCATGGAAGGACACAGACTACTACTCCCTGAGGAAGGTCGTCATGATGATTCGACCACGCACTTTCCGGCCCCACATCTCCCCATGAAGGAGCCATGGGCATTCTTCAATCCACCTAAGAGTGAATGCTGGGAACAGAGAGCTGGAAATAGCTTGTTGTGAGGAAAAACTGGAGACCCCCAAGGAACCGAGCCGCCACCCTTCCTGAATTGAACCAACAGCAGAAGTGTCAAGGCTTTCAGCAAGTGACTGGGGGATAAAAGCTCTTTCGACACCATGGAGGTGGGTGATGAGAATGGCTTTGCAGAGATGAGCATGGAGCTTGCTGGTTCTCCAGGTAGCAGCAGTCCTTGGTGTGCTTGGGCTTCCTCAGGGCCCGAGCCCAAATCTGGACATTGGTTTTGGCTGGGTGATGGGAGCTTACGTTGAATGGAGATGCTGAGTACTCTGGATGCAAATCCGACAGTACTTTCAGGCCAGGAATCTTGTGGACATTTTCCACACAGGATATGATAAACCGGTTCTTTCTCTGTAAAAGATGAGCATCTCTCTGGGCATGGCTGTTTCTGTGTTCAGGTGGCCATGTGTGTATTTAGTACTGAAGATCCACCAGTATCACAACACGGATGTCCTAGGGTGTGTCCAAGGTGCTAAGACGGCCCTGGGGATGTGGGGAAACCAACGTGTATAACCCAGAGATGGATTCATGGGAAAAACAGGAGGAAGGTCTGCAGTGGTCCTTGCTCTTGTAGCAGGAACCATTTAGCTGCAACAATTACACTCCAAATAAAAGGATTTAAGAATCAAATTGTTGACCATTTTCCATTTTCCATTCTGTTTTCACCTTTCCACCCTGTTGCTGGCAAAGAACTTCTGATGAACTTTCTATCCACCTCAAAAGTGGTCTGGAAGAATGGTTAGGTATGATTTTATGTCTTCTTTAACTGCCTTACTCTGGAAAAAGATTGTCACTGTTCTCTTTTAATTTTTGTAGCTACCTTTCAAACATTCTAAAAATGAGTATCTCCATGACAATAAAACAATACAATTTGTTCTTCCCTCTTAGTGGTTTGCCTTGGTAGCCTTCTATGGCAGTTGTTTCCAAGACTGATGGTGTTTGGGAGTTGCAATGGAATGTTCTATGCCACTGTTGTGCCATCATGTGCAGGGAGAACCAGGGCACTACCAGTGATGAATGGAGAGCTTTCTTGCTTCATGACATGACTGTCTTGCCTGGCACCATCCCTTGAGGGTCCTGCCTTTATACTGCAGGCCATGGTGTCCACTCATTAACCAGTATTCTACTAAGAAACTAATAAATTACCCCACCATTGCCTCTTTAGTTTGGCTGACCCCATTATAGTGCTGTCTAGAGTGAGATGGGGCAGGAAATTGTATGGACAGAGCCTCACTGAGTGGCAGACACTCTGCTGGCTCCTACCTGCCCTCACTGGGCAGCCCTGTGGACTCATGTGCATGCGTGGCTGGTTGTTGCTAAGTCTGCTATTGAACTTTGTGTGTATCTTGCTGGGGGTCTAGCTACATGATCTGGCATGATTTTGATGCCCAAGTCAGAAGAGAGTCTGGAACAGTTCCCTTCTGATGTCTTGGGTCAATGAAAACACTTCCATCCATGTGATAACTGGAACCAGTGCAGCCACTGGAGATGGAGATCACCAGCCCATGCTCCACACGTCTCCGTGGCTGGGAAAGGCGTCTGAACTGGGGGTGGAAGAAACACAACAAAGTCAACAAAAACTCCTTGGTGAGCATAGCCTGAGGCTGGACTGGCAAACGCCTTGAGTGGGATGAAAGTGCTGGGGAAGAGGAAGAACAGGGAAGCTGTTAGATCAGCTGTTTTATGATACAGTGCTGAAAACACTGGAGATATACCACTCACAGGCTTCTCCCCAGCACAAATTGTGGTCTCCTGGCTCTGCTCCCCATGTCCCCACTGCTCTCCTCACAGCTTTTGGGGCCTTTCTAAGTCTCCATGGTGGGAGATCCATCAGTGTCTTCCTGCCTCCTCCATCCTCAGCCCAGCATGGGCTCCTCTTTCCATTGTGTCATGATTTTTCCATCCCTTCAGGCCCCTCTTGGCACATGCTGTTGTGGTCTATGACATAGAGCCCTTGGGTGGAGCAATATATTCTCTTCTTTTATATATATATTTTTAAAATTTTTATTAAAATAAGATGCACTGAACAAAGCAGAGTGTTATTTGCTGTAGGTTTACACAGCTCCTACAAATCTGCTGGTGATCAGCCTCAAGACCCCTGCTGATGTCATCTCTATAAGAGTTGTGCATCTTGCCCATTTGTTTTGCCTGTGGCTCTTCCTCCTTTTTCGGATTTAACAGGCTCTTCTGTTGCCCCCAGCTCCTCTCCCACAGAGGATGAGTGTGATGGGTACTGAGCATCACGATCACTGCTTTCACAGGAAGGTCTGGATTCCCTCTTGGGATTTGCATTAATGCTGGCACTGAATCCCACAGCCGT
This sequence comes from Pavo muticus, assembly GCA_016647715.1. NCBI lineage: Eukaryota > Metazoa > Chordata > Aves > Galliformes > Phasianidae > Pavo > Pavo muticus. The sequence continues at coordinate 137,159 of JACDJE010000475.1, forward strand.
GGGACCACCTACTCCACGGTTGGGCACCCATCTTGCAAGGCTTCCCAGAGCCAGGACATCCTTGGCTCTGAAGGAACGCTTGGCTCCCTTGGTAAACTGGTTCTAAATTTTGCCCCCACCCAAAAGAACACAATACACACACACCACACACTGCACAGGTCATGAGAAAACAAAAGAAATGCCAAGGCAGTTTATTTACAATTGTTGTATACAAAAAAAGGACAGCTCGTGCCACAGCTAGAACAGCCCCCTCCATCTCCTTCACACGCTGCCATCTCCCACACTCCCATTTTTGGCAGCCCCTCCGGGCCCAAGGCTGGCCCCACCCCGGCCCCAGGGTCCGGGCAAGAATCTCATGGCAAGAGGAAAGACATGGCTCCCCCTGGATCTGAATCAGTGCTAGGAAAACCTTATCTGGCCATAGAGAAGACTGAGACCTTGGTTTGGAGCAGGGTTAGAGGTGTCAGGGTCAGGCTGCATTGGGTGTATCCCATCCCTGCTCTCCAGCGTGGGATCGTAGAATCGTAGCATGGCTTAGGTTGGAGGGGACCTTAAAGATAATCCAATTCCAACCTTCTGCCATGGGCAGTGCTGCCACCCACCAAATCAGGCTACCATGGGCTCCTTCCAACCTGGCCTTGAGTGCCCCCAGGGATGAGGCACCCATGGCTTCTCAGCCTGTGCCAGTGTTGGTCCTCTTTCCCTCTTGTTTTTCTTTGTTCCATCACAGTTTCCACAATCTTGCCCAGTTTCCCTCTCCTGCTCCAACCCTCCCTATTCAAACACCCATTTGAGCTGCTGCCTCTGAAAGCTGACAGCTTTCCCGCTGCCCTAAAGCAGAAAAGGGGATTTCATCCAAGAGTGCCCGAGACGATGAGCCTTGGGAGATCTCTTACAAAATCCAGCAGCTCTTTGGGAAGTCATGGGGCTTTCCAATTTCACCCTTGGAAAGGATCATCCTGCAGCCGAGTAAAGCCTTTGGACTCCCTCCAATGAGGGGTCTCCTCACCCCCATCCCCAAAACAGTGCTGTGAGGTCTGTGGGGCTGTAAGCTCCAGCTCCAGGCCTTTAAGATGAGGTGGGATGGAGAGAGGAGGGTCACCGAGAGATGCCATTGCCCCACTGGGGTGGGACAGAGGAGAATCACGGCTGGAGGGTGCCTGCCCAGCACCAAACGAAAGTCACACACAATGCACATTCCCCCTTTCCCTCCCCACCCACTCCATCCCCACCTCGCCGGCCCCAGGCTGGCTCCTTCCGACCTCCTGGGCAGGCGGCGCTGATGGACCCCATGGAGACGGCTGCCTCGAGGCCCACCTGTCTGCTTGCCTCCCTCCCCACCCTCCCCAAAACGACTAGGATGGCTTCACTGGTCAACTCTGTACATTCACAAACAACGAAAGCAGAGGGACGTCCCCTTCCGCCGGCCGGCCTGGTGCTGTGGCAGCCTCCACACCTCCCGGAGCTGTCAGTCCAAGCATCACCTCTTTACCTGGAGGCCTCTTCCTTGAGCTCCTTGTTTTTCCTCACTTCTTCCGCGTGTTTGTCCTGTGGGGAGGTGGGAGGGAAGGAGGGACGTGTTAGATCGCCCTACTTCGGGCCGGCGGCTTCGCAGGGGTTTCGAAGGCACGAGGTTCGTCCCCGCGGGGACACCGGTGGGTCAACAGCATCCTCTCCTCCCCCAGGGTGTTTTAAGGACGGTGGAGGCACTCAGGGACAGACAGAACGATTGTCCTTGCCCTCTATCTAGGAGGTAGACGTCCACCAGACAAGATGGAGCGGGAACCCCAAGGAGACGGGGCGAGCTCGGATTGTCCGCCATTATCTCGTGCTCTCTGCCTCTGACCCAAGGCTGGCTGAGGAGCTTGGAGAAGGGCACTGGGTGAGCTCCGTGCAGAAGGAATTGTTTGGAGGGAGCTGGAGGTGGTGAGGGTGGGACCTTCCGTGCTGAGGTTGGGAGCAGACCTGCTTCGGGGAGAGAGAGGAGGTGTCTGCTCACACCGGCAAGGTGGGAGCACCTCCGACATGGCGGCACGGCCCCTCCAGCTCCCACCGGTATGTCGGGCTCACAGTGTCCCCATGCGTGACCCCCACCCCGGGTGGGACGTGGCACTGGGGTAGAAGAAGAGGCCCCCCATTGGTGGTGCCCCCAGGGGTTAGTGTCACCCCAAGAGCCATGTATCCCACCCCTGCTCTCCAGCGTGGGGTCATAGAACCAAAGAATGGCTTAGATTGGAGGGGACCTTAAAGATCTAGTTCCAACCCCTTTTCATGGACAGGGCTGCCAACCACTAGATCATGCTGCCCCCACCCCCATCCAACCTGACCTGGTCCTGTCATACCCTCCTGTCCCTGTGCATCCCCCCTCTACCCTCATCGGGCCCTCACCTTCTCCTGCAAGCGCTCCAGCATGGCTGCTAAATGGGCCTCGCGGTTCTCTTTGTTGGACTCCATCTTCTGCGCCAGCTTCTCCTTGGCCATTTTGATGAAGTTGTTGTTCTCCTCAATGGCCTTCTGGATGACCTCCCGCTCGTGCTCCCGCTTCTCTGCCAGGTGCTTCAGCAGCTCGGCCTCTTGGTACTGTGCAGACAAAACCATGGCCATGTGGACCACAGGGACTGTAGGTTCCTTCCCATCCCAGCTGAGAATGTCCCCTCCAAACTAAGTGATGGACCCAAAGTGGGCTGTGCCATGGGAGTGAGAACACCAAGTGCAAGGCTGTGTGTCCCCATGGCACATCCCTATGCTGCAGTGCTGAGGAAGACCCCTTGTGCCTACCTTCCTCCTCTCCTCTGCTGCCTCTAACTTCTTCTGGATCTCCTCCAGAGATGGGTCACGCCGCCGGGGCAGTGAGGCATTGAACTCAGGAATGCCGTCGAATGATGGGGGCTTCAGGATGACCTCAAAAGATTGCCCCGAGGTGCGCTTGTTGAGTTCGATGACTTCCATGTCAGAGATGACACACCAAGTGAGGTCTACCGTGTCTGCTGGAAGAGGAACTTGGCGTGACTCCCGGCATCGGCACATCCCACTTTCTGCCTCCCATGCCATGGGTGATGAATGGACTGAGAGCAGCCCAGAAGGGAAGAACCTGGGGAGGCTGGTGGATGAAATGGACTGCCACTGTTGGAGCCAGTCCAGAGGAGCCCAGAGGAGGGCCACAAAAATGACCAGAAACCTGGAGCACCTCTTCTATGAAGAGAGGTTGAGAGAACAGGGGCTGGTCAGCCTCGAGAAAAGAAGTCTCCAGGGAGACCTGATAGCAGCCTTCCAGTACCCAAAGGGGGCTTATGAGAAAGATGTAGGCTTTTTGCCTGTAGTGACAGGACAAGGTGCAATGGCTTTAAACAGAAATAGGGTAGATTTAGACTGGAAATAGGGAGGCTGTTGAGGCACTGGTCCATGTATACCAGAAAAGTTGTGGGTTTCCAGTCACTTGAAGAGTTCAAAGTTGAATTGGATGGGGATTTGAGCAACGTGCTCCAGTGAAAGATGACTGTGTCTATGCAAGAGAGATTGGACTGTATCCCTTTGGCCCCAAATGATTCTTTATCTTTGGATAAGCACTCTACGTGCCACCACCTTCCCATCTCTCCATGGTTTTCAAGCAAGACCCATACCCCAAATGCACCCCTGATTTCCACCCTCTATCCTGTGAGCTGGGGCAGGGAGCCCAGCCTGCCCATTGGGTCCTACCTTCATACGTGTATGCTGGTTTGTTCAGGGGGTCTGAGAGGAAGCAGGAACAGAAGAGGGAGACGAGAGGCAGCTCCTTCATCTTCTCTTTGTAAGCTGGGGAGAGATGGTGAGAGTGGGGTCAGGATGTGGGGGTCCTGCCATTTGCCTGGGATGGGGATGGTGGCTGGCATTGGAATTTGCCCAGATGTTGCCAACAGGCTGATGCAGGAGGGGTAAACAAGGCACATACATGCACTGTGCAATGGGGAAACAGGCACTCAGTGATGGGGTTCTTTTCTCAACACAGGGAACATTTGTCCCAGTGCATTAACCATATATGTGACCCCTTGCCTGGCACTTCTGGGATGCCACCAGCACCCCATGGCAGGGATTAATCCAGGGCAGGACCATTTCTGGGTGGTCTGGATGAAGCCCTGCTCAGATGAGGGGCTCAGGGGATACTCCAAAATGGAGTGGATGTCTGGATTGGGTACACAGAGCCATGTTGTCCCCTGTTCCCATACATGGCCCCATGACATACCGGCTAGAGTCATGGCTTGGCGATCCTTGGGCGTCTGCAGCAACAACAATTCTGGGGCCTGGAGATGGAAAGAGGCAGGATCAGTGCAAGGGATCCAGGGCTGGGGGACATCACCCTTCCCTGTCCTCCCACCCTGGGATAGCTGCACACTGATACCGGGGCACATGTGCACTCTGGGTTCTGAGGTGGGCACGTACTGGTGAGATCAATGGGCACATACTGGTGAGATGGGGTGGGTACATTGTGGTGAGATAGGATGGGTACGTGCTGGAGAGGTGGGATTAGCACGTCCTGATAAAGTGGGATGGGCACATCCTAGTGAGACAGGGTAGGAACACACTGGTCAGATATGATGGGCACCCAGTGGTGGAGTGGTATGATGCGAGGGACACTCAAACGATGGACACACACTGGTTTGCTGTGATGGTCTCATCACAGCAGTGTTGGAATGGGCATCTACTGGTGTGACGTGATGTGTGAGCACCAGCATAGTAAGTGCAGGGGCTGCGATATGGTGGACACACACTGATGTGATGGCAGCAGCCGGCACAGTGCTTTGAGCATGCACAGTCCCTCCCTGCTCCACACTGCCCAACATTTGCACAACCACACGTGTGCCAGTGCGTGACTGTGCCGTGACCAGCGTGCACCCACCCACCCACAGCCCACCACAAACAAGTGCAACCCTTATGCACAGCCTCTGCTGGTGCACGAGCTGGGGCTGTGCCATACCCCAAGACGTTATGCATCCTTCTATAAAATGGGAGCTCTTATCTATGGATTCCCAGCAACCTCCCTGCAGATGCCCTGATCCTTCTCATCCTGTAGTATCCCAGAAAGTCTCAACCCCTCCCATCCCACTGGGATCCTACACAATATTCTCTTTCCTTTACATTTTGTAATCAACCTGGCTGCTGCGTGGCAATGCTGCTGGGGGGAAAAACTGGAACAGTGTGGAGACAGCCTGCAGGAACACATTGCCTGCAGACGCTCCCCACTTTTTGGTGACCTTTGGAGCCAGGGCTGCTCCGATGTGGGGTTACCCACAGGTGTGGCTCCTCTGAGGGCTTCCCCCTTGCCTTCCCATAGGATTTTGCTTTGAGCCCAGCACAGTGACAAGGCGGGGCAGGGATGCTCTGATGTACTCACACGAGGCTGTGCCTGGAGATATGACAGCCTGGAGAAAAGAATTTGCCATGCTCCTGACTACAAGCCTCCCATTTTTCCTCCAGGTCTTCAATTTGCCTGGGCTTTTATTGGATGCGTGATTGTATTTGGGATCCTGAAATCCATTTTCCAGACCTGAATTTTATCTCTTAGATAAAATTCAGCCATTGCCTATCAGATCCAAGGGAGGAGGCTGGGGTCCATCCCTGCGCATGATGCCAGCTGGATCAAGCAGCCATTGGGGCATTCGGAGAATTCCCACATTCCCAGAGGAGCTGGGTGTGGCTGGAGCCCTGCTGCGGGTCACCTCTGCCACCTTCCTGTCATCATCAATAATTCAGTTACTATTGCCCTCTGGGTGCATCTGGGCACAGCTGGGCACAGCTGGGGGCTGCGGGGTGGGGGTGAGGCTGGGTGGATGCTGCAGAGCCCCATCCTGGTATGACTGCGCCTGGGGAGCAGGGAGCATGGGAAGAGCCTTGGGATTAAAAGCAGGGTGTGGGGCAGGAGGGGGTTCCAGGCTGTAAGGACTGGGGGGGCTGCTTCTTGATGTGTGGCTGGAGGGGGTTTGCCTCACAGGGGATGCTGAGTCTGCTGGGGTGAGGGCATGAGGGTGGAAATGATCAAACCCCCCTCTTCCACGACCCCTCCCCAAACTTTTCAAGGCATTGCTTTCCAGAATAAAAACCCCAATACATCCATCCAAAGCAATGCATCCATCCAAAGCAACACATCCATCTGAAGCAGTACATCTGACATCCAACCCCCATACATCCATCCAACTCCATACATCCATCCAATCCCATACATCCATCTGACCTCATCCATCCGACTCCATCCATTCATCCAACTCAACTCCATGCATCCATCCAATCTCAATGCATATATTCGACCACATCCATCCATCCGACTCCATATCCGTATCCAGCCCCATCCATCTATCCGACTCCATCCATCCAACTCCATACGTCCATCCAACTCCATACATCAATCCAGTCCCAATACATGTATCTGACCCCATCCATCCATCCAACCCCTTCCATCCATCCGACTCTGTCCGTCCGTCCGTCCGTCCATCCATCCAATACCAGTACATATATCCTCCCCCATATATCCATCCAAAGCAATGTACTCATCCAACCCCACGTCCATCTATCCAATCCCATACACACACCCGATCCCATACCTCCATCCTGCTCCACACATCCATTCGACCTCCCCATCCACAAAACGCACCCCATCCATAAGACCCCCCCCCCCAGTACATCTATCTACAGCAATACACCCATCGGACCCCCCAGACACATATCCAACTCCATATATCCATCTGACCCCCTCCCCAGTAAAACACCC
>JACDJE010000475.1:144053-281338 GCA_016647715.1 Pavo muticus
CCCCCCCCCCGGGGGGGGGCCATCACCCTATGACATCACCTCCCTGGCCGGGGATTGGAGCAGCGTTCAGCCGCTCTGATTGGCCTCGATCTGTGCGAACCCGGGAGCAGCACGGTGATGTCACAGCCCAGCAGCTATTTTCAGGGACTGGGGATGGGAAAAAAGAAAGAGGGGGGACTGAAAAAAAGAAAATAAAAAAGAATTGAAAATTAAAACGAATGAAAAAAATGGTGAAAAAAATAATGGAAGTAAGGTAGGGAGGCTGGGTGGCAAAAATGCCCCCAGATGGGATTTTTTTTCTGTGTGAGCAGTGCTGGATGTTGCTGTCACCCAATGGGGGTCCCAGCGTGGGCTGGAGGGGTTTGGGCACAGTGGGTGGATGTCATTCCCTGTTACAGTGGGGCGAAGTGGGGAGGGATGGGGTGACAAGGGGACCTCGCAGCCTGGGGGAGTTGGAGAGCCCTGCGCTCCTCCCAGCGACACCAAACGGGGATGAATTGTGCCATGTGCACGGACCAACCTTTGTGGGTTTTGGGTGGTGGCATGGCCCCATCACCCCACAGCTCCATCCTCCCAGGGCCAGGACGCGTCCCAAGCCTGGTGTGACCCCAAAGCCACCTGAGGACCACTTCTGCCAAACCAGACAAAGGGAGCTTGGAGACTCCAAGTCCCAGATCCTGTAGCTATTTTGGTGTGACATCCACTGGGGCAAGTGGATCCAGAGCCGGGACATTGCTCAGGTCCATGCCCTCCCCCTAAGCTGAATCTCCTTCCCCCTGTTCTCTTCACCCTGGCCTATTTCTCACTGACAGCTGCGTCTGATGGAGATCACATCCTGACACCTCCAGGGGCCCGTGTGGGTATATTTAGGCACTGCTCTCCTCCATTACGCAAATGGGCTTTCAGCTGTGGGGAGATGTTTTCCCCCTGGAAAACGAATATAGGGTGGCATCCTGGCCTGAGCATGGGAAGGGGAGAGTGAACCAACTAGAAATGGGGTGACATTGCACAAGTGACACAGCAGCATGGCAGAGCTTAGGATGTTTGTCCATGGTTTGACCATCCATTTGTCCAGTGGGTGAAGAATCCTTTTGGGCATAGGATCCCCCAATGTGGATGGAACGTGATGGCCAAACTGCCCCACCAAGATGGAGCTGGACAGGAGAACAGGCAGAGGGGAGAGGTGTGGGATGCTCATAGGGTGGGGCTGGTGGAGATGATAGCAGTGGAGTTTGGCGGGGGTCCAAACTGTGGAGTGGGAGAAGAATCATTGAGGGAGGGGGCACATAAAGGAGCAAGGGGAGGACAAACAACCAAACACAGCAGTCAGCAGCAGACAAACAGCCATTGTGGGACCACGTGGCAGTAAGATCGTCCTTGCTGTGGCTGGCACTGGGTGAGCACGTGGCACCCAGTGGGGGGGGCTCTGCTCAAAGGCTCCTTTGAGCTCCCTGCAGGTGTGGGCTCATGGCACAAACCCATCCCTGGGGTCACATCGTGGCCCCGCAGCCCCAAAGGAACAGCACAAGGGTGGGGGCTCGGTGACCCCCACACCACCCAGCCCAGGGCCATTATCTTGCACCCCAAAAGCCCACTGGGGATGGCTGTTATTGTACTCTGGCAGCAGCTCCCTGTCGCCACAGGAATGGGTTGATGGTTGGACTTGATCTTATTTGTCTTTTCAACCTTAATGATTCTATGTTATGTTCTACTTAGGGATGTGGTTAGAAGGCATGGTGGTGATGGGACAACAGCTGGACTTGGAAGTCTTTTCCTGTCTTCATGACACTGCGATTCTATGACTGTGAGGATGGACAGAAAGTGTTTCTGCTGTTTTACCCCAACCCCCTTCCAAAAATGCCTGGGGAGGCTCAGCATCACCCCACTGGATTGCCCTCCCAGCACTTCTCCCTTCAACTTTCAGCACTGCATCTTTGGACCCATCGGTTCGAACCCTCCCACACACAACCTTTGCACCGCACTCAGTTTTGGCTCTTCAGCCCCATTTCCTGGCCTCCTCCCAACCCCCTCCCACTGCCTCGTGCCCATTGCAGCTCCTCCCAAGCAGGGGTCCCCCAGTGCTGGGGAGACGTATAGGACTCATTGTCCAAAAAGGAGGAGGTCTCCATCACCGCATCCTCCGTGCCCAGCCCCAGGGCTGAGGGGGATGCAAAGGGAGAGGGGGGAGCAGAGAAAAAAACACCGCCCTCCCCTGGATTGGTCAGAAATGACATCACCTCCCGGCTGTGAGCCAATGGGAGACTTTCCTGCTTCCCCGAAATATCGCCCGAAATATCGCTCCATCCCCGGATGCGTCGGGCAGCATCCGCTGGGGAGCACCCACAGCCAAAAATAAGGCGGAAATCATGAGGATCAACAAGAAAACGAGAGCCCAAAACGCCACGAGGAGGAAGGTTTGAGCTAAGCTATTCACCAGGCAGGAGCTCAGGGTGGAAGCGGGGTCCCACACAGCACCTACCCGTGTTTCCCAATGGATCTCCCAGCTCTGGGTGTGCGAGCAAATGCTCAGCCCCGGGGAGACATTGCTGCCTTAAAGCCATTTCTCTGCCTCTCTGGGAATGAGATTCAGTGCTGGGGAAGAAGCAGCACCCTTTATTATACAAAAAAAATTGCCATCTTAAGGAGCCAAGCCATTCATTCATATTGTTTCCTGCAAACGATTTTTCTTTCCCCACCAAATTGTCCCGAAAAAGTCAAAATGCTTCCCTTTTGTTATCCAAAGTGATGCTTCGTTTGGCTCTTTATTGCCATTTTTATGCCAGACACTGAAGGAAAACGCTCCCTTAGGGCCTGACAAAGAGAAACATTGCATCCTGCTCAGCAGCTTCGCTGCTTCTTACTTCCAAAGGATGCTTTGCTGTGCCCAAACGGGCCGTGGGACGCCCAGATTTCCAGCTGGGAGACGATGGGCAGAACAACACAGCAAGATGCTGACGCTGATCTGCCTCTGTTCCCTGTATCAGGGATGCTCGGATGGAGACGGACCACGTCAGCCGACGTCAGCGAGGCGGAGGACCCCCGGGTTGTCCCCCCCTCAACATCTCCTTTTGTTTTTCTGCCAGCAGCGCTGGTTCCTAAGGAGCATCCTCTGCGAATGGTGAGAAACCATGGAAACAGCCTGTTAATGTCATCATCCTGCCAGGCGGTGCCTGCAGCACAGCATCCCGGGGTTTGGGGACACCGGGGTGGCCCTGGCACCATGCAGGGATTTACAGGGGAAAAAGGTTTATAATGCAAATCGAAGCCTGCTCTGGGTTTTAGCTTTGGGGCTGTTGGTCCAAGATGCTTGGTGGGGACTCGGGGACAACGGAAAGCTGCTCTCTCCCCATGGTTGGTGGCATTGTGCTGGAGGAGCTTTTTGTCCTCTCCATCCCACCTCCGAGTGCACACATGGCCATCCCGGAGCTGGGGATTTATGGGAAACCCCTTAGAAAGGGGACGAGAAGGGATGAGCTCACTTTGGTCTGTAACGGAGAGAAACAGGAAGGAGGCGGAGCGATGTGGGCACAGACGATGAGGAACTGTGACACTAGACTACTAGAATAGCTGTTTATTAAAGATAATTAAAAAAAAAAGAGGTCATACATACATAAATTCTCTTTTTCTGTCTCCTTTTCTTTTCTGAGGAAAGTTGACTCTAAAAGAGCACCCGGGGAGCCCCAGGATGGAGGTGAGACGGGACAGAGGGACAGCGGCCCTACACGGGGACATCCTCATGGATGCGGACGCGGAGGGGACAGATGCGCAGCGCCTCAGGTGTCGCTCCCACCGGTGTGCCCCCTACATAGAAATAGGGGAAGACGGTGCCTCCAAACTTCTCATGGAAGGTGAAGATGTGCGTCTTGCAGTCAGCGTTGTAGAAGGAGAGCTCCCCTTCGTCGCAGTCCAGCTCGACGCGGATACGCACCAGCTCCCCCAGAGCCACCACCGAGCGAGCCATGTTGGACGCCTGGCACATCTTGCTGTTCATCCCAGGAAGGCGATAGATATACCAGAACCCGGAACGCGCGTCGTGGTGGAAGGTCCAATGGATGCCGCCACGCAGCTGGGCCACTCCGACCCTCCAGTTCGTGATGCCACCCAGGTCCACTTCCCAGGTGTGGAAGCCGGTGGAGAACCCACGGGAGCCCAGGATGCAGGGGGCTGAGGTGAAGCGTTCGGGGTTCTCCACCAGCAGCCGGTAGCTCCCGTTGGTGACGCTGGTCAGGTCTTCAGACACCGAGAGCCAGCCTGCCGCCGAGTTGGGGTTGAAGCTGAAGGGGACTGCAGAGTGGACGTGCATTAGGGACATGTGTTAGAGGCAAGAGGTGATGGCCTCAAGTTCTGCCAGGGGAGGTTCAGGTTGGATATTAGGAAAAAATTCTCTGAAAGAGCAGCGATGCAGTGGCACAGCTGCCCAGGGGATGGTGGGGTCACTGTCCCTGGAGGGGCTCCAGAGCCATGGAGATGTGGCACTGAGGGATGTGGGCAGTGGGCATGGTGGGGTGGGCTGGGGTTGGACTTGGGGATCTCAGAGGGCTTTTCCAGCCTGAATGATTCAGTGACTCTAGGAGTAGACATGGTGGGGATGGGTAAGTGGTTGGACATGATGATCTTGGAGTTGTTTTCCAACCTTCATGATGCTATGAGTGGGTATGGTGGGGATGGGTTGATGGTTGGACTAGAGGACCTTAGAGTTCCTTCCAACCTTCATGATTCTATGAATCTCTGCATTAGGAGGGCTCTCTGCATTAGGAGGGCTGAGCCCGGCTTGTCTAAAGGATGAGCCCTGCAAGCACCCATCTACCCATCATCTCCTTTCTGGTGGCAACCAAAGGCACGAACCCACCCACACATGGAGGAATAAATCCCTTGGGGCTCCCTTTTTTGAATGCAAGCACCCCAGAGCACCCCATGACTCCTGAACACCAGTGGCATGCATGGATGCTCCATGCCATCAGTACCATTCCCCCTGGGCTGCCCAGAGCAGAGCCTGATCTCATCCTTGGACCACACTCCCTTCCCAGTTCCTCACCGACGGTGATGATGTTCAGCATCTTCTTCCACACGTTGTACTGCAGCGAGCCCAGGTACTTGGCGGAGTCGATGAGCATCCCCAAAGGCACAGCCTCTGGCTCCTCAGCCGTGCAGGCAATCCTAGGGCAGGAGATGAGGACAGGGATGGGATGGGGCTGCTGGTATCCTGCTTTCCTGCAGGAGCTTCCCTGGCAGCACCCCACGTCTCCTACCAGGCTGCCTTCCCTTTGTGTGAGCAGAGCAGGAGCTCCTGCTCCAGCTCCAGCTCCAGGGCCCCCACCTTGCTCTCATCCCAGGGAGGGGACTACCCCAAATCCCCCCACTGGCAGGGACATTGGGTTACTGGAACAGGGAGGTGGTGGTGTCACCATCCCTGGAGGAGTTCCAGAACCGTGGAGATGTGGCACCGAGGGACACAGTCAGTGGGTATGGTGGGGAAGAGATAATGGAGAGGTCTTTTCCAACCTCCATGGTTCTATGACTCTATGACAAGGGGACCTGTCTGTTCCTGCCAGGCAGAGGACACGGGTGAGACCAGGACTCACCTGCGCTTACGGTTCTTGTGGGTCTGAAAGAGAAGGAGACAGCAGGCATCAAACTCTGCTCCTATTACCAACACCCCAGGCCCGGCGCTGCCGTGCCCTGTGTGGCTGAGCCATGGGGACCCCATCAGGACTTTACCTTCAGGAAGGTATAGTCATCCTCCTCGAGGTCAGCCTGGAGCTGTCGGGCTTCGCTGCGCACCGCCTGGCTGTTCTCTGCCAGCTGCTTCATCTTGCTCTCAATGAGGCTGTGTTTGTGCTGCTTCTCCTCCTGCAGCTGCGACAGCAGCGCCTTCTCCTCATCCCGCAAGAACTCGTGCAGCTTCTCAAATTCCCTCTTGATCTGCTCCTCCAGTCGCTTGGCTTCCACCTGCCCAGTGTAAGGATGTTAAGGCAGCCCCACGTGCCCAGCACCCCCACAATCCCCTCCGTGCTCCCCAAATTGCTCCTCCAGCTCTGGCCCTTGCTGAGGTCTCAGTGGGACCAGGCTGCCCTCCCATGCCAGGGGATATGGAGATGAAGTCCTGAGCTCCATCTGAGACCTTCCTCCCACCTGCATCACCCCCCCCTTACCATGGAGCAGCCCGGGGTGGGTGCAGCCTCTACCCCTGGAGTCAGCTGCGTTCCTGCCTTGAGGTGTGTGCGCACTCATTTGCATGCGTGTGCATGTGTGTGCACATATGTGCATGTAAGTGCACATATATGCAGGGGCCGGGCTCACTGCCACCCCCCTAGAAGGGACCACCAGTTTGCCACCCCACTGGCACCGGCCACGCACCTTGTTGTGTTTGGAGATGGACTCGTAGGAACGATGCACAGCCCCGAAATCCTTCACCTTGTCCTGCAGGGAGGTCTCCATGTTCTTCAGCTTGGCCTGCGGGGGGGAGACGCCCTCAGGACCCTCGCAAGCCTACATCCCCAGGTTTCAAATGCAGAAAGACAAGAGCCCCAACCCCGGCAGGACGCGGTTAAGCAGGATCCTTGCTCCATCCATCCCTTCCCCTCCTGCAGCCCAGCACAGCCCAACCACACCTCGGCGCTGTGCAGACCCTAAGCAGCAAGGCAGAGGTTTGCTCCATGGCGAATCCTCCCTGCTATTCTTAAGCCCTTTCTGTTTTTTTAATGCACTGTGAAGTCGCAGCTTGCTCGGTGCCCTTTGCCCCGGGCCTTTCAAAATCTGGCGTGTCCCCATGGGCTGAGTCACAGCAGCTGGGTCTTGGCGCGGTGCCTGGCTCTGGCTCAGGGCAGTGCTCAGGGCCGTGCTCAGGGCCGTGCTCGGGGCTGCGTTTGGGGCCACCTCTCCCGCATCCCCCCCATCTCCTCAGGGCCAGGAGCAGCCGTGCTGTGCTAACTCAGCCCAAAGCTCCGTGCTCCCGACCCCGAGGCACTGCCGCAATAACCAGCACAGCCGGATCCGGCTCGGTGGCAGCTCTCCAAACCCCTCCCATCCCACGGGAGCATCGCCAAGCTTCCCTTTCCCGCAGGCTTTCGGGGTTGGGGCGATGATTAAGACATGGAGAGCATCAGGAGTGATGCTGAAGGGTTGCACCCACCCTCGTAACCCGGCATGAGCAGCCTGCACCCCAATAAACGGAGTGCCACCTCTCTCCATGCAATCAACCCCCAAGCATCGCTCCCTCACCCTGAAATCCATCGCCGTCTCCTGCACCGGCCTCATCTTGTGCCCTTCGTGCTGCTTGGAGCCCTGGCAGGCGAAGCACGCCAGCTCCTTGTCGTCCAGGCAGAACAGATTGGCTTCCTCGTGGTGCAGGGGGCAGAGGGCGGCCGGACGGCTCAGTCTCCTCCCTTCCTCCCGGAGGATCATCTCCACCAGGTTGTTGAGCGTGTGGTTGATGCGGAGGTCGTCGTAGGAGGAGGTTTCCTTGCAGACGGGGCAGGCGTGGTGCCGGTGCTCCCAGGAGCGGCTGATGCAGCCTTTGCAGAAGTTGTGGCCGCAGCACAGCGTCACCGCCTCCCGGAAGGGTTCGTAGCAGATGGGGCACAGCAGCTCCTCCTTGAAGGGGATCGTGGAGGGTGAGAACAAAGTTGCCGAGCTGGAGGACGGGGCGTTGGTTTCATTTTCCATGGTGCTGTGGAGGGAAAAGGCAAAAGGAGCTGAGCTCCGGAGAGCGGCGACTGGAAAACAGCCCCACGCGTGATGCAAGCGGGCTTCCTGCCTGACTCACCCACAGCTCCTCCCGGCCGGCGCTGGCCTGAGTGACACCGCGGGGAGGGGACCGGCAGCGGCCATGTCCAGCTCCGGTGCACCCCTGTGCCCGGCTTCTCCCTCCCAGTGCCTCCCTGGTGCCGAACCCCCAGCCCCAGTGTCATCCCCGTGTCACCCCGGTGTCCAAAGCCCCAGCCCGTGTCACCCCAATGCCTGCCTGAATCCCCAGCCCTGCTGTCACACCGGTGTCACCCCGGTGTCCAAAGCCCCAACCGCTGTGTCACCCTGGTGTCACCCCAGTATCCTGTCTCTCTTCGCCAGTGTCACCCCGTGTCCTTTATCCCTGGTGTCCTGTCCCTCAGCCCCGCTGCCACTCCGGTGTCCGATCCCGGCGCTCAGCCCGCAGCCCCGGTGTCACGCCGGTGCGACCCTGTTCTCGTTGCCGGCCCCAGTACCTCGCCGGGGACGATGCGGACGGGTGGCAGCGCTTACAGCGAGCCCTGCGCCGCGCCGGTCGGTGCGCACCGCGAGCAGCTGCCGGCAGCATCCCGCTCGGGAGGACATTCGGTGCTGGAGGAACGAAAGGCGGTCCGAGGGGCGGGGGGGGGCCGGGCTGCGGTTACGGGGAGGGCTCTGGGCAGAGAGCCCGGCCCATCCCGGCTTTCTGCTTCCGTACAGCCGCGGAAAGGCGGCGATTTTGAGACATCAATCCCTTGGGACCGGCCTGCAAGCTGGCCGGTCCCAAGGTGGGGAGCAGGAGGAGGGTGAAAACAACTCAAGGGCAATGGTGCTGTTTTGCTGCGGTGTGTACGTACAGAGAGAAACTGCAGGTGCTGTGTTAAGAGAGTCAAGGCTAAAGATAAAGCCGGGCAGGAAAGCTCTGCTGGGAATGAGACATAACCGGTGTGAATCGTGGGGGAGGGAGGGATGTAACAGCCCTCGTTGAGATAATCCTGCTGTAGCAGTGCTCTGGGCCAATGTCACCCCAGAAATGCAGAATTTGGGTCCAGACGTAGCAGAGCTGGGATGATAATGGAAAAATAAAGGAGAGGTGAGTTGTCTGGGGGAGTCCAGGGAGATGAAAGGAAGCAAAAGAGTGGAATAAAGTGTAAAAGCAGATAGAGAAGGGTGGCTTTTGCAAACACCAGAATGCTGAGGGCTGGGGGTGATGCTGGGTCCTGCAACTACCTGTGTGCTGGTACAAAGGGGAGAGGGGAATACAACGGGGCTGATGCCACTATGGGACCAGCAGAGCCCCCAGACCCTGCTGCCTTCCCCAGAAGCTGTGGCAGGGACATTTCCAGCTTCTCCCCCAGGCCAGCAAGCAGGCAGTGGTGGTGAGACTCTGCACAAGAGCAAGGCTGAGAGCTCACAAAGTGGAAAGATGAGAGGGGTCCTGGCTCGGGCATGCTGCAGGCAATTCTTGGGCCTGGACAGTGCCACATCCCTGCTGATCCCCAGCATCTTCAGAGGGAAGAAGAGTGCTACTTGGAGGCTACACACACACTCCTGGCTCAAGTTTGGGAGAGGTTTATTAGGCCCTGACAGCTTCAGCTTGTGGCAGAGAAAAGCTGAGCCCTGGATCTGTGCATTCACTGTGGTTCTCCAGGGCAGGGCAGGTTCAGGTCCATCTGCTGCACAGGAGGGGAGAGCAGCATGCTGTTTACCTGTGGTGAGAGGTACCTTGAGCCTGACAGTGAGGTCTGTGGGCACACAGTGGGGACAGCTGGGAGCAACCTGGGGATGTGGCCCAGTGCTAACCCCCCTCCTCCACTGGAATCACATTGCAGGTACTGCACGCTTGGCCTAAGCACCCACATCCCCAGGCTGCAGGTCAGGAGGACACCGCACTCACCCCCGAGGTGATAAACTGCTCCAGCATCAGGCTTAGCTCAGAATTCTGCTGCTCTAGGACAGCTGCTTCAGCAAGCAGGTTGGCCCTCCGTGTAAGGACGTTGCTGTGTAAAGAAGGCAGAGAATTAACCCGACCCCAGGGACAGGCAGGGAGCTGCCAGGAGGTCTCTGGGGTCTAAGACACCCCTGTGAAGCCCATCTGCAGGGATATGGGGAGGTGGGCAACCTCCTGAGCTGGGTGTCACTGGTGCTGTGCATCACTCTGCTGGTCCCCAGCACAGACCCATTGTCACCGTGGGCCCAGTGCATCTCAGTTACCTAGGGGACATCACAGAGGTCCCTGCTGAGCCCCTGCCCATGTGAGCAGTGGTAGCCAGGTTGGCAGACCCCTCTCCCAGCCAGTGTGCAGGGTCAGCCTGTGCCAACCCCAGCTGCAGTCCCCCCAGCCAAGTCATCAGCCTACCTTGTCCCCAGCATTACTGCCAGGTACTCACTAATATTCCTCCAGTGCCACCGCCAGAGCATCCCACAGCTTCAGTGTTGGCTCTGGGATAACGTGTGCCAAGGCTTCCCAGTACTCCCCATCCTTAGAGCTGTCCCGTACCTGTAGCACCTCCTTTGCAGAACTGTCCTCCTCCCTGAGGGACAGAGAACAAAGTGCTGGGGCTCAGCTCTTCATAAGGAATAGCCCCGTAGCTCTCGGCTGCAGAGAGCTGTCATCGTTGTCACACAAATGAACACAACCCTGAAATTAATGGAACCTGCCTTCCTCGTGGCTTTGTTTCCCTCTCCAGGCTGCTGTACACCTCCTGCCTGGTTGTACCAACCAACCCTCGTTCCAGCAATGAGGCTTGAAGCTGCCTCATTCCCACCTCCTTCCCTGGTGGGACTGTCCCCACCCCACTGCAACCTCATGAGGCAGGCAGGAGTGGCTCTCAGAACAGACAGAGCACTACAGTATCCCCCAGCCCTGCCCACACACCCCCGAAGTCCCTTGTCCTGTTGCCTCTGCCCTGTCTGGCTCTCTCCAAATGACAGCAGTTCTGTTTTGCCCTCAGTCCCACCTCAGCTTGTGAAAATCCTGCACAAATGCTTTCAGGATCTTTAGGACGTCATCAGCATGGATGTACACAGATGGAAGGGAGCCCAGTGGTCCCTGAGAGGATTTGAGCTCATCACTCTGGGCACTGGATTCACCATCTGCTCTGTCCTCACCCAGGTCTGTGATATCTTCTCCACCTGGGCTTCCCTGGCTCTGGAAGGAAGGTCAGCAAGCTGGGCATGGTGCCCTTCCACCAACTCCCCCTCCCCAAGAGCCACCTTGCTCTCAAGAGCTTCCAAGCACCTGCAGCCTCAGCCTCTGGCAAATTTAGGCAGCCCAGGCATGAATGGATGTGCAAGAGGCTATGTTCAGCCATGGAAGAAGATGACTGCAACCCATCAACCTAATTTTTACCAACAGACTGTGCTTGTAGCTACCATAAAATGGGTCAGAGATGTTCTCCAGCTTGGAGGTCAATTAGCACTGCTTTGCTATGTCCCTGGGTACATAATCAAGAATACAAGGGACCTTGTTTAAATGCCCCGTTGAGATCAACCCAGCTCCACCTCCTCTAATTAATGACCCCATAGCCAAGGCCCTGTCCTGTCCCAAGCCCTTGCTGGGTTGGAGCTAAGCACTGGCCTTGATTTCCCCACACCAAGCCTCGTGGGTTATGTCCCGAGGTGTGTGGCCATAGAGCAGCCCTGGCATTATTCACAGGGTTATTATAATGCCCCCTGCCCCATTTCTGCCTTCCCTTGGTGTTCAGGAGATGTTCTGCTCCCCATTCCACAAATGCCCTGCTCTGCTGGGCTCTCCCCACTGCTGTCCCTGACAGTCCTACCTGGCTGAGAGCTCCTTCCTTGGCTTTATACTTCAGGAAGAAATCCATCAGCTGGTACAGGTCATCCTCACTATCAATCTCAAGGGCCTGGGTAGCAAAAGAACACGGTTAGCATCGCTGAGACAACAGAGGAGGGGGAGCTAAAAGAACAACAAACATTTTACAGGAGAAAAGGGTGCTCCTCTGTCCATGGTTACGCAGGGCCTGAGCAGGAGTGAGTGGTAAGAAGTGGTCTGCATGTGGCAGGTGGAGGTATCTGTGGATGGGGGGCTTTGAGAACTGACCAGAGAAGCCCTGGAGCTGTTAACTCAGCAGCAGGATGGCCTTGAGCCAAGAAGCACCTGGCAACAGTGCTTCATGGCCTCCCACAATGCTCCTCTCCCCTTATGCCACAAAGTTCCACAGCTCCATCTTCCTCAGGCTTCTCAGTCCTATGCCACACAGACAGGTAGCAACAGCCCTTCTCCTCTTTGATGGCCATTCTTGGGTTTTGTACCCTCCCTATGAATCACAGCTCGTTCTTCTGGCCACCCATCACTCCTCAGGTTCTTCAGACCTTTCTCCAGCCTCACCTCCTGCTCCAGACTTTCCTACTTGGTTCCCAGTTTCCAGGAGGAGAGAGGTCAAACATAGAGGCAGTTCCCCAGCAGTGGCCAGTAGTCAGAGCAAAGCCCCATGACTACCACGATGCTCCTGATGGCCCAACAGACAACTCACCAGAAAGATGGAGTCAAGCCTCAAGAGGGTGCATTCATGCTTTCCCAGTGCACGCAGAGGCCCCAGCAGCTTTCTCTCAATGAGGAAACCCTTGGCAGACACAAAGAGAAAAGGGAGCACACAGAAACAGTGAGCATCTCCATTCATGCCCTGAACCCAGCACCCTGCAGTCAACCTGTGCCATTCTATGGCTGTGCCACCCTCCAAGGGCAGGCTGTGCGGGGAAGGCTGGCAGCAGCTGGGCAGCATGAGGATATTCCTCCTGTCTGCCTTTTCTGATCAAGACAGGTCAGGTACTGCATCATCACCCACCGACTCATCGCTCACGAGCTCCAGGATCCTCTTGGCAGTCTTCTTGGAGATATTCTGCAGAGGTGTGACTGCATCCCCAGCCTTTGCTGTGTTTTCTTTTCGGCCTTCTCCGCTGCCCACTTCTTCCTTCTCCTTCTCTTTCTTCTCCTGTGCCTCACTGGTGCTCTCTGAAACACAGAAAAAAGGGTGAGAAAAAAGTCTTCATGCTTTGATTGTGCTCCCCAGGTCAGTACTGGTAACATCACTGCAGCAGTCACCAGGGAAATCACAGTTATTCCTGGTGACCTGGAGATTATGCCAAAAAGACCAGGATGCAAGCTGGCTCTGGGTCAGCTCATCTGGAACTGGGAGCAATGGGCTCAGTGCAAAGATCCCCAAGGTGGCTTGGAATGAGCCAGCTCAGAGCCAGACACATACCAGACCCTGACTGAACTCACAAAGTCAGTCAGATCCTTTTGCAATGGCAAAGACAGGAGAGACAGCGGGGGCTCTCATGGAGGAAGGTGAGGGTTACCCAGTGCCACAGGGGTGACAAGGGCGCTGAGGCTGTGCGTCCCACCTGTCAGGACCTCTGCAGCCAAATTGGTCGCCATCCTCTTTGCCTTGTAATGCCTGAGGGGGCCAACATTGTTGAGGAACCAGTAAGAAGGCTCTTCCCAGGGCAGCCCCAGTTGCTGGGTGTGAATGATGCGATCTGCATCGAGAGCTTTCCGCATCAACCCTTTGGCTTCCTCCTCGTTCATAAGCCAGACCTTCATGAACTTCTCAACATCACTGGCTGCAAAGTGCCTGTGCAGAGAAAGAAAGCCCATGGAAGCAGGCTCTGTGTCCATAAATGAGTCAGGTCCCCTCTGTACCTCATTCAGGTGCTCGGAAGCCTCATCACAGATGGATGTCCAGGCCTACACAAACAGCCCACCTCATCCTCCTCTGCACCTCCTTGCACTGTCCCGTGATGCGCTCGCAATCAGCTACAAGACTCTGGTTCTCCTCTCTGAACTGCTTTTCTTGTTTGACCAGTTTTGTCCTCAGATTACTGAGTAAGCTGTGGAGCCTGGAGAGGGATAGAAAAGCTGAGGATTCCCAAAGAGGCACCTTTGGGCAAATCTCATAGAATCATAGAATCACTAAGGTTGGAAAAGACCCACAGGATCATCCAGTCCAACCATTCACCCATCACCAATGGTTCTTGCTAAACCATGTCCCTCAACACAACATCCAAACGTTCCTTGAACACCTCCAGGGTCGGTGACTCCACCACCTCTCTGGGCAGCCCATTCCAGTGCCTGACCACTCTTTCAGAGCAGTAGTATTTCCTAAAGTCCAGCCTAAACCTTCCCTGGAGCAGCTTGAAGCCATTCCCTCTAGTCCTATCACTAGAAAAACGAGAGAAGAGGCTGACCCCCAGCTCATTACAACCTGCCTTCAGGTGGTTATAGAGAGCAATAAGGTCTCCCCTGAGCCTCCTCTTCTCCAGACTGAACAATCCCAGCTCCCTCAGCTGCTCCTCATAAGGCCTGTGCTCCAGACCCCTCACCAGCTTTGTTGCCCTTCTCTGGACACACACCAGGGCCTCAATGTCTTTCTTACAGTGAGGGGCCCAAAACTGGACACAGTACTCAAGGTGCGGCCTCACCAGAGCTGAGTGCAGGGGGACAATTACTTCCCTGCTCCTGCTGGTCACACTATTTCTGATACAAGCCAGGATGCCATTGGCCTTCTTGGCCACCTGGGCACACTGCTGGCTCATGTTCAGTCTAGCATCAATCAACACCCCCAGGTCCATTTCCTCTACATCTCACGTGTATGAAGGCTTTGGGAGTTGGAGCTACTCAGCACCAAGACCTGACCGAACCCCACCTAGTTGGCACAGTTTGGTCACTGCCTGCTTATTCAAACTGTTCTGGGGATGGTGCTGCCCTGGCCTAAACCCCAACCCTGCCCAAGGTTGGGTCAGAGCTCAGTCCTGTGCTAGTGATGGTTTCCACAAAAACAAATGGCATGTTGGGAGATGGCAGCAGGTGAGGCAGAGCCCATCTTCCAGGGATGGTTTTTTACCGGTTGAGCTTCCTCTTCTGTTGTGACCTGATGATGGTGTTCTCCTCATCCTGCTTCTTAAGCACCTGAAGGTTGTATTCCAGCTTCTCCTGGTTCACCAAATAGACAGCTTTCATATGCTGGAGCTGCCTCTCCAGGTTCTGTCAATTCAGAAAACATGGAAAGAAGCTGTGCTGTAAGCAAAGGACACAGAGAAGCCTGACCACACTGATCCTGCATCTTCAAACCCAGCTTCCTGGGCACACTTCTCCCAGTTAACCCCTCCTGCCTGGCCCATGAGATGGAGATGTTGGTTGTCCATGAGCACACGTTGCAGGGCCATCTCTGGGGAAGGAAGAAGAGAAAGAAGTTGTACTGACTTACACCCACTGGGGCACTTAGCTCTTGGTCTTCACCTTTAGCTCCTGGCTAAGTTCCTGTTCCAGAGACACCTCAGAACAGTGGTAATGTCTGGGCTATAAAGAATTACACAAATGCAGTACTGAAGGGAACCACGAGGACATTTTGCTCACCCCTCTGTCCCACAGAAGGAACAGCAACACCAAGACAGGCCCAGCAGATGTTGATTTTTGCTATTCCTAACACCCTGCATCAAAGCACAGCTGCTGTTGATAACCACTGAGCAAGTCCTTGCACTTCCAGCTCTCTTGGCTTGAAATCTCAAACCTAAATCTGAATGCTAATTTAAATCTTCCCTATCCAAACTCAAAATTGTGACTTTTTCTTGGACACAGAGAAGTCATTCTCCCCCTCCATCATGCAAGATTGTGAGAATTTATAGATTGAGCTCCTCCCAAACAAAACCTCTTCCCTGATCTAAACAGCCCCAATCTCTCAACCTTTTATTATGTGGCATTCATCTACTTTCTCTTTTCCAGACTGTCTGTGTTATTCCCTGGTGTGTTGCCAAACCTGAATGAGGACATGTAGGTACAAAGCAGAGAGGAATAGTTCTCTCTCCTGCTTTATGTACGACTCCTTTGAAACTACAGATAAACAGAGCAGGTGCATTTTCACACCACCACCACAGTGCCGTTTGTGAACCTTGATCTCCAGCGTGATGCTGCCTCCCTCCCCCAATGGCTCAGAGCCATTACACAGTCTGGATCAGCCCCTGAGTTATCAATATGAAGCTGAAGAAGTCACAGAATCTGGACTGTCCCCTAGGACTTGCTCTTTCAAGCGGGCAGGGACCTTGTGACAGCAAAGCTTCACCTGCTGTTGTGAAAACCACAGGTCTGTGTTGCAAAACCTTCCAGACATTGCTCCTAGCTTGTATTTCCCCAGGCCTCCTAGGAAAACATCGTGTGGGACTGTCCTAGTTTTGGCTGAGACAGAGTGAATTTTCTTTGTAGTGTCTGGCATGGTGCTGTGATATGGATTTAGGAGGAAAGGAATCCTGATAACACACTGATGTTGTTGTTGTTGCAGAGCAGTGCTTACACAGAGCCAAGGACTTTTCTGCTTCTCATTGCTCACTGCAGTGAGGAGAGTAGGGGTTCACAAGGAGCTGGAAGGTAACAGAACCAGGACAGCTGACCCAAAACCATCCCATATCAGATGGCATCGTGCTCAGTAATAAAAGTGGAGGGGATAAGGGAGTAGTGAGCAACTGCATTGTGCATCACTTGCTTTGTATATCCTTTATTAGTAGTATTTTCCCTTCCTCTCCTGTTCTATTAAACTGTCTTTATGCCAGCCACAAGTTTTACCTTTTTCTGATTCCTTCCCCCACCCCACCGAGGAGGAGTGAGTGAACAGCTGTATGGTGCTGAGCTGCCTGCTGGGTTGAACCACAATAAGCAATGAGCCTTACTAAAGTCAAATGCAAGTCCATTTCTACCATGCAGCATGGGAAACAACACATGACAACAAGCAGGGAAGCTGTCAGCTGTGGTTGTGTCCTCTGCTGAGCCAAGGAGGATGGAGTGGACTTTCCTGGAGGCATTCAAGGCCAGGCTGGATGTGGCTCTGGGCAGCCTGGGCTGGTGGTTGGTGACCCTGCACATAGCAGGGGGGCTGAAACCAGATGGTCATTGTGGTCCTTTTCAACCCAGGCCATTCTATGATCCTATGACTTTATGGGCATTAGAGAAATCATGAGCCTAGGGCTAGATGTCAGAGGCAAAAACTCAAACCTCCTAGGCCATGGACTCTGACAAAGGAGGCAGTTAGTTTGATCTGAAATGATGTGGTGTCAAAACTCTCATACTGTTTGATTCTCCTATCAAACATGACCTCAGAAGAAGCAAAACCCTCAACATTCCCAGTTGCTTCATACATCCTAGAGCTGCTACAGACCACCTAGAAGCCAAGGGCACATTGATACTGTGCTGTGGATCCCACTGAGAGGAGAGACAAAAAGCTCCATCATGCTGTTGGCATGGAGCTGGACCGTGCATGCTGAAGAGCTGAGGTGATCAGATACCAGATGCAGCTTTCACACCATCCAGCTGCCCTCCAGAGCACTGAACAATCCAGGGAGGTCTGCTCAACTGTCACACCACATGGCATACACCAGCCCTTTCTGTACCTGCACATCATTCTCCAGATGAATCTTCATGCTGTTATACTCCTCCTCATCCTGCACTCGCAGCTGATTCAGCTGTTTCTCAAACTCCTCCACCTTCCTCACACGGGCATGCAGGTATTCCAGCTAAGGGCAAAAGAAGAATATCATCCATCAATGGTGACAGCTTCCTCCCATGATCACAGCTCCCTCAGCCAGAACTAAGCAAGGTCATGCATGGATAATTCCCTGGCAGAGCAGGCTGAAAAACCTGCCCCTCTGCCCACCATGCACCTGAGCAAGCAGCCGCCATCGTGCACACTTGTCTTCCAAGGCAGCTCGGTGCTGGAGAGCAGCACCAGTCCTGGCAGAGTTTATAAACCTCATGGGGACTTTACCTCTTTTGTGTTGAGGGCTTGGATGGCCTCCTCCCACTTCTTCCTGTTGTTGTCCAGCAGCTCTCGCCGTTCGAGCTCAAAAGCTTTCTGCCAAGGAGACAGAGCCCTTTACCATCACTTGGCACCTCAATTTGCCAGCCTCGTTCTAGTCCACATCAGGGGAGGACTGACAGCTGCTCCTGTCTGATGAACACACACACACAGGCCTGATGTCTCCTCTAGCTGGCAGAGATCTGACACTGTGAGCCCACTGGGACTGCTGGCAGCCACCCAGACACACAAGGGATGTTTTTGGTGGCAGCTCTATGAATTCACTGGAAATCATTGCCTGATGTTGAGCCCTCGCTCAACAACACACACAAGCTTGAGCCATGACTTCCCATGCTCTGCAGAAGGTAAGACTTAAGACCAACAAGGCTCCTTCTTGGCTTTTAGCAAGACAGATAGCCAGCCATGAAGCAGCAATAGCTTTTAAACATCACCACGTAACTCTGTGCTGAACCAAAGTCATTCACAGCATTGTATAAAGCAGCCCCTCAGCACCCAGCATCATTCAGTGCTCTTGCTTGGCCAGATTTCAGTTTCATTCATCAAGACATCAGCTCTCTGCTCTGGACAGTAGTCAACCCAGCCAGTGGAAAGAGGCTGAGGCCTTTTGGCCACAGATATGGAGAAGGGAGCAGCTGCAGCCTTTCTCCCTGAACTCTCCCTACACCGAATGAACTGGCTACCTCAATCTGATGGACGTTGTGACGGTAGGTTTTCAACATCATCCTGGTCTGCTCCTCCATTCTCTCCAAAAGCAGGTGGATGTCATCTGACTGCTTCTTAATGGTTTGCACGTATTGCTCATCCTTGTTTTTCAACTCCTGGAGGAGGACAGCAGATGATGAAATCAGAGAGAATGTTTTACTAGGGGATAACAGAGAACGTAGGACCCGGATGCTGCCTTTTCCAAAGGAGAAGAGGTGACAAGGACCAAAGGCCAGAGAGTCGTGAGCTATTTAGGAGGAAAGGTGGGAGGAGAGACAGACCACCACCAAAGGTAACAGCTGGTGAGAAGATGGAGTGGGAGGTGACACACCTGCAGGCAGGCCATTCCTGCTCCTGAGGGCCAAGGAACCTACTGTGGGGAGGACTCGCTTCCCTCTAGGAAAACAATCCCCTCCTCAACCAATGTATATTATATCACTGTGTAGTCTGGGACCTGCCAGTTTGACACACTGCTACTGGTGTCCCATACATCTGTCCCTGTACACCAAGCAGTGCCAAGGCACTGGATCTCACTGTCAACACTGCGTTACTTGCATTGCAACTCCTGGCACTTTTGGCCTGGACCAACTGACACTGCATGCATCCCAGCCACGTGCTGGGGCCTCAGGAAGCCAGAGGGGAGGCTGCTGCTTTAGAACAGCATCCTCCAGAGCTTGAAAACTCCAGTCCTCCCTGGTTAGCCCTGCATGGTCCCCACGCTACCTGCTGCAGTTCACCAATGAGCTTGTTCTTCTCCTCCAGAAGCTGCGTGCACAGCTGCTGCTGTTGGTTCAGCAGCTGCCACAGCTCCTGAGGGATTGTCATCTCTTTGGCCGAGGCCCACTTCGAGGTGATCTCCTCAAACTTGTCAGCACTGGACCTGGCTTCATTCTCCAGCTTCTCCACCCTGTGGGCAGTAGAAGAAGGTAAACCAAGGCGGGGCAGCAAGTGGTTCAGTGGCCCACACCACATACAAAGCCACGGGAACATTCTCATGGATAACTTAGCTTGAAAAGTGGCATCAAGATATCAGTGAAGCAGCAGGTGGGAGGTGACACAACTCCCAGCTACACAGCCCAACCCTGGAGCATCAAAGGGAGTGCTTTCCCTTTGTCAGATACAGCCGCATTGAGCTTCTCCCACACACGCTCCACCACTGCCACTCTGAAACCTTCCCTATGGGCAGTTTCTGGGCACAGCATCCAGCTCCTTACAGATATTCTCACTAGAAAAAATTCCGAGCAAGGAACTGATGTCTTGCTCCAGCCAGCCTCCCACAAACTGTTCCTACAGTGCCCTCCAAAGGCAACTAAGAGAAAGGACTCGGTGTTTCTTAGCTGATCTCCGCAGGCAAGGCTGAAACAGCCCGCCCCTTGGAGATCCCTCTGGTGGAGCACGACGGGTCAGCCAAGGCAGCCACAGAGCAATTGGAGAATAACTGAGGCTGGAAGAGTCTCAGGAGCAGAGCAGGGCCTCATTCAGGCAAGTGCTGAGTATCTCCAAGGAAGAAGGTCCCTACATTACCATGGGCCAGCATCTGACCACCCTCACCATGAAGGCATATATATCCACTTCCTCACACTAGCACAGCCTCACATTTTCCCCGGTCCTCATACACAACAGCCTGGTGTGGCTGGCCCTGCACGTACTCATGCTATAGCTAATAACTACACTCACTGCTAAAAACAGAGGGCAACCTCTGGAAACAGATCATTTACCAAGTCACCTCTAAGCACTGGTTGGCATGTTCTCCATCACAGTGTCACCTCCAGTCTCAGGAGAGCTGCTTGGCCAGTCAGAAGCAAGGTGTATGAGCAGGGAGACCACAAGTATGTGGTATAGCCTCCTGGGGAGAAGCTGAGAACCAGCTGTATTTCTCCCAGGCTGGAGACAAAGCTGTGATGGGTCTGGAGAAGACAGGTAACCAGAGTGCCTGGAGTACAGCAGTACCACCTGAGGAAGTCACCAGCCTTGGCATGCCACACTCTGTAAAGATCCATCTGTGGCAGGTGGGACCTGGGAGCTCTTGGTGTGCCTAACTTTTCCTTTGGAAATTAATTGCAGTGCAACCCTAAATTTTAAGTGTGTGTGGATGATCAGAGTTAGGATGCTTCGCATGTAATGCAGCCATTTTGGGAAGTGCTCAGATAGCTGCACAAACATCTGTGTCGCTCCTACCCAGCAGAGCAAACCCATGCCACAGTCTCTTACCTCTGTAGCTTCAACTCTGCCTGTTCTGCTCTCCTCTGTGTTTCCCTCAAGTCAGCAGCCACCTGGATATCTGTCACCATCCGCGTGCCTTCAAAGAGCAGCTTGGCCAGCCTCTGTGAAGGAGGTGGTACACATACCTGTAGACTTCAACTCTGGAGGGAGGGATACTGGAGCTGCTCTCATTATGCTGTCAAGGCTCCAGATCCTATCCCCACACTGAGAAACCTATGTAGACCCATAAACTCCATCTTCTCATGCTCTAGCAAGGTTTGATGAGCACTGGAAAGACCTCAGTGCACCCACGGGTTCTCCTTCACTTGGAGAGCCCTGAAGGCCAGCAGCACAAAGAGAAACTGGCCTGTGCTCAGTGCACATTTCTGTTTTGCTTTCCCTGTATTTGGACAGTGGGATTTGAGTCTGGATGGACAGCTCCAGTCTCAGATCCTTCCAATCCATGGGCATCTTGCTACAGGGAAATCTTGTCTTCAATATGTGGCCCATGAATCCCCTCCCACTTGGTCCTAGAGCGCTTCTGCCACTGCTTCCTCTCTCACAAAGGCTGCTGGGTGACACTGAGTATTGCACAAAGCTAGAATAAGGGTAAAGCCAAATGCCTACAGGTTAGGGATCCAAGAGGATCTTGCTGTCTTACTGTCATACCTGCCGGCTCTCCTCCACCTGCTTGTGGCTGCTTCTCTCCTCTCCCACCTCCTCAGCCTCCTCCTTTGGCTCCTCATTTTCTCCAAGGGCTTGCCTGGGCAGAAAAGGGAAAAAGACAGAATCTTCTGCACGCTATCTTCCTAATGATGAGAGATCACCTTGCAAGGCTTGTGACTCCATCTCAGCACAGACAGCACAATTCAGCAGGCCCAAAAGTGCAGAAAAGAGGCAGGAAAGGGTGGACCAACCTCCGTGGTCCTGGTCCCACTGCTCGTGTGGGGCAGAGGATGCTCTAAGAGCTGATGCCAGCTCCAGGCAGGTGGTCCCTGAGCTTGTGCTGCTGCTGGAAGTGGTGGGGTCAGGAGTGTGTATCAGTTTGGGGTGAACTGGTACTGCTCTGAGGCTGTGTGCACCAATCCTTGAGTCTGTTTGGGGAAGAGGAGGTCCTCCAGGATGGTGGATTCCAGGGGCAACGCACTGCATTGGTGCTGGCTGGGGACTGCTAACATGGTGCTGCTGGGATGGGGGACAGTCCTGGCCTGTGGAGGTGTGGAGGCGGGCGGACCCTGACCTGGCATGTTTCAGGGAGAGAGGCCTGGGCCGGACAAAGGCAGCAAGGGCCGGGAGGGGAGGGCAGAAGGCTCGGGACCAGCAGGGCTCGGGGTGCAGGACTGCCGTGAGGCGGAAGGACAGGCCGCGGGATGGCCGCCCCGCTTCTCACCGGCGCTGGGCATCGAGGCGGGCAGCGATGCGGCGGCGGCGAGCGGCGATCCGCTCCTCGGGGCCCGGCTCGGCCGGGTCCGGCTCTGGGTGTGGGTCAGGGGCCGGGGCCGGGGCCGGCTCCCGCCACCGCGACCCCGCCAACTCCTCGCCCGCTCCGCGGCTCATGCGAAAACGCGTTGCCTGGCAACGCACCTACTGCGCACGCGCAGTGGCACGGCGCCGCGGCTGAGGCGTAGCGCTGTCGCCTAGCAACAAGGGTGCGGCGCATGCGTATAGCGATAGCCCGGCTGCTTTGCGGCTCTGCGTCGCCAGGCAACGGCACGTCTGTACGTGCGTCCAACGCCTTCCCGCAGAGCTCGTTGCTGCGCATGCGCAGTAAAGCCAAAGGAGGTGCAGATGGGTCGCACCTAAGGGGTGAGACTATGGGCAGTGCCTAAAGAGCTCAGTCAGTCCAAAGGGCAGAGGCGTCCAGGAAGGCTGGACAATGCTTAAGAAGGAAACCCTGAGATGTTTTTGTAAATCTATTAACAGCAAGAGGAGGGCCAAGGAGAATCTCGTGTTTATTGGACGTGGTGGGGAATGTTATCACTGAGGACGAGGAGAAGGCTGAGGTTCTCAGTGCCGCCTTCTTCCAGTTCCTTGCTGTTCCCTTCTGTTTTGGGATATTCTATGATCTGTGATTCTACGATTCTCTGATCAACAGCTGAGTACTGCAGAGAGCCCACACCAAAACCTTGCCAGGCAAACGTAGTATGCTTGAGCTTGTCCTCGCTGCCCAGAATAATTTCTCTGGTTGCAAATATTGGGTGCAGCTCAGCCCTGGGCAGCCATTGTGAATCAAAGCGATGTCACCATCACATCACAGTCACGGCCCTGATTTAGTGGGCTTCAGGATGCTCTGGTCTCTCTTTGCCTGCACGGCAGAGTAAGCAGCTGAGGAGTGTGGCAGTTGAGCTGGGAGAAGGAAAAGGGAGGTGGGTAGGAGGGGGTGCCCTACTGTGCCCCAGCACATCCCCTTGGGGTCTGTCTGGGTTTGTCGGCCTCCCCAGGGCTCCTTGCAGTGCTGGGTGAGCAGGTTGATGCTGCCAAATGGACTGGGATGGGCATGGGGAGCACAGCTTGGGAGGAGGGGGCCAGCACTGGGATGTGCAGTCCTGGAATCTGTGCTGTTGAGGTGTTACTCTGGGAGTGTTGGGATGAGCATAAGAGGAGCCTTGTTATTAACTGCGTGTTGTGTTTTGGATGGGTCTGTTCAAGAGGACTACCACTGAGCCCGGACCCTTGAATCCCCCTGAAGATGTTCTGGCTCCTAGTCAAATTATTCCTCATTGTTCAGCTGCAAACGGTCATGAAAATACTGGGCTTCCGTGCTTTTGGGAGACAACTTTGGTCATCAGCTCTGATAGCTGTCCTGTCCTTGCAGAGGGTGGAGCTGCAGGTAAGGAAGGAGCCCGCTCCCCAGCCTTCCCACCCTCCTCCAGCATTGGGGCCCTCCTGGGCTCTTCTGGGCATCTGCACCCTGGGCCGGAGGGATCCCACTGGAAGGGAGTTGTGCCCCACTAAGCCTTCCTGTGTGCACACAGAAGAGTGCTGTGAGAAGGAGCACACGGAGAAGCACAGTCCGGAGGGAAACTGTGCAGAGGCACGTGAGGAGGTCAGTGAGGACTGCAAGAAATCAAAAGAGGTGCGTCATACAGGGTGGAAGAGGTATTGAGGGGCCAGGCTTGATCCAAGTGTTGCCCAGGAGATGCCTACTGCCCTGTGCTCACACCCACCACAGCCCCTTTGCCCAGAGCCCCTGTGTTGGAGCCCATGGCCACTGGGCTCCTCACCGTTCCCAGTGTAGGCCTTCCTGCCCTGAGGATTCCAGCTCAAGGGGACCCAGAGGGAGCCCTAAGATCCATCCCCACTTCTTTTCTCCCCCCCAGATTGAGACAGCAGATTCTGCACTATTGGCTGCCCTGTGGCTGGAGGTTGCATGTGGTGGATAGAAGAAACTGCATCCATTGTGGGCAGCAGCAGCCCCTCTCACCACCACCAGCCCGGTGGTCACGTGCACTGCACCGGGTGGGACGTACCCATTTTGAGGAGTGTTGAGATAATATATAGACACAAGAATGGCTGTAAGCAGCAGGTCAGCAGTGAGCCCAGACTTGACAGGATAAAACACAGATATCCTAAAAACATCTCCGAGTGTTTCTTAAATACTGAATGAGAGTCTTGCACACTTGAAGCTGAGCATGGTGGGTCATCAACAGCTGAATATTACAGAGAACTTACACGAGAGCCCTTCCCTCCCTCCTTCCCCACTCTACACAGTCAGAAATGCCCCCAAACCTCTCAATGAGTACAAACCCGTCAGAGAAAAGGCTGGAGGGAGCTCACACTGTGCCAGAAGATGTGGCTCCCTGTGAGCCTCAGGGCTGTCCAGCCAGTGCCAGTGATGGGTAAGTGGCCCTGGAAAGATGTTTGTGCTGGTGGGTGCTTCCCTGCTTCTGCTAGTGCCCCAGGGAGGGCAGAGCAGGGTCAGCCCCTTGCAGAGCCCCCAGACTCTCTTTCTCAATATCCCCTCAAGGAGCATTTGGGGAACATTCCAATGACTCCAACGTCTCAGCTCCAGCTCAGCTCTTGCACTCCTCACCTCTGCAGCAGGGTGCTGAGCTGCCTGGGGGATGCCAACCACTGCCCCAAAGGGCAAAGGACCACAAGACCCCATCCTGGGTGTCCTGCAGGGGCTGGCTGGGCACCGCTGCCAGCCCAGGAGAATGATACCCAGCCTCGGGAATGGAGCTCCTCCAGCCCCATTTCTGTGGGAGTGAAGACAGGAATGCACAGATAAATGCAAAAGAGGAGGTCCAGCAGGAGTGAAATATGTCCTGAGGCTGCCAAGAGGCTGTGGGAGGAGAAGGGCATGGGGCTGGGGCAGGCAGTGGTTCTGAGCTGGAGGTTGGATGCTCCCATGCTTCATGCCCCCAGGAGCTTCTTGACCATGTAGCCTGGCATGCTGTAGAGGAAGAGGGCCACCATGATGAGGAGCAACAGGGCCAGCACGATTTTGATGATGAGCCACTTGTAGCGGGTGCAGATGAGGTATTTGATGGACTTGAGAGGGTTGAGGAACCAGATGAAAGACGTGTCTGGACGGCTGCCGGGGAAGCAAACACCCATCATGAATGCCACAGTCATGGAGAGGGCAGGCAACACAGCTAGAGGACCACGGGGTGGAAAGGGAGACCATGGGTCCGTCCCTGGGTGACCTTTGTAAGGGGAATTAGCAGGACATGTGCCAGACAGAGCAAGGGCAGGGATGTGGGGGAGCCACGGGAAGCTAGTGTCCTGTTGGTCAGGACCAGAGAGGAGGAGGAGGTGGGAGGCCAGAAAAAGAGGATGAAGCTAAGTGGAAAGGCAGCCAGGCAGTGAACAGTGGGCAGTGGTGGGGAACCAAAGGAGAAGGGCCATGCCTATAACTCCCATCCCTGAGGTGTGACCCTTCTTCACCTCCCCATGCATGGCTCCCTCCCTGAGCACCACCCAGCATCTCATAGGAGCCCAAGCATCTGCTGGGGAGATGGGTTTTCTGCTTACTTGGGTTTCTCCAACGGGTCGGGCTCATTGCGAGCCAGCCCAGCAGGTGATTTCTCTGCCTCCTCTGCAGTCAGGAGGTGCAGTTCAGCCTCGACTTTCCCCTGAAGGGAGAGAAGGATGCTGTGCCCCAGGCTATGCTCCCTGCCTGGCCCCCAGCCATGGTGATGGGGGAGCCTAAGGGAGCAGAGAGGAGTATGGGGGTGGTCTGCAATGGCTGTGGTCCCCAGGGTGGAAAATCACCCCCTTCTCCCCATCCTTACGGTGATCTCCAGCTCGTCATTCTCATCCCTGGCCACAAATGGCCACCAGCCCTTCACCCTCTTTTGCTTGAAGATTGAGACCATGGGCAGCTCTGCCTCGTTTGTCACCATCTCCAGGCTGCACTGCTTGGATGTCTTGGCTCCCCGGGGAAAGCGGTTCAGGTCCAACTCGATGGCCCCTGGCAGGAGACAAGGAAGCACAGATGTTGGCACCCCCAAAATGCAAATCCTTGGCTGGAGGTGGGCTTGGCCATCATCTCCTTCCCTGGAAAACTATTCTGAACTGCTTTGGGAACTAAAAAGCTGACGTCTACTTTCAGGAGCAGCCTTTGAACAGCAGCAGAGAAGATAAGGGCTCTGATCCTATATACATTTACAGACAACATCCAAAGGGATCTGTAGGATGTAGTGGGCTTGAGGACCATGGCTGCCCTTCTGAGCTCTGTTCCTGTCCGGGTGTTGCCTCACCCACACCACTCCCTGCTCCTCCAGCCCCTGATGGATCTCTGCTGGTTATCCCACTGCCCCGGCTCAACAGACCCCCCCCTTACCAAGGAAATCATCGGCTGAGAAGTGGTCGGCATCCCAGACCTGCAGGGTGAGGCGAGCTGGGATCTTGTACTCGGTCTCGTCCCAGGAGAACATGGATTCTTTCTTGGAGATGACGATCTTCTCCTCCGCCATCAGGTAGTCAAAGGGGAAGATGTAGCGCCAGTTGAAGTTGCCTTCGCCGGTGAGCGAGTGGTAATGGACGTCTGTGTCTTGCTTGTCCTCCTGCTGACCCTTCAGCCACCTGCAGGGCCCAGAGGGGTGGAACTCTCCAGAAGGGAGGAGAGAGCATGGGGCCATCCTGCACGTGCAGCCAGGATGCCTCCAAGCCAGCAAGGCATGGACAGACTGGAAGGACCTAAGAGCCTTAAGTGATGAGCTGGGGCTGCTTGAGTCACTCTGTGATTCTGTGAATCACTGCAGCAGCCCCAGAGGAGGGACCTAGAGGGAAAAGTGGGGTTTGAGTGCAAGAAATTCAAGCTGGCTGTTGGGAACATTTCTCCAGGAAGGAGGATGTTGGAGGTGGACAGGAGCAAGGAGCATGCTGGAAGGGTGTCCCCATCCCACACAGTTGGAGTGGACAAGCCCAGAAGTGGCTGTAGAGTTCTCCTCACTCCACCATGGGGTGGTCTGAGCTCCACCAACTTTAGGTGTTCGTGCAGAGGCAGCTCAGTCTGTATTGGTCACTGATATAGGGTTCCCTATATCAGGGTGCATCTGTTCGAGCCCATCAGGAAGATTTAGGGTCTGATGCAGGCTCTGCTTCAGGGTGGGGTGGACTCTCCTGACCCAATCTCCAGTGACAGGACCTGAGGTTCCCAGCTTGGCAAGGCACCGCATCACTGGAGACAGTGTTGGTGCTATCTAATCTCGCACCCACATCTCTCCCCAAACCCACCCTGCGTTCCCCATAGCACCAGCACCCCCAGGGCTGAGGCAGAGGAAGTGACCATGCTGTACCTACCCCCTGACAAAAATGTCACTGGACTTCTCGCCAGTGAAGTAGTCATCATCTTCCAGGATGACCTCGTCTGTGTTCCACACTATCACTCTGAGCTCATATCTGGCAGGAGAAAGGGAGACAAGGAGGTGAAGTGGTAGGGAAGGGGCAGGAGGAGGGGAACAAGAGGGATGGGAGTCTGTGTCCAGGCACGGAGAGCACAGGGATCTGCACACAGGGATCTTATCCAAAGAAAGGAACCAGGGATGGGCAAGAGCTGGGATCAACCCAGGAGGGGTCAGTGGAGCAGCAAGGGAAGCTTTGCCTTCCTCTCCCCTAAGCTTCTGCACAACCCAGGCCAGAGGATCTAGGGGACAGCATGGCTTGGTAGCTGGGTAGATTTATCACTAAAACAGTCTGTGTCAGCTCTTCCAGACTCAGCAGGGCCATAACAGAATCCCAGCCCCCAGCATGCTTAGGGCTGGAGATCCCCTTCTGCCCCAGCAGGGCTGCCCAGAGTAGGTTGCCCAGCACCACAGCCAGGGGCTGCGGGAGATCCCTAGGGAGAAACCCCCACAGCTCTCTGTTCCCTGTGCCAGGGCTCCAGCACCAGGTTACAGG
Organism: Pavo muticus; assembly: GCA_016647715.1. Taxonomy (NCBI): domain Eukaryota; kingdom Metazoa; phylum Chordata; class Aves; order Galliformes; family Phasianidae; genus Pavo; species Pavo muticus. The sequence continues at coordinate 171,836 of JACDJE010000475.1, forward strand.
TCACTGCTGGACGTGGCTGTCCTGGGCTGCCAGATAAACCTCTGCTTTTCTTCTGTGCTGGTGTCTGGACATTGCCCTTGGCCTCAGCTTTCCTGCAGCCTCAATCTTGAGATCCCAGCTGCAGCCCACTGGAATCCAGAGAAATTCTCTCCATCCAAGACCTCATCTGCAGTGCATGTGAATGCAAGAGACTCCCAATGGGATCCCTAGTGCTGCCCCACACCCCTGGGGTGGGAAAAGGACACAGTCCAGTAGAGTAAGGCAGGGCTAGGAAGGATGCAGAGGGAAGAAATGTGTCTTCTCTCCAAAAGAGGCAAGAGAGGCCATTGTGACAGTGCCTGCTCTGTCCTGCTTGGTTTGACCAACCCTGTCTCAGTGGCAGCCCTCTCCTCCTGAAAAGAGCCCATCCAAACTGACCAGGAATGTTGTGCCCTAAGCTAACGCTGCCACTATTGGGGCTGGGATGGCAGTTCTGATTTCCTAGTCTAGGCAGACACAGTAAAATCAGGAGCTGCCAGGCAGAATATCACCCTTCAAGGGCAGCTCTGGAAGGAGAAGACATCACTTGGTGCCTCCATTCTTAGTATGTCTGGAAGTGCCTGCAAATCTGGAGTGCCCAGACAGAGGGCTGGGCTGTGAAGAAACACAAGTAGTGGGAAGAAGCAGGACTGTGCCCCCCAGCCATGGTTTTTCCCAGTGGTCATTTGGTTGGGACAATCCTTACTTCTTTGGTTTCCTGGGGGAAATATCAATGGCAGGGCCAGGTGCCGGCATATCCATGGGGAACATGTCCACCCACATCTCCAGGCGACCCTGCAAGGTTGGAGAGGTGCAGTCAGCTCCCTGGCCCCTCCTTGCTCCTTGTACCCACAGCATTCCCCTGAACTCCTCCTGCCTTTCAGCATCAGTCTGACCATGCCAGATGTGGGGTACACTCTGGCCAGGAGTCCTTGCCCACCCTCATGGCATGGTGTGGTGCTGAGATGCATGGGCATGGGGGAGCCAGGGGACTCAAAGACTTAGGGGTATGAAAGTGATGCAGCCTCGAGAAGGAGAGGCACTGAAGATTCTGTCTACTGGACTTAACAGGCAAGTGCTAAGGGCTGTTGATGCCCAGATGCTGCCCTCTGGGGGCCTGGAGGACCTGCTCAATGCCCGGCTTGTCAGGGTTCAGCAGCGGGCGCGTCTCCACGTGCTCGGGGACCAGCTTGCAGCCTGCCCGTGGGACGTCCTCCCAGTGGCGCAGCACGGTCAGGGCCAAGTGATCATCTGTCTGCTTCTTCTGACCTGCGTGGGCAAAGGAGCTTGGAGATCTAGATGGAAAGACACCAAGGAGAGCAAACAACCCTCTTCCTCTGCTCAAGAAGGACCCCAGATTTTCCTGGCACCAGCACACACACACACACTTATTGGATTCCTCTTCCAGCTTTTCCCTGCTCCAAGGGAGCTGAACTGCCTTCTAGTGACTCCTCTCCATTCACTAGTGTCCACTTGAGCCAACACTTCCTAACTCTTTCTCCCATAACCTTAACTATTCGCAGGAGGTCCAGATCCCCTACCAGCCTGCTTTTACCCAGGCTGAACAAACTCCATATCTTTTGACCACATTCTCCTCCTGTGCACACCTCATGGTCTGCTTTCATCTTTCTTGAGAATGTGAATGCACTGGGACACAACCTTTGAGGATTCAGTTACATCAAGGACAAGGAGGATCCTAAAACCTGGAAAGATCAAGGTGGGCTCAAGCATACACTATCAGGAGAATCCTTTGGTGATCTCATGCAGTGGACACCCATGAGCAATTCTAACAGCACCCCACTGGTTTGGGTGGTCTACAAGACACTGTCCAGCTGGCAACAAAGAGAAGGGTCAATGTAAGGTGGTAGATGGGGAAGGATTGCAACATTGCATTAGGGTGTTGGGGCCACTAGACCTGTCTCCAACCCTGGATGATGAGGAGACACCCAGACCCCCGCTCCCCTCCAGCCTTCATCCTGTGGGGCAGGTACCATTTTCATCCTCAATCTCCGTGGGACCAGTGTACACCCTGTTGGCAACTTTCACTCTTCCTCCTGGCCCGAAGTGTGGCCCGTCCACCTTGCCCTCTTTGCACAGCTTGGACAGGATCTGGGAGGGCTTCATGGGGTCACGCCAGATGTTATACCCATGTCTGCAAACAGGAGGGCAAGGTCAGTGAAGTAGTAGCAAGGACAAAGAAGATATGTTGTTTCCCTCTGCAAGCCAGGTATATATGCTAGTGCCAGGAAGGACTCAGCACTCACAGGGTAAAGATCTGGAGCTCCAAATGTGAAACCTCAGAGCAGACAGGTCCCACTGCATCCCTGCTCTATACTTTGCTAACACCTGCCCCAGTCCCTTTACTCCGTGCTGACTCAGACCTAAAATCCCCAGTGCACCCTGCTTGGCCTCTGATGCTTTGCTCCTTTGGTCCTGCTGCTATTGCAGCTCTAGTCTCACTCTTCTGCTCAGCCCCACCAATGCCCCTCAACCCCTTCCTCCCAGCCCTGGATTCATGCTTACAACCCACTCTGCTGCTGCACTTCTGTTCTGGTCCTAAGACCCCTGTTAAGAGAAAAAGTACAGCACAGACTTCCCCATCAGAAGGCAATGAAAGAGGGAGATTCCTGCAGGAGATCTAGGCTTGGCGTGGAAGATGAGACAGGCATGGGTCCAGGCAGGAGACTGGGCAGGGAAAGCTTTGTTCGTACATGGAGTAAGTCTGTGACACCCCACACGTAGCTCGGTGCTTGCTGTAGTAGCGGTTCTCCAGGTCAATCTTGGTCTCCCCAATGAGGTCATCTGTCCCCACCAAGTCCCAGTCGTACACTGCCACTGTCAGCATGGACTCCATGGGGAAGGTGGCCTCAATGTCAAAGGACCTAGGCCAGGGGAAAGCAGACGAAGAGAACGAGGTGGAACACTTGGCTGCTGCTCGAGATCATGGGCAAGTTGGGTCTGCTCCAGTCTGTGGTCGGTGTTTAATTTACATCTATCACTACAGTATGTTCAATGTATGCATTGTAACTAAATCTCTACGTGGGCTGTTTTGGATCCAGCAGCCCTAGAAAGGAGGTAGTACATGATGACTGCTTGACTTGGTTGACTCAACAGCCCTGAAACTAAGTTTGTGTGCCACTGGGGAGCCAGGCAATACTCTCACAGGAGTTCAGGCCTCCTAAAGCAGATACTTTGTCATGATCAGATGTGGACGTCTCCTAAACATCCTTTACTATGTTGACCACACTGCTGCTAAAGGAGAGATGGCTTAAATGAGTATGCCTACACACTTGCAAGGAAAGTTGTGTGTGATGAGTCCCAGCCTCTGAACACAAAGCAGCTGTGGGATGACTAGGGTACAGGTCCGAGGGATGACGAGCTTAGCTAACCCCTTCTGGATGTGAACAGGTAATAGAGCTTGGGCAACTCACTTTCCAAAGACAGGGTTCAGCTGCTTGGAGATATAGTTCTCCTTGTCTTTGATGTCTGTCTTCCCCAGCTTGATGGCAATATAAGGGTCAGCTTTCCCGTTGATGTCAGCTGGGTGGAGGTCTGTGGCCTGGAGAGGAGAAATGTGAAGTCAGCCCCACCCATGCTGGTGAATAATTCAGGAATGTTTCTGTCCTGATCCCTGAGACCAGGTGGTCCTGCCTGGCCAAAGCCACATGGCAAAGCTCTTTTGTCCCCTAAGCAGAGTCACTTGGCTTAAGCTGGTGAGAAGTCCTGCTGCATGGTAACCCCTGTCCCAACCTGGGGAGAAGTTGGGTTGGCCTATCCAGGCATAGTTGGCTGTGTCCCCTCAGAAATATGTAAACAGAACCTCTTTCACTGTCTCTAAAGAGAGACCCAGAGCAAAACTTGAGTAGTAGGTCAAGAAGACTTCCTCCTCCAGCTGTTGTTCTCTCCACGGACTACATTGGGGTCCAGGGCTTGTGGGGATTCTCCTCACAAAGGGGGATGATATTAAGGGTGATTTCAAACTCTCCAGTTCCAGCCTCCATCGTTGCACATATCAGCATTTTCCCATGCTAGGGCATACCTAGTGATGAAGCCAGCCCCGGTTAGCAGTGGTACTGGCCAGGCTGGGATCTACTGTCACAACCTCGGTGGTAATGGATGGATGGGAGACTCCTCCTCACCACTGGTCACAGTGATGCTGCACTGGATGGAGAACCAGGCTAGTGGGAAACATCACCCAAAGTTGTATTTGTAAAACATCATGGGCAAAGTGGTAAAAAGGGTCAGCCTGTGTGCTTCTAAGCAGGGCTAGAGCCTAGCTGATGTGTCTCTCTCCTGTTCTTGCAGACACAAGGTGACTAATTTGGGGGTCAGATTTTCCCAGGGCACACTCTGTATATGTAAGGACATACTGTCCATTAGCTGCACCAGGCTGACAATCATTCAGGATATGCTGAGGAAGGTGCCACCCCCTTCTGCCAGGTCCACTAGATCCCGCCAGCTCCCATTGTGCTCTGCATGTACTCTGTACTAAAGCATCATGGGGATGTAAGGAACCAGCACCTTCTAGTCCAGACCCTGAGAGCTAAAACCCAACGTCCCTTCAGATTTAAGACCAGCTCCGGGGTGTGTGCACTGTGGAAGGGAATGCAGGATCATACCTTGCCACACCATGCTGTTATACTCACCCTCACAATATAGACTCGGACCAACACGTTGATGGGGTCGTTGCTGGGAATCCCCTGGAACATGCCAAAGGTGGGGTCGTATCCTGCCTCCTTGGTGATATCATCAGGGAGAGGCACTTTGTAGACACACATGGAGCCCTGATGGGAAGGAGTGCACAGCCTGAGTAGAGCCCAGCTGCCCAGGGTGAGCAGGCCCATCCCAGACCACCCTTCCTGAGGGCTCAGTCTTCTCTCTAGCCAAGTGCTGTAGCATACGTAGATATAATTTCCTTCACCCCTCAAGCACTGCTTTCAGGGTTTGCTACCATGAACAGTGAAATTGGATGAAGGGATTGCAGAGGAATCAGACTAGCAAGGTGCTTGTGGACAGGGATTTCCAAGGGTAAAACTGACAAAAGGACAACAGCCTGGGCAGAGATCCCAAGTCCTAGGCACCAGGCTGGGCTCTTGGGGCTGGGCAGGAGTGGTCCTGGCCAGAGTAGTTGGAGGGGGCAGCCATGCTTTTTATATCACTTAACACAAGCAAAGGGCAAATTTGGCATTAATAGGCTTAATCTGGCCAGGATCAAACCCTCCAAAAGCAGCTTCACTTGTCCAAGAATCTTACAGTTGACAGATGTGCTCCTGCGTTGCCTGGGTTCTGGCACCGTGGCAGTGAGTCCAGGTGAATACTCCTGGTGAGAAATGGTTCACAGAGAAAACCAAGGGCAAGACTCATTTCCAGAGCAGTCTTTGAAGAGGAGAAGCCTTCTGCAAGAACTATCAAGTATCTGTTTGCCTACAGACTGTTCTCTCTGTAGATGCGCTACCTGAAGCCTGGAACTATCCATTGAGGCTTTCCATCTCTGCAAGGTTTTGTGGTTGGGTCAATGTAATTTGATTTCTATTGCATCCAATCCCTTCCTACTAAAGCACCTTCAGCACAGAAGCTTGTAGGTAAGGACTGTCCCTGGCCTGGGCCAACTCAGCCACCAAACTCACTTTGAACCTTCCCACTATCCGCTCTTCTTCTGTTGCATTGTCATCATTGTCCCCAATCTTCCCACGGAGCAGGTTGAAGGTGTGCAGCCAGTCCTCAAAGTTATCAAACTCTGCTTCCAGCTCTTTGTTGAAGACCTAGAAGACAGAAAGGAGGGGAAGCAGGTTAAAAAAAAACACAACAAAACACTGAAAAAAAAAAGATATAGTGACTGCCCAATGCAACTAAGATGGAACAAAGCTCCCAGTGCCGAATTCTCTAGGAAGAGAAGGGATCTTTGGACCTTGATATAAGAGCCTCCCCAAACTGCCTGTGTACAAGAGGGATGCTCAGCTGAATGGATGAGAGCAGCTGTTCCCAAACTATGGAAGACCCAGGTTCTGAGCCCCAGATTTGCAGGCTACATCAATCCTAGTAAACACCATGTACCATAAAACAGTGCCCATCCCTGCTGAGTCCCGGTTGGGCTGGCCATGGCAGGAAAGTCCTCCCCTCTAGCCAGAGCCAAACCAAGCTTCAGGGCCTCCTCCTTTCCAGCTGACACACGTACCTTCAGTTCATCAATCTTCTGCTTGTTCTTCTTCTCGGGGAGCTCAGGGGCTGACTGCTGCTTCTTCTTCTTGTCATCTTTGGGTGCCTTGGACTTCTCCTTGTTCTTTGCCTGGCCCTTGAAGCCTTTCATGGGAGAGTCATCAAGTTTGATTTCTAGGTCCAAGGGGAAGCGGCAGGGAAGGAGGAGATGGAAATGAAGGTGAGGAAGGGTGGGGGAGACAGGGAAGGGAGACCTGATCAAGGTCTTTAAAATGGGAGGATCATGAAAGCTGACAGCTGTGACTGCCTGCAGCTCCCATTCCAGCCCTGGAGTAACTCTTCAAGCAATCTCCTGTCTTTCCTTGTTCTCTGGCCATCACTGCCTTTATCACAGCATTTCCAGGAGCCTAGTGGCCTCTGTGCAAGGAGCTTCCAGAACATAAATTATTTAGAAGACCAAGAGCACTGGGTTCTATCTAGCCTCCATAGCAGTAATAAGATCTGATACTACCAACAACATCTCCTTTTCTTCCTCCCACCGAAGACTTTTGCTGTCACATGCACCCTGGAGAAGAAAAGCCCAGCCTAGGTATTGCAAAGGTGACAGTACTTGATGCTCAGCACCAAGGCACAGGCTGCTGCCCTTACAGAGGGTGATGCCCATGGCCAGCTGGGTCTCTATTCAGAGCAGCCACCAGCTGATGGCACCAGTTACACAAGGAAAGGCAGTAGGAAAGAAGTCTGAGCTCAGCAACATTGTGCTCTTCTCCCACCCATCTACAGTCCCCATCCCTCACTGCCTCAATCTGCCAGCTTTCATGATTGCTGGGCAGTGCAGATGAGGACAGACAAAACAACAAGTACATAGTGTGGAAGAGGAATGGAGGAAGGAATGGGAGTGCCAAGGGGAAGTGGGTCCTGCTCAGAAGACAGAACAAGAAGGATGTGGGACACAAGACATCCCCCGGTATCCCTTCCATGACAGCAAACATATGAAGAAGCTGCTCCAAGCTTGGCAAGACTTTCATCTTTCTTATGATATGAAGGCTGGCCCTCATAATGGAACCAGGCTCTGTATTTCTCTCAGCTAATAAATCTTGCATTGCCTAAGCAAGATAACGACCTGTTGTCATATGAATGTGGGACATATGGAAAGGATGGGTGAAAGTCCTCAGGGAAACCTGTCCCAGCCCTGCTGATGGGACTGGCAAGGAGCCTCTAGGCTGCAAATGGATGAGGTCACCCTTGTGGCCGTATGCATGGTCCAGCAGGTTGCTCAAGCTCTGGTCCTTCCCTTTGCAGCTCCACTCCCTCTTTTGCTTGCAAGCTGCTTACCCTCTGCAATCTCCATCTCTTCCTTCTCCTCTGCTTCTGCTGCAGCCGCTTCCTGCTGCCGGAGTTGCTGGGGGAGAAATGAAGCAAGCAGGGAGTGGGTGACTGTGTTGGGCTCTGTGCTCACTGGAAATGTCTGACTCAGGGTCACAGCTTTTTTCCTATCCAAGCAGCGAGCTAAGGTCTGGCCACCAAAGGTGCTTGGTGCAGCCTTGAGCAGTGATGCTGTTATCAGCTGTGTTTGCCTGCAAACCCAACACCATGTGCATACCAAGTACATCCAAGGAAGGTGAATCCTGCTCAGCTCTGCCAAGTGAATGCTTCACCAGCAGGCAAGCAAGGAAAGCACCACAGCCTTGAGCCATTGGAAACAGCTGGAGAGAGCCGAGGCCTTGCCTACAGGAGGCAATGGTGTTCTCCTATTCAGGCCTACATACCCCCACTCCTTTGTTCAGCACCCACCTCTTTCATAGTCTCAATTGAAGCAAAATACTTGGACCACCAGTCCAGCATGCTCTCGTCTGGCTCCTCCTCTTCTATCTCTTCTCCTCCTCCTCCTCCTCCTCCTCCTTTCTTCTTCTTTTTCTTTTTCTCCTTCTCTTCTTCAGACTACGGGGAACAAGGGTGGCAAAGGCAGAGAAGAGGATTCAGGTGAAAATCAAACACATCTTGTAGTGGAAAGGTGGTGGGGAAAGCACCTGAGCAGACAATGCCCTCCTGGCTGCATGGCCTCTTTAGCACTTTCCTCCTTTTAAAGACAGAAACACGAGCAGCAAAGTGAGGTGCCTGAGGCTCCAGCAAGACACTGTGCCAGCATCCTGAGACGTCTCTTCCTATCTGTCATCCATTTCATTCATGCATTTCTCGTGCTACAGCACTGTATGTGGCAGCAATCCTCCCTCTGCCTAGGAAGTACCCTGTGTCCTCCTGGAGGCACCACAAACCCCTCTGGGTTCTGGTACTTGATTGTGGTGGCAATAACCAGCACCTCCTTCCCAGGGAGCTGTCTGTCCTGCTCCTCCTGGCACAGCAGTGCTGGGAAGTGCTGGTCCAGAAGTGCTTCCCAGTCTGCGGGGACCAGGACAGAGTTCTTTAACAGGCAACACTGCTCCATCTCTGCCCTGGGACAAAATGGCACTAGTCCCCACCTATTTTAGGGACGTTGAGGATGCATGGTCCATTGAAAGCTGCACAGAAGGGTGGGATGGGGTGTAGAGGTTGGGAGCAGGGATGATGAGCAGAGCCATCACTTACCACATCCACCTTCACCACCGCATCAGAGTTCTGCCGCCCAGGGTGGAAGGGAACGGAGAGGAAGAGCAGGTTAGCAGTGCAACCTCAGCTGAGTGTACATACACACAGGCACACACATGCATGGCAAGCTGGAGAAGTCACAGACTGCTCCCCATGGTGTAAGGAGCCACAAGCCTTGCACAAAGAGCCCTGGCTGGGAAAGCTCTGTGTACATGGGAGATGCTGCTGTGACACACCAAACCCATCTCTGCCTTGGAGACACCTCTCTTGGGTTCCAAGGAGAACCACTATTCCGTGCAACAAAGACTCTGCTCTCTTTGAGCTTTTCTTGCCTAGCAAGGGAGGTCCTCATTCCCATTTGAACGTTTTTGAAGGAAAACATGAAGCTGTCTAATTTGCTTAGCCCAGAACAGTCCTCCTCTGGACAGCAAGCAAAAGTTGAGTCTAGCCAGAACAGAAAGAGGTTGATCTGTAGGACTGGTACTGACCCAAGACCTTTCAACTCCAGGCATCAGCCCAGCCCCATAATTGCACAGGATAAAGCAGCCCTCCTTTGGGTGGAATCCCTCAGAGATGGGCAGTTCAGTGAAGAAAGCAATGCTAGCATAGCTCTGACACAGATACTCACAGCTTCTAGCTTCACCATGGTCTCCATCTTCTTGATAGGAACCTCAGGTTCCATGTTGACAATGATCTCCCCTGTGGGGCGAGAGCGAGGGGCCCCGTTGGCCATTGCCAGATAGCCTTTGAGCTGTTTAGCTGGACAGAGGACAGAGAAAGAGAGAACAAGAGAGAAGGAGAGTGTAGAAAAGAAACTGAGAGCTCAGGTAAGATGTTGCAATATTCATACAGGAGTGATGTAAGGTCACCTTGCTCAGAGCAGAGGGGCAGGGGGAATGAGCACAGACCCTCATAGCATGATTAAAAGATGGTGCTGTAACAAAGAAAAGCAGGTGATGAGAAAGGCTTGTTTTTAACATCTGCCCCAACTTCTAGAGAAGAGAAATGGAAAGGGATTGCCCTGAAAATATCAGCACACACACATGCAAGTAGAGGTCCAAATAGCAGCAGCAGGAGCAGAGAGCATAGCAAATTCATCTTGAGTCTTGGGGAACATTTGGAGTGTGGAGTCATGAAGATACAGAGATCATAGAACCACAGAATGGTTTGAGATGGAAGAAACCTTTAAAGGCCACCTGGTCCCACTCTCCTTCAGTGAACAGGGACACCCACAGCTCCATCAGATGCTCAGAGCCCCATCCAGCCTGACCTTGGATGTCTGCAGGGATGGGGCACCACCACCTATGGGCAACCTGTGCCAGTGCCTCACCGCCCTTACTGTAGATGTCAGGGATGAAGCAGCCTTTCTTGTCTTACAGTGGGAACCATCCCATCTCCTCTTTGTCCGTGCCCCTCTGTTATCTGCAGTGCCCCACAGACACCCCACAAGCTGTGTTCCCATGGCCCAAGGCTGGTACCTGTCATATTCCAGTGCTGGGCTTTCTTATCTGGTGGGCGGTAGATGAACTTTCGGAGGGAGCTGACAGTATGGGAGCCCACCAAGGTGTAGCGCCCAAAAGCCCGGCAGTCCACCACTCGGATATTCAAGGGCGGGTGGAGCAGCTCATTCTCTGGGAGGTCCTGGGATGCAAAGGTATGCCAGTTAACAAGGGATAGGTGTGGGCTGTGGGGCTTTGACTTCAGTGGTTGGAGAGACCAGCAGGGACTAAAGCAGAGATAGGAGAGGAAGAAGTGTAGAGCAGCTCAGCAAAGCAGGCCTTGAGACCACCACCAACTAGGATGGAGATCAAGTCCTTTGTTGCTGCAGGGAATCTTGAAGTGAGGGACTAGGAGCCATCGTTTTGGGTTTCAGAAAGTCTAGGGCAGCTGAGGGTGCATGGGGAAGAGAAGCACTCACCACCTCAAACCACTTGACCAAAGTGCTGAAGTTTGGGTTTTTCTTGTAGTTCTGGATGAGGGCTGACTGGACCCCCTTCCCAGCACACTCAATGTCCACACGGGGTCGGTCCACCTGGGCCAGGTTCACTCTCTTCAGGTCCCTGAGTCCCCAAAACAAGATCTAGGATGGGAGGAGAAAGTATAAGTGTGAGAAGGACTGCCCTTGGATGGAGTCCAGCTGGGGCCAAAGGAGTCGGTTTAAAGGAGCTGTAAAAAGGAGCAGGGAAAAAACTGCCATTGCTTGGGGACTGGTGGACTCCTGAGCGTTCCTTTTCTTCTCCACATGGCACCAGGCTGCAGCACAGTCTGACACCCCACATAATCCAACCCACTGCTGATCCAGAATAACCCAAGATCTCTGCTACTCTCAGCAGTCCCTTTTCTGCTCTGGGACCTCAATGAACACAAGAAGATTGAGTATGTGAGATGAACACATCCCACCTAGCTGCTGAACGTTAAGATCTAGCCCTCCAATGGAATTACCTCCACTCTGTATTTACTCAGCACCGGCCGAATCCCCAGTGGCACAGGCAGGATGGGGCCTCGGTCTATGTCTGTGGGGCCATCAATTGGGGGCAGGTCTGACTTGCCCCCAGAGCCAATCTGGAAGAAATGCAGTATAGATTAGAATCATTGTGTTGTAGAATCATATAATGTTTGGGGTTCAAAGGGAACCTTAAACACCATCTAGTTCCACCCCCTGCCATGGGCAGGGACATCTTTCACTAGAGCAGATTGCTCAACCCAGCTTTGAAAACTTTTAATAACAGAACAGTCACATCTTCTCCGGGAAGCTCCAAGAAAGAACGAAAATGAAATGGATGTGCAGTAAGCATGCATCCTCCTGCTGTATTCTGTATTCAGAGAAGAGCCCAGAACACCTGGGACATAACGCGCTAGGCAGAAGGAATGGGTCGTGGCAAGGTGCCAAAGGGGAAGCTAGGAAAACAAAAGACTTGGACAAACCTTTGAGCAAGGTGCTTGGACAGGGAAACAGGAAAAGCATCATGATGGTAGGACTCTAGGCTCAACAGCAATCTGCTGTTGATCAGAGCAGGCTGCCCTGATCTTGCCATTATCACAGGGCATCTGAGGACCTGGCAAGCAGACATGCAAAATAGAGTCCCCTTTGAAATAAAAGTGAGACTTGGGATGGAGGGAGCATGTAGCCCTGAAATGTTCAAACTGGCATCTTGGAGAGCACCAAGACACCTACTGACATCTTGCAGTGATGCTGTAGAGAATTCGGGCTAACATAACACTTCAGTAGGGTGTGCTGTCCAGAAGGAAGCTGGGACTTGCTGTATAACATCTTGACCAGCATAACTGCACAGGAGCTCTTGCTGGCGCAGTAGCTGTGCTAAGCCCTTCTAGATTTTTAAGGATGTACAAAATACACACTCTTTGCATAAGCATGGATTAATTCCCACTCCTTTACAACCTCCCCAGCACATCCTTCCCCTCCCTCAGTCTGTGCTGGCTGACACCTGGAGCAGCTCGAAGGCAGCCAGAAGGTCTCCTGCTGTAGAGTTGCCCCGGTAGATCTGGTAGTATTCCAGCTGTGGGGGGAAGCGTGGTGGGCAGTACTGCTCATCTGACATTTTCACCACTGGTTTGGCAAAGGTGCGACCCATAAAGTCAGCTTTGCCCTAGGGAGGGAAAGAGTATATGAGTTTGCTGGCCCAGCAAAACATATCCCAGCTCTTCTCATTGCATTTTTGAGACATCAAAGATCAGTGCCAGCTTTGGTTTCCCATCTGAAAGCACTTTCTAAGTCATAAACATCTTCAAGGTGAAGGAAATGACCTAGGGCTGGAGCAGCAAGGAGGCCATGATTGAGCAGCTACTTTGAAGGGAAAGACTAAGGTAATGTCACCTCAATTACCACATCACAAAAACTCTTGCTTCACTCTCCAAAAATAAGATATCTTTCAGTTTTGTCTAAGAGATGAGTAGCAGTGTCTCCTAGTTCATGCCCCTGGAAATGTGGGGGTACCTTCTTGCAATGGGTCAGGAGAAAACATGCTTCTTGCACCCTCACAGAGTCATTTGGGTTGGAAAAGACCACTAAGATCATCAAGTCCAACCATCAACCCATCATCACCATGCCTACTGCACTGTCTTCCTGGCCTGTGAACATAGCATCAAAATTAGAGACATTTTTCTCTGCCAGGATTCATCTTACCACTGTGTCATGATCATAGATCTCAATGACAATTATAGGAGGGTCGTCCCGCATCTCATGGGCTTCTCCGTACAGCTCCACATTGTCAAAAACCAGCAGCTGGTCCCAAGTTGGGCACAGGGTCTCATTGAGAACCTAGAAGAATGGAAGATGGACTTACAGCTCCAGCCCAGGGTTGGGACTCTACAGAAGGGCAGCAGTCTGGAAGTTGGTCTCAGTTTCCCTGTCACAAAGGCAGCAATGGGAGTGGGCTTCCAGCATGCTCCAGTTCCTCCAAGCCAGGGAGGTGAAATTGCAGCCACAGGGATGCAGGAGGGCAGTGTGCTGGTGAATGGGAGTTCTGAAGGTGTTGTTGGGGAAGGGGCTTCCAACAGGGCCCTTGGAAACAGCCAAGCTCAAGTGCCCTGGCTGCTTTCCCACACCAAGTATAACCTCATCCATGATTCACTAGCAGTCATGAGACCTGAGGCATGGGAGCAGGATGAAGAGCTGATGGGAAAAGTGTCACACCAAACCCAGAAACCTCCAGCCCTCCAGGTCAGGAGATGCTGTTTACCTCAGTGCAATGGCTCTGGGAGGTGAAGAAGACTCGGGCAAAGGGGTCTGAAAGGCCGCTACTGTCAGCAGCAAATAAACTCCTGGCCTGGTACATGTGGGCTCGCAGCTGGAAAACTTGCTTCTCTGCAACAGAGAATGGAAGTGAGACATCTTGGTACACAGCACTGGAGCCCAGCTGTGGGGCTCAGCCTGGAGAGCAAGACCTCAGCAGTCTACTTTTGCTCAGGACCAGCACTAATGAAGGAAATACATTCAAAACATGAGTCCTGGATGGATAAGAACTTCCTCAGCATCCTACTGTTGGCATGCAGAATGACAGCTAAGAACAGGGCAGTAGGGAAGGGGGTACACAATTCCCACATCCCAGCTCGCGTGGAAGCAGAGTGGGACAACTGGAAGGCCCTCATCCCAAGTGGTGTCCAAGCAGGCTCCCTCCTGCCCTCTCCATGTCCTATCCCCAGACCTACCAAGGGTGGAAAGCTCTTACTGGTGTAAAGAAGGCTGATGGGAGGGAAGGATGGCAGGTTTTGGCCTCTGGTGGTCTTCTTCTCCTCAAAGCCACAGGGCAAGCCACTCAGAAAATCTTTGCGCTGCTTGTTGAGGCCAAGCCACAAGTAAATCTCCATCTTGGCCTGAACTGTCCAGCCTGCAGGTCCGAAACCCCTCTTGCCAGGCAGCTGGGCATAAAGAACAGAGAAGTTTACATGTTGATAGGGGAGGCCTTGGAGAAGGACAGACCACCTCACACCACACTTCACTGCACTACATTGCTTTCACCCCTGCCACTTAAACACAAGGACCCCATCCTCATTTTTTTCCAGATCACGCCCACTACTCTGTCTGCGTTATGTTCTTCCTACAATTCTGACTTCCTCTTTCCAAGCCAGATTTCCCTTTTCTGGCTAGCTGGACCAAACATCATTCCTCTTCCAGACATTTCTGACCTATTGAACTGGATAAGATCCTTCCTAGCAGCAGGTTTCTATCACTACCAGTAGTGGATCTTTCATGGCTACTATTCAAGCATCAGCAAAATTGGACCCTCAGTTCTCTCATCTCTATCTCTGATTCTCCTGGTCTGTCTATTCTCCATCTCCCTCCTCTTGGCTGCAGTTCCCCCTGGGAAGACAGGCACACACCTTGAGGAAGACGGTCTTCACTTTGGCGCAGTCCTTGCCCATCTCCTCATCCACAATGGAGTAGAGGATGTCCTTGGAAGGGACACGGGCGTAGGCAATGCGCTTGTTGTTGCTCATCATCCAGATGAAGATGTCGGGGATGGTGTGCTGGGGCTGTGAACAAAACCAAAGAGACCTGTCAGGGCTTCAGCTCTTTCGGAACCACTGAGGCACTGGCAGGGCTGCAGAGCTTTGTAGGGCAAATTCAACAGATCCCACAGCGGATGTATGCCCCTAGTGCCACATTAGGACCATTGGAATGATTTTGAGCAGAACCTTGTCTGCTTAAGCAAAGCTGCTGAGACCTAAGCTCAGCAGGGTGAAGATGGATTATGTTTGTTTTAATCAAAATAATAACTTTGGGGGTTAGAAGACTAAAGATTTATCTTTCCTCATTACTCAGTGACCATGAGGACTCATGGGCAGAGACCATATCTCAGCTCCCTACTACGTAAAAAGGTTGAGAGGAAGAGTTTTAGCAGTGACCCATTCCACCCCAGCAGTGCTCCATGGGGGCAGTGTATAGACTTGGAGAGGCTCCTTGGACAAGACCTATGCCATGAGGACCTCTTGCACCTACAGGGATTGCAGAGAGCGCTCCTCTTGGGCCCTGGCTGCTGTGCCAGTGCACTGTTGCTCTCTCCATGCAGGGGAACGCACCTCGTCTGCCAAGAAACGGAGTTTCTGCAGGAAGTTCTGCACCTGCTTCAGCTTGTCTTTCATTGTGTTCTTCTTCACCTGCGACCGCAGAGTCGTGGCTTGCTGGCCCATGTTCTCCTGCAGTGAAAAGGGAGTCCAAGACAGTTCAGAATAGGGGCCATGAAGGCTCTCACACATTAAATGCATGGTTTTGTAGTGTGCAGTTGTCTATGGAAGCTGGTGCCCTTGGCTGTGTCAGCTGGATAAGCACCTGCTCTTGGTATGTCTTTTTCATGTCTAATGCCTTTGCAAGGAGCTGGGCTACCAGCCCCAAATAGCTAGGCCATCTCTACCGCTGGAGCAGCTGTGCTCTGCAGGGTTCCCCCCAGAATCCTCCTCTCCAGTTTCCTCAGCTGTCTGACACCAGTGGGGCTCTTTGCCAGTACTCCTGGATTCCTTCCCAAGGCAAAGTAGAGCATGGTGGAAAGGAGGCAGTCGTATATCCCCAAGTGCCACCTGGGATCCATGCAAGACCCAAAGAGCTCTTGGGCTCCTCTATTCAGCAGTAAACCCCAAAAGCTCAATGCATGGAGACTGGAAACGAGCATGCCCAAGGAACAAATTCCCCATTGCTTTATCAAGATCAGAACTAGTCCCAGATCTTCCCAGCTGAATCACACTCACCAGCTCCCGCATGCAGGACTTGAGCCTCTCCCGGTCCAACCTCGTGCGGGAAGAGTGGTGCTGGTCCTTGTCAGCCAGCGTCACAAAGCGCCTGTGGGAAGGGAAGCATGAATGTCTTTGGTCCCCATTTGGAATGCAGTCATTTCCAGGAGGTTTTTTCGCTCCCAGTGTGGTGTTGTATATGGAGAGTAGGTGCCTTTCAGGTACCAGCCCACAGAGGCCACAATATTGAGGCTTCCGTTGCTGTTTCGGGATTGTTGGTGTGCAGACGCAAGCAACACTCCAAGCCAAAAGGCAACCCATATGGTGTTGTGCCAAGGCAATGAAACGCTTGCCTATCCTCCAGAGGATAAGTCGTGATGAGATTACAACCTCAGTGCCACAGCCTTGTCCATAACCCCGCAGAAAGCAGGGGTTTGCAGCACAGCACTTTTGCCTATCTTTTACTCACAGGCACCCGCTGCTCAGCTCCTCCAGGACCCCTCGGAGCCGGCGCTCTGGATGTGGTTTCTCTGTCTTGATCATTTCCTGCACATCATTGAGCCCTTCCTCCTGCAGCAGGGACAGGGGAAGTGGTGAGGGGGGCCAATAGGGGTGAGGTCCAGCCCTACAGGTAGCAACCCCATGGGGGGCTGCTAGTGGGAGCATCTATTTGCTTTTTCACATGTGATGACCTCAGGTCTTGGGTCTGGGACAGGTTTAGCTGTGGGAAGCAGCTCTGGATGATGGGAACAGCTCCCACATCGTCCTGGCTGGATCTGCTAGGTTTTCTCTTTATTGGTCCTGCTTGGACTTCTCTGCTCTACTCCTTGCTCTGGTCAGGGGGTGTAGTGACAGGACAAGGAGTAATGGCATTAAACCAAAAGAGTAGATTTAGAGTAGGTGTTAGGAAGAAATCTGTTATGATGAGGGTGGTGGGGCCCTGGTGCAGGCTGCCCAGAGAAGATGTGAGAGCCCCTTCCCTGGAGGTGCTCAGGGCCAGGCTGGATGAAGCCCTAGAAAGCCTATTCTGGTAGGAGGTGTCCCTGCCCACAGCAGGGGCTGAAACTGGGTGGGCTTTAAGGTCCATTCCAACACAAACCATTCTAAGATTCTGTAACTGGATGCCTGCTTTGACCCCACCAATTTGAAGTTGACACAAAGGCTCCTCAGGAATTAGCTGAGACGACTAATGAGGCTCTGCCAGAGAAGTGGCTTCACTCCTGCAGTCTGTGGAGGCAAAGCCTTCCTGCTCTTCTGCTCTTTATGGGAATCCCTAGGTCTAACTGAGAAAATACAGTGAGCTCCTGGGGTTTGGAAGCGTTCCAAACATGGAGCACTTCATACCAGGGAATTTTCCCTTTCTGCACAGGCTGTCTAGTGGATCCCTACCATGATTTGTCCCTGCTTTGTGGCAAGCTGCAGAGATCCTCAAGGAGCCTGGAGGTTCCTCATGGCTAACCCCATGCCCCAGCTCCCTCCCTCCCCAGCACATACTGACCAGTTTGTCTGCAATCTTGTCCATGATGTTGGCATTATACAGCCTGCGGCGCTGATCCTGCCACCAGCTCTTGATGTAGATGCAGGGCTTCTTCTCAAAGTATGGCAGGTGGAAGTAGTTCCTGCAAGAGGAGGCAGATGAGATGCTCCATGGTCGTCATACTGATGGCCAAGAATAGCCCCTATCCCCTGCCTCTTTCTGGGAGGCAGAGCTGTGATGGGGAGGGAGGACTTGGAAGGCCAGGCTGATCTGAACTACATCTTCAAATAGAGAGGCTGCATTTCCACCAGCACACTTCCCTGCACTGGATTTGTTGGGGCCAGCGCATAGGCATGGGCTCATCATGGAACCTGAAGCATCTGCTAAAGCCATCAGTGACATTTCCAGCCAGAATATGTCAGCACTGCCCCTTGGCTGAGTGTGAGGCTCCCAGCACCCAGAGCCTTCGCCTGGGGGAAGATGGAGCCCAGGGAGATGGGCTCACAGCTGTGTGGTGCTGCTCCTCTCCTTGCAGCAGTCACCTTCCCAAGAAACTGGTGAACAAAAGAGGGAAACCCATGCAGACTTCATCCGAAGCACAAATAGCCTTAGTTCAACGTGGTTTGTTTTGTTTCCCAATTGAATTAACTCAGCCAATTAATTCTGATAGCTAGCACATATCTACTACTAAAACATCATTAAAATAATCCAGTTTAAGTACATCTCATTAGGTTCTATCCAATTAGCTTTCCTGAGTATGAGTCCCTTGTATGCAAGCCTGGTCTGCATCTAGCCCAGGCACACAAATACTTGTGCTGATCCCACTCAGTTTGGGGCTTTCTGATCAATGTCTGTAGACAGACTGACCCAAAGAGAGATGCTGAAGACTAGTGAGACTGGGGGGATTTGGTCTTTTATCCCAGTCCCCTGCCTAACTCCTTCTCAGTAACTTGTTTCAGCATTTTTTTTTTATCCTCCCTTCCTCTCTGGGTGTCCATAACCTCATCTAGCTTTTAAGATCCCAAGTGATATTAAAAAGGCAGCTTGTTGCAGCAACCATAGGGTTAGAGCACTGGTGGTGTTGGATAGCCAAGTGTTGGGTGAACAGCTGTTGGGTGTACCAGCTCTCACTGGTGTGAGAGGTGAATTCAAGGCTTACCTATCTGTAACCAGGGGCTTCATGGGCTGAGATGAGGAGACAGAGACCATCTCTCCATCCTCATCAGCTTCATCCTCACTTGAGTTGTGTAGCAGCTCGGATTCCTCCTCGTCCCCATCCCCTCCCTCCTTCTTCCTCCGCAGGACAGGTTTGGTCATGCCGTCAATCTGGTTCCCATAGTTGCCTCAGGAATGAAAAATGAAATGAAGTCACAGGGCTGTAACCCCCATGGGGACTAAGTGGGCTCTGTCACCTGCCTTTCCTTCAAGTTGGGGAGAAATTTTCTCCACAGGGCAGTTGAGTTCAACTCTGTGAAACTTTGCCCAGTTTAGTGGCATCCAAAGTGGGCATCCAATTAGTGATGGATGTTTACACCCTGCTCAGGTCCCTTCTCAAGCCAGAAGGAATGCATGCCATCCCCTTGTGGTCAGTCTCAGAGGCACATGCACTGGCACACGATTGCATGGAGAAGGGGGGAAGAAACCTTGCTCTTGGCCTTGGATCCCTCATTCCCCACCAGGTGTGCTTCAAAACCACCCTCACCAAGAAAACAACCAACCTATTGTAACCTCAAAGTTGATGGGTTTGTCACCGATCTTCCTGTCGATCATGGTAGCTTCCAGGAAGGCTCCAAAAAGAAAGAACTCCTCCATCTTTCCAGTGCAGTTCTGCAGAATAAATCCCAGAGATCATGGTTTGGGTCAGCCAGAGGGACACTGAGCCCTGGGCAGAGGGGTTCATCATCTGGTCCGTCTGAGCACTCTCATGGGCTCTGCTTGGGTTTTAAGGAGACCATGGAGTTTTGTGTCCTTCAGCCTGACCCACGTGAGGGGCAGGTATCTGCCTGAGCTGGGTCTCTAGGATCTCTGCAGAGAGAGTTTGACCAGAGGTTTTAGCCTGATGTTTAAATGTGGTGGTTTAACTGAGATTGGCCGTCCCTTGCTTGTGGGAGACTGTCTAAAGGACATTCAGGGATATGAGCTCAAGTTTGCTCACAAACTGAAATAATCAAACCTCTGTGAACCCTTTGTTTGGATGCACTTTCAGAAAGCGAATGGTTTTACTTCCAGGTGGCTTAATTTCCTCTAGAGGTGAGATGAGACCACTTTTCACTTTTCCATTTCCAAAGGAGAGCTTTCACACTGAACATGAGCTGCCACCCAACAGCTCCATTTCTACTTCTCACCTCTGGTTCGTACAGACTGACATATGTGGGCATATATAGGACAAGAATTGATGTATCTGTGTACACAGAGCAAAGACAGCAGAACATTTAGCACAATACTAAATAAATCCTGTCTGTGAGACCAGAGATAACCAGTCAAGGGGACTGAGACCCAGAACTCTTCCCTGTCAACTGTAGGGTTAGGGGAGACTCACATCAGCAAATGGTGTGGCCTGCTCCACTTGCACCTCAGTGGAGCTGTTGATCTCTGGGTTGGTGGTATCCAAGATCTCAACCGCCAGGCTCATCAGAAGCCTGGCCCGGAAGGAGACGCCTTCCCCTAGCCCCTCATTCAGCTCTTGGTGTTCATCCATCAGGGTGTAGTTCCGAGTGGAGCCATACATGTTCACCCACGCAGGGCCAAAGGTGGGCAGGTAGCCTGCAGGAGAACAGATATGCTGGTAGAGAAGGGGGTATGAAAGAAGGAGGGCACATCTTTGTCTCAGGATCATCACTTTCCTGCTGTGAATGGTGACATGGACTTGAATATGCACATGTGTGCATGGAGATGCATTTTTACAATTATATATGAAAACAGTTTTTCACTGAAGGCAGCGATGGGCCTTTGCAGTGCATCAGCCCAAAGAGAGGTGAGTCTCCCATTGGGTGTTTCTCCTAATATGAGAGCCAAGAAAGAAGAGAGAACTCCCCACTAGTTCTTTCTCAAAGAGCCATCTTTGGTTTCATGATGCTCCTGCCTATGTGTGCTCACGTGTTCATGTATGTGTGAAAGTGGGAGCCTGTCAGATATTCATCCATCCATGGCAACAGATGTCTTGAAAAGGGACAACTGTTCTTTAATGTCTTTGCCTTCAAGTGTTGGCCTGGAGGCTTGTGATTGGGCTTGATTTTAAAGAGCTCTTGTCCAGTGACTTCGGAAGGGCACTGCAGTGAGTCTTGGTCACTCCAGCCAAGAAGCAGCTACCTCCAGGACTAGGAAGAGAGCCTGAGATATTTTGCTATCTCTGCCCAAGGGATACCTCTCTGCTATGAAGAAGGTCCTGCACCCCACTTTAGCTTTACCTTTGTCTCCTTCATTAGAGATCTTCCTCAAATCAATGAAATGGGTACCAATGGCCACATCATTGACTTTGTCCGAGTCTCGGATCTGGATCTTTATCCGTTTGCACAGTGGGGGGAACATTTCTGTGAAGATGATTTGCTCATTCCAGAGAGGCTCATAGCTGCTTTTCTGCACTGATGTCTTCCCCTGCCGAGTGGACAAGGAAGATATTTGTTATCTCTGCAGTTGTTGGAGGTCACAAACATCATAGCAACCACTATGGAGAAAATTAACTCTATTCCAGCCAAAACCAGGACACGTCCTGAACTCCTCCTATGTTAATGACCACATTAGGGTCATTTCATCTTCTTCCTCTCCCAAGGAACTAGCTCTTTTCTTCTACTGGAGATGGCTGCAAACCCATCATAGTCTGCTCAAGAAGGGGGAACATGACATGTAGCAAACAATGTGATTTTGCCATGCATCTCAGCGTTATCATGCAGGGACAAATGATGTTGCCGCCAGCCACCAGCACAGTGGCTCACATTACCTCCCAGGACCACCTTGGTGCTCACCCACCTTCTGCCCTGCAAATGCCACTTGCACGTAGGGGTCTACCAAGTCCTTGTTCTCTCCAATGAGAGCCTTCTTCACATTGGCCATGATGCTGGTGTTCATACGGGGCAGGCCCTCAGCTCGATAGATCTTGATGTAGAAACGAGCCCACTGCCTCTCTGGAGGAACCCCATCTGGTAGGAGGAGGTTCCTGCAACAACAGCAAAGAAATAGGGCTGGAAACAGCTGCTGGGACTGGCAGCACCCTTGCTGAAGAGGGTGAGTGAAATTAGCTTGCTTCCTGAGCACAGGCTGTGGGGAGATGGAAAGAGAACTGTTTTGCAGCCATGCATTTTATGGCTACCCTGCTTCCACACATCTTCCTGTTTTAGGATGGGGAGTGGTGGTTTTGTAAGCAAAACCTTAGAGGTTGGGACAATCTTCATTCCACCAAGGGAATGTAATCATTACTGTCAGTGGAGTCTAAAGGACAATTAAACTCAGCTTAATTTAGACATCTAAAGCCAACCTCCCAACTGTGATGCACAAAGAGCCTTTTCCTTTGTCATGATAGAAGGAGTGTGTACTTTGGGGTGAGAATCAGACTCCACCAAGTGGCTTTTATTGGAAGAATTTGTTTTCCTCTTCTGAGAGAAGAAATGAGAGCCATGGGGTACAATGTGAACAAAATCTCTGAAGGAGTTGCTAGATTTGTCCAAGACTAAGTGGCATAATATGACAACAGCACAGAACAACACCTAAAATAGTTCAGGCAGTGCCTCAAGCTCCTGGGTTGCAGCAAGCCAAGAAAGCAATGCTAGCATTTTGCCACAAGTCTGAGATTGTGGTGAGTGGCTGAGAAATGGATCTGTAAGCCTGTGGCTGTACGAGGAGATGTTTAATTAGCCCAAAGCATTTAGGGCTAGAATGAGGTTTTACACTCCCTTGTTTTTTTCTTCCGTACCCTTCAATGTCATCCTCCTCTGTCTCGTTGGCTTTGTGGGGTGTCTTGATGTTGTCCCCTTTCCCCACAACAGCGATGTCACACTTCAGGTAGCCTTTCAGCCCAGCGGTGAGATCCTCGGGGTCGGAAAGGATGGCCCATTTGTGGTAGAACTGGTGCTCTGGAAGCCAGAGGACAAGGCTGTCATTTATTGGAAGAAATAAAGAGTACAGGATATTGGAATATAATTGATTACAAAATATTGAAATGAAAGACAGAAATAGAGTGATTTTGGAGGTATCTTTTCTGCATCATGGTCATGTGCTCAGCTCTGCCATACTGCAAGCGCTGGGCCATCAAAGAGGCAATGCTATTCCTGTACAGAACAAGGTTTTTACAGGTCTCCTGGATGTGTATTCGCTTTATCAGTCCCAGAGCCAGGACCAGTATGATTCCTTGATTCAGGGACTGGTCTTTTCATGCAGAAGTATACTGGGGAATCTGGCAGGGAACAGTGAGGGCATGGACTAAATGAGCTCTCCATGGACTCCTTTGGACCTCTTTCACACAATTCTCTAAATGAATCCCATGCACGCCAGCTCTCACTGCCCTCACTTGAGGACAGGATGCCAAAGGCATTCACTGCTCTTTTACAATTCTATAAAACAGGTTTCCTGAAACAGATGTGCTATAAACGAAGCCCATAATTGCACAACAGATTTTATGAGCACTCATAGGGCCCATCTGTGCGAAGTCACTGGGGGCTTTGCCATCAGCCAGCAACACAGCAGCAGCTCTAATCAACCTCTTTCTCCATTGCACAGGTGCCATCTCTCTTGGTTTAAATGCCAGCTACACGGGACAAGATCCATTTCAGGCTGAACAGGGCTCTGAGCACCTGATGGAGCTGTAGGTGCCCCTGTTCATTGCAGAGGAGTTGAACTGGGTGATCTTTAATGGTCCCTTCCAACTCAGATGATTCTATGGCTCTATGAAATCTGGCTATCTGGAAGGGCAATGTCTTGCTTACTTAAATAGCCTGGACATATCCAGTAGGGCAGTGGAGAGTGTGCACATCCAGAGGGCATCTCAGCCTGCCTGTTGTGCCTTATTTCAGATGGGGTATGCCACCTTTTCTGGAGGAGCCAGAGTGACTTGCTTACATCTCGCATTCTAATTAAAGTAAAGTACCATCACCTGAGGAAAGAAGTGCCTGCCTGGATCCCTTGCAAAGACATTTCTCAATGGTGCAGGTAGGCATGTTGGCAAATGGTGGTTACGCACCAGGCTGGGTGTAAACTGTCCCGACGTCCATCTTGAAGGAGCCCACCAAAGTCCCACTGCGCAAGAGGTTTTTTGAGTGGATCACCTGGAAATCGAAAGGGGGAGAAAAGTCAAAGGTTTGTGCACGCCGTGGGGGTCCCAGGGCTCTTTCCAGAAGAGTTCAGTGTCAGGCAGGACGGAAGCTGATGCGTTCTCCTTGGTCTTTGCAGGACCTCACTGTGCATATGGACTCTGCGAGGCACAGCCAGGTTGGCAGTTCTTGCTTAGCACTTTCACAAGCATCAACTTGGATTGAATGTGAACAATACAAACAAATTCATCTTTGAAACATAATAGAATTTGCAGCCACCATAGCAACAAACACTGGGACGTTCACTTGAAGGAAGGGACTTTAGGATGATCAAAATCTCTCTAATTCCCTTTGTGGGAGAGATTGCACAGCCAGTCTGTGCATGGGATAGATGTACAGGCTCCTAATTAGCGTGGTTTGGTCGGTGACTTTACAAATCTCCTTGCTCACTGCCCTCCGTGGCTCTGGAAGGGCTGTTTTGGTCTTAAGAACTGTAGTTCTGTATTTCAGCAATAGCTCTGCCCAGCTTCATGCTCTGGGGGGGTCTTGCTTCCCCAAAAGCCAAAACACGTAGCAAGACAGGCTGAGGCTCTGACACACAGCCGTCAGCTCTGGAAGGGACTGCAAGCACAGCTGGGTGCCCTAACAATGAAGGCAGTGATTGAGGGGGACCAGAGGCCTGCAAAAGTGGTGGGGCTTGTAGGGCCAGACACTTCTGCTCCTGTCAGGGACCTCAAATCCATCCACAGTGCATGAGGAAAATCCAAAGCTCAGAGAAAAGGGCAATGCCAGCACGCTCACTTACAGACAGCTTGATGATCTTATCGAACATGACGTCTGGGGGCACATGGAAATCGAAGACAAAGTACTGAAAGGGAAAGAAGAGGTGTGAAGGCAGGAGACCGGCTCCTTTTGGGTTAAAAAGCAGTGTTACAGAACCACAGACTATCCAGTACTGGAAGAGACTGCCAAGGAGCACTGATTACACCCGTAGCGCCTCACAGCACCACCCAAACCCAAAATCTATGTCTGAGAGAGTGGTGTTGCAATGATCCCTGAGCTCCTTCAGCTCGGGGTCACGCTCACTGCCCTCTTTCCCTAACCTCCACCTGACCCTCCACTGATGCAGAACAGGTGACAAGAAATCCCATTTAACTAATAGCAATGTAGCACCAGAGGAGTGGGAGCGATGACCATTGCTGGAGGACAGACCCACCTCATTGTAGTAAGGGCAGTTGGTTGACTCCTTCATGGATGTGTATTTCTTCTCCTCCCCAACCTCTACGCAGACTACGGGGTCCATGTTGAGCCCAACCAGCTGCCGGGCCTCAATGATAGTGATGCTGACCTGTGGAGAGATCCCATGCCCAATGGTGCAGCAGCCAAACCAACCCAGCACATCTTTGCTGCTCACATACTGGGCATCACAGTGTTTAGAAAAACCTTGAGCCCCTCTGGAGGTTATCCAGGTAAGTACTTTGATCACAAATGAGAATCACCTTCCTCCATTAACACCACCCATGTGATCCTCTTGTTCACAGTGGCC
Source organism: Pavo muticus (assembly GCA_016647715.1). Taxonomy (NCBI): domain Eukaryota; kingdom Metazoa; phylum Chordata; class Aves; order Galliformes; family Phasianidae; genus Pavo; species Pavo muticus. The sequence continues at coordinate 197,043 of JACDJE010000475.1, forward strand.
AACTAATTGGTCCTTGTGTTCTTGCAGTTGAAATTTACTTGGCACCTTTTCCTTCCTCTTTATGTTCTGGTTACATCACTCCTGAACCCAGCACACTCGCTCCCTGTGTGTCTCACTCCTCACTCTAGGTTCATTACACACATAATTAAACCTCTTCCACGCCCTTCTCTCACTGCTTCTCCTGTTTGCTTTCATTTGGAGCTGCAAAGTGGATGCTGCAAATGTTCTGCAATAAATCTATCACAAAAATCTTTGCATCTTCCTAAGAAGTCCCCATGGACACGTTGCTGTGCTGAGCTGAGAGGCAAGACAGAAAGCTAAAATGCTGCTGAATCAGCACAGCTTGGTAAAACTGAGAAGAGAAACCAATTTATGGATCACTCTGGCACCAGCAAGCCCAGAGGTGCTCAAGTGGCTCCAGTCCTTCCTCCTGGTCCCAGAGCTGTCCCCTGGACAGATGGGGATGCATGTTGGATTGAGGAGGTTCAGCACCTCAAGTAACAATGCTGCTGACCATAACACCTGCAAAATGTCCTCCCCTCTGTGAGCTGTGGTTGGGGACACGGTGTTGTCACCCACCTGGTAATCCATCGGCCTCCCAGCACTTGGCTCCATTTTGATGTCAGGTTTGGACCTTTGGAGGGGCAGAAGAAACCCTCAGTCAAACAATAGGTCAACTCACTGAAAACCATGACAGAGCATTTGCAGTCTTTGAGTCTGAGGAATTTAACACCAGGGGCTGCAAGCCACGGCTGAACATTTGTGCTCCTTGTAGCAGGTTGGATATTTCCCAAAAACACTGCTTGCACAGGAGAACGGGATTTCCAGTACGTCCCATCTCTTGGATGCGGGATGCATGCCCTCACCTCCTGGCTTACACAACACTCACCTCTTGTTTGAGACATTGGTGGTGACAGCTGTGACAGAGGCCAAGGAGATGGTGTCTGGGTCCAGCCCCCCTCCGAGTCTCATGACTTTTCGGTCCAGGTCTTCTGCCTCCAGAACAGCAGGTTCATCTGCATAAACACACAGAGACAAAGGAATGTCTCTCATTGTTTCCATTCGGTGAATAATTAAAGGTGCAGGGAAAGGTAACCAATATGTCCTATCAACCTCACCCGATAATACAAAGAACAATGGTCACCAGGTCAGCTCACAGACAGCCTGGTCTGAAAGGGATTAAAAATAGGTTTGCTCCATGTGACATGTTATTCCGCCCAGGCAACGTGTGGTTTTGTGAAGCTTTGGAAAAGTGAAAAATGAGAAACAACCCAGATGTCAAAGGGTGAAATGGCATTTGAGCAAGCTGCAGCTCTAGCTGCAATTGCAAACACAACAAACCGTCTAGCTCTGGGGCAGAGGGGTATGAGAGAACAGGAGAAAGAGGTCATTTCCCAAGGTGGAAAACAGCTGCAGGGAAGTGCAAGACCTCAAACCCACAGGCACTGAGAGATATGGCCGAGTCACTGCTCTGCATTTCTGTTGAAAGAAGTGGCTGAGACATTGCACTTCCTTGTGTAAAAGCCATGTGCACACAGCGCCTGCCCCTCCTGCTTTGGCTTTGGTCACAGCTTTGGAAGCAATGAGCAAAGCAGTGATAGTTTGTCTGTGGGGTCAGAAGCCCTCGTATAGCTGTTGGGTCACTGCTTGTTTGCACAAAGGGGCAGCACCAACTCCACTCATATAGCACAAGGGCTGCTCCTGGTCTCCCATCTGTTTACCAATCTAGGCAAGCTCTCAGCTTGGTGTGCTCCAGGAAAGCAGAAATCAAGTTTCTCTGGCCTGCTTTTATGAAATAAAATGGAAATAACCATGGGATCTGCAGAAGTGAAGGAAATCTAGGTTGGGTGTCTCTCCATCAGGGTGGAGAGGCACTGTGAGGAAAGGGTTTTCTTATCCTCGCTGGAAGTTTTGAGGATTGAATCAGAACTAGAACACCCAGGGAGGACTCCAGCAGATTCTGTACTCCCACATGCAATTGGGTGGCTGGAAGAGCACCCTTCTTGCTTGGTTTTTGATGACTTGTTCTGTCTGTTGGATGTGAGCAAGATGTGTGGGGCAGCATAAGGAAAGCAGACTATGGCACAGGAAGGGCACTGGCTCCAGATCCTGGGCAATCTAGGAAGGGTTTCAGTTATCACACACCTTGTCCTGGGCCCACACGCCAATGCATGGCCATTGGGAAGCTCAGTGAGCACTGCACCATGTGGTCCAATGGGGTGACATTCAGTGCACGTTGCTGTATAACCAAAGGGTGCAACGCATCCACCCTGCCCCATCACCAGGTGGCAAGAGCAAGGGTTTGAGAGAGGGAATCATGGGATCACAGGGAGTGGAAGGGACATCTGGAGATCATCCAGTCCAATCCCCAAAGAGATGGTGCGAGGTGAGCAGAGCCCTGGCAAAGCATGCAAGAAGCACATGGATAGCTGGGGAAGAAGCTACTGTTGTGTGAATATCAGCTGCCAGCAGGTGCAGGGAAGTCACCCGGAAACAGCATCTAAAATGACATTTTGTCCTTTGCCACAAAAAGGCATTCTCCTGATTCTTTGCCATCGAAACCCAATACTTTGTTCTGAATGGAAACAGCAATGAATTTCCGATCACTGATGCTCTGTGCATTTCAAGAAAGGCGTCCGATTTCAGCGTGGGACGGACAGCCCCGCAGCAGCTCAGCCCTTCTGCACTGTGCATGCAGCGAGGGTGAAATCATGCTTTGTGTTGTCATGTTTGCAAATAATCCCTAAAAATAAGCTGGAGGTTGCCTGCTGGACCTGCAGGGCTTCTGCCACAGTTGCGTATGGTGGGAGACACTCTCCATCAGTTCCTCCTCCCATTTCCCCATGGAGACCTTCTCTCCAGCTCTTCTCTTGTGCACCAAACACTCTCTCTCCAGTCTCTGGGTTGTGGGCTGGCTGTGCCCAACATGAGCCCCTCATAGGGTCTCTCAGATTATTTCCTGGGAGATAGTGGGAAAGCAGCACTGGAGGAAGGATTGGAACGCATTGGAACAGGTTGCCCAAGGAGGTTGTGGATGCCCCATCCCTGGAGGCATTCAAGGCCAGGCTGGATGTGGCTCTGGGCAGCCTGGTCTGGTGGTTGGCGACCCTGCACACAGCAGGGGGTTGAAACCAGATGGTCATTGTGGTCCTTTTCAACACAAGCCATTGTATGATTCTATGAAGGAACAGCCATCTCCCAGCACCCACCTTGCTTCCGATGGTCATCTTTTGTGGGACGTGCCTTGCCAAGCTTCATGGCTGAAAAAACTCCTTTCCCAGCTCTGTAAGAGGGAAAAAAGACCAAACATTGAATCCTGTGTTTTTGGTGCTGTTGTTGGGTGTGAGGACAAGAGGAGCCCTTCACAGCTGGAAGCAAGAGGAGAAATATCAGCTGAAATAAAACAACAGAGACAACAGCAAACAAAGGCCTCGTATTTCCTCACTATTGATCCCCAAGCTGGGATAAAACATGGTTGGAACACAGCATTAGCAGCCAGCAAACTCTTCCACCTGCCCAACGCCTCCTCTCTCTGCTCGCCCCTGCTGCTCCCATTGTGAGGTTGCTCCTTAGGGCGCTTCCCTAAAGCCATCTTTGTACTAAAAAATTTACTTGGTGTTTGTTACACCGCAGCCTCATGGATCAGGACAACGTAGGTGAGCTCAGCGCCTAGCTTCTGGTTTGCTTTGTTACGGCACCAGATTGTAGAGGAATGCCCTAACCTGCATACAGCGCAGTACTGCACGGTGATACCAACTGCCCATACAAACCAGCGCTCAGTAAATGATAGCATTTCTGTGCTGCAGAGTGGGTTGCTCCCAAATACACATCTAACAGCAATAGCTACGGACAACAAGATATTTTTGGGAGATGGTTCATTGGTATTTGGATGCAAGTCCATGCTGCTGTTGCAAAGAGGCAGGAGGTTTGGTGAAAGCTATCAGCACTGGATGTAACCTGGATGATTTTTAGCTTCAAGATTCAACTGAGAGTGCTGGTAGAGAAAAAAACCCAACACAGTATCTGTAAAATTGAAACCAAGCAGAAGTCAGACCACGCAGTAACTCCCTTCTAAATTAAAGAGCAAAGGGCCAGAGAAGTACTTGAAGGAAATGCCCTGGGGGACTGTCCCAAAAGCAAAAGGTGATAAAGATGAAGGGGATTTTTTTTAAATTCTTTTTGGTTGGAAAATTCCCACGAGCTGAAAGTGTTGATGTTTGCAAAAACATGGCAGGTTTGATGAAAGTTGGAAGCAGGAAGGACCTCACTCCCAAGCAGGACCCAGCTGTGCTCCCCACGTGCTGGGAAATAGCACCAGAACTTGGGGATCTCCCCATCTCAGCTGTCATTCATCTTCCTGAGGCCAAAAGACAAAGTCATCTCTTTTGGGGGGAAGAAGTCCTGGCATCGCAGCCAGTCTGATGCGTATAAATAACAGCTGGATGCTTGCAGGCTGCTGACAGAGGCAGAGCAAACAAGAAGAAAATTAAGAGGAATAGGAGAATAATGTATTCACCAAGGTGAGGGGGGGAGGTGGTATTCAACCAGGGCAGAAGGCCAGCATAAGATACAGGAACTATTTACAGCTGAGGTTTAACTGGAATTAAAGCAATGCTCAGGACTCAGGTCTCTCCTGTAGCTGTGATTCCTTCATGGGATTGATGGAGAGGAGCAGTTTCCCAACAGGCAGAAGGAGGAAGGACAAAGAGTAGGATTTGTAACGCTGGAATAACTGTACTGGAAAGGACCTTACAGCCAGCCTCTGCCATAGGGACACCTCCCACCAGCCCAGGGCTCCACCCATGGCCTTGGGTACTGCCATGGATGGGGCACTCACAACTCTCTGGGCTGCCTATTCCAGGGCCTCACTACTTCCTTGGACAGTAAAACAAAGCAGAAGAGATGTCGGCGATGGGTCCAGTAGGAACCTGCAGGGAAGACTCCAGTACTGCTTGTGCCTCACCAGGACCCAAAACATCAAGCTCATTGCAAAGACACCAAGGGTGTATTGGGTCCTGGGTAGCGCAGTGTCTGATGTGGGAATGATGAGGGTGGTTTGGGGCCACGTAGAAGACGACACGTGGAGATGGCATCGTGAGACATAGTTTAGCGATCATAGAATGGTTTAGGTTGGAAGGGACCTTTAAGATCATCCAACTCCAACCCCCCTGCTATAGGCAGGGATGCCTCCTTCTAGTCTTGGGACTTGGTAGGTCGGGTTGATGAAGGCTTAATCTTGAAGATCTCTTCCAACCTGGATGAATTGATGATAATATAAGACTGGGACTAAGCACCCATCCCAGCAGGACCAGCCCAGCCCAGCCCAGCTCCTTCTGCAGGGATGCGCGTTGCAGTCAGTGACCCCTCAATGCCAGCTGAGCCATAGAGAATATGCTGGATAGATCAGCCACAGCAGTCTCTCACCTATCCCCAAAGGCAACTTAACTGCATCAGAGGCCCCAGAGATGGGAAATCTACATCCTGACAGCCTCCAGCTCATTCACAAGGCAAGACTTGGCTCCAGCTGGCACAGGGAGGAGAGCTCAGACAGCGCAAGGTCCAGCGCAAGAGGAGAAAGCTTCACGTGGTGTCCCCTGTTCCCACACCCCAACCACATCTCCTTGCTGCTCATCTCAGCCCCACTTGCATCCTTCCCCCATCAATGCCCTTCCTGGTGTTATCTCCAAAGAGAGTGGCTGCAGGGATATCTAGGAAGTGGCAGTTTGGAGGCCACACAAGGAAAAGAAGAATGAAGAAGTGGATGAAAATGGATTCCTGTGAATTTTGGCAGTGCCAAGAAGAAGGGAAAGAGCAAGCAAACGGCAAGGAGAAAGGCATTCTAGATGCTTTGCAGGCAGATGCCCCGATAATCCATCCCAGCAGCTCCATCCCCTTCCCAAGCCCCATCCATCACCTTCTCCAAGCCAGGTGAACAACAACACATTCCACAGCTGCCCCCTTCCCTGTTCCCATCCCACAGGGTACTACCTTCACCTGTCAGCTCTCCAGGACCCGGCTTCCTCCAGGAGAAGGGCTCAGTGGTGACAGGAGAGCCACCAGCAGCACACCTATGGTGGGGCAGCCATCCCTATATGCGGGCTGGTACCAAGCACGGATGGAGACCCCCACCAAGCCTCCTCTCCAGGCACGGCAGGGTCTTGGCAGTGCTGAAGAAAGGCTGTGCCAACCCTGTGTTCCTCCCACCAGGCTAAAATGAGGAGAGAAATGGCCGCAGCTGCCCTACGGCATGGATGGAGAGCTGGCAGCGAGCTGACACCGTCCCCATGTGAATATTGCATGAGGAGCAGTGAACCTGAGATGCCAACACGGGCAGTGCCACCCAGACCAACCCCCTCTGCCACAGCCTGGCTTTAGCCCGGTTTGCTAAGGAATGCCAGCTCACCTGCCTGCTCCCCTCCAAAGCAGGGCAAGCTGCTAGCCCACTGCAACCCTGCTTAGTAGCAGGGCTCCTGCAAGGCTGGGGGCAAAAGACTATGCACTTCAACTCTGTTCCCAAGTCAGGCCAGGCTTCCAAGAAAGCTTAACCCTCCATTAGACACCAGAGCACCGACCCATCCTCCCACAGCACTCTTCCCTTGGATTTTCTGGTGTCTGAGCAAACAGATTACCTCCCATTAATAACAAAATGCACATCCACCATTTGCAGCTGACAGAAGAGCATGGCTTTGCCCCTTTTGGCTTTGCAGGAGGGGAGCACATAGGGACAAGCAGATTTGAAGGCATGAGCAGGGAGCTGGAAGCAGCTCTCTCCAGGCCAGCTCCTAGTTAAAGATCTAGTTGCAGGTTGATGGTTAATTATTTATGACTGAACAGGACACTTTAATCATTGCTTTTTACTGGGCAGTTGAGAGCAGGGAAAGAGAGCAGGGCCTTCATGGTTCATTTCCCTGCAGGAATGATGTCCGTCAGGTGGGTGCTGCCTCCACTCTTGTAAAGAATGTCTGTCCATGCACAACCAAAGCAGCCAGACACTGCTGTAAACTTGACTTTAAGCAGCAGTGCAATAAATAAAAGCCAGAAGAGAGCACACTGATTGGGAACACCGTATGCTGGGGCAGGGATTACCCCTGGGCAGCAGATATCAGCCTGTACTCTCAGAAGGCTGGAGCTTAAATTTCAGCATATCTGTTACACCGAGAGCTGCAGGACACTGCTTTTTGGAGAGCACTCCATCACAGCCTGGTGTGAGCACAGCACAAGGAGCTGGGGTAAAAGCAAGCAGGAGCTGAAGAAGTACCTACATGGGTGATGCAGCAGGCTGGCCTGTAGGCATAAATCTGATGCTAAGTCTTGTTTCCACAGTCCTGTGCTGATAACCTGCACCCAAATCATCCCCTTGCCCTAAACACCTCAGAAACCCAAAGGTCCTCTGGACATGGCACTCTCAGCTTTAGACTCTCAACTTTAGAGAAAGGGAGAGCATGCCGCATGTGCGAGGAACACAAAGTAAGCCAGAAGAGCTGGAAGCAAAAGAGTAGGAGCACAGAGAGCCAACCTACTTGTGCTCCTTTGTCTTTTCTTTGCCTTTGCTGGAGCCAGGGCCGCACATCAGGGGGACAAAAGGCAAATTTCAGTGCACATCAAGAACTTCATCAGATCACAAAGGGAGAAGGAGCTGCTTTTCCCCTTGCAGAGCCTTACAAGCTCTCCCAAATACCCCCATCCCTAGGCTGTAGTACTGCCCTGACCCTACCTCCCTGTTTCCCTCCCTATTCACTCTTTTTACTCTGCCTAATCTCCCCTTTAATGCATCAGCAAAGTGGGAGGAGAAAGCAATTAACCAGCTGTCGAAGGTAATTAGGAGGGCTGGGTTTTAATTACAGTTTATTGCTTCTATTCTCCCTATGTCTGTGCTGGGGGCACAGAGTGGGAGGGCGTCTATGGAGAATGACCCTCTGGTTGCCTGCGCTGGAAAAACACCTAGGAAAAACATTAAAAAAATAAATGGTGTGTGAAGTGGGTTTTTTGATGGGTGATGTCCTGGAGACCCGCACAGGAGAAAGGCCAGGACCCAGTGCTAGGTTAGGTCTGGGAAGAGTAGAACCATTCTGCTCAGCCCAGGTGGGCAAGGATCAGCGTGGAGCTTGGGCTGGGAAGCAGCCAAGGAAATCCATCCAGGAGCTGCTCCTGGGGCTGTCAGTGCTGCCCTCCATATGCACCAACACCTGCTCTGGGAGCACACTGCAGAAATGCCTCCGTTGCCAGCTGTGCTTGGCATGGCGACAAGCAAGCACTGATGCCAGTGATTCAGGTGGATCACCTGACCTCGTGCCCCTGCCTGGGGTGGGGGTTTAAATCATGCCCTGCCTCTTCCCATGGGTCACTGATGTGGATGAACAGCTGTGTGTCCCAAAACACTTCACTTTTAGCTATGGCTAAAACACTTCCAAATTCCCATGGAGGTGCCTCCACCCCAGGATGCTGCAGGGCCTGATCAGCCATGCCCAGGTGGAGAGCAGCATCCTTGGGTGTATGAGTTACATTGTTCTGGTGGCAGAAGTACCTGACGTTGCACTACATGAGAAGTACAGATACTCCTTTTCAAGGGCCCCAATGGAACAGCCAACACTAGATTATTCTCTTTCTGTCTCATCCCTCATCCCCTGCCCCTTCCACTTCACCCCTCACTGCAGAAGGATGCTTCTCTGACTTCAAACAGCCACAGTTTAACATTTTTGTGCTGGAAAAAGATGCAAATTTCCCATTAGTGGCACCAGCAGGGAATTCCTACTTTGTGTCTTCGTGCAAATTGGTCTTAAGCACTCTGGTGAGCGCAAATGAACTTGAGGTCCTGCCCTGGAGCTGTTTCAATGGAAAGCAATAACAGTGCTAAAAGTGGCCCCAGGCAGGGATGGGGGAGTCAGGTACCTGAATGGCAACGTGAGGTGTCTTTTCTCTTTCCCCTTAGCCTTAGCTCTGCAATCAGAAAGATCGATTCCTTAAAATGGGATTCATCCTGCTGCAGTGACAAAGACCCACACCCACCTTCTCCCCTCAAAACCTCCATCAGCATCATGCATCGAGCAACCAACCAAACCCAGTTCACCAGCATGCCAGAGCGAGATCTCACTGCACCAGGATTGGATAGACAGAATGGGTGAATGGATGGAAGGAGGGAAGGAAGGGTGGATGGATGGGAAGGTGGGTGGGTGGATGAATGAATGGGTGGATGGGCGGATGGATGGGTGGATGGATGGATAAGTGGGGGGGTGGGTGGGTGAAAGGAGGGATGGGTGGCTGAATGGAGGGATGGAGTGGCACTGGAATGAATGGACAGAGAGTAGACCTATACAGGAGTGGATGGATAGAGGGATGGATGGAGATAATTGCATTAATGGACAAATGGAAAGAAACACAATGATACAGGTGGATTGTATTGAGATGGATCAATGAATAGACAGACAGATGGAAAAAATAACATTAAGGTGAGGTGGTACCTTGAATTGCATTGGGATGAATGGAGGAATGGATGGATATGGATGGATGGATGAGAAGATGGGTGAGTGGGTGGGTTGATAGCTATGCAAGCAGAAAAATATTATCCCCTGATATCCTTTGGAAGTCCCCTGAGTAGAAGGAAATATGTCCTTGCTCAACATAGGTGAGAATACAATCTACCTACCCTTTGAAGAGGATGGGATGGAGTGAATACAAGAAAGCTCTGTCCCCAAGAAGAGGGCAGGATGCAGTTAGGTCCTTTCCTCATGTCCAGACAACATGCAGGGATTGGTATGCTAACATGCATGTCTCATGCAAGCACACTGCATGCCCAGAGGGCCTGAGCAAAGGAGGGATACCATCCCCAGTACCTGGCATCTTCAGGGTCTTCGCTGTTTGGAAGAGACACAGCCAGGAGGATGAACATAAGGAAGAACCAAACCCACCCAAATGGATATGCCCTCCCACAGCCCATGGGAGCCCACTGGGAGAAGAGAACATTGGCTGCAATCCCACCCTGGCAGGATCCTCCAGAGGTGGTGCTGAGAAGGTTCATTTAATGCAGTGTTCACCACTCTGGCCTTGGTCAGCACTGCGTGGCAAGGTAGTGAGGAGGCAATGTTCCACAGCTCTCTGCAACCACCCAGGTCCTGCCTGCCAGCAGCAGGACAGTGTCCTCCTTCTGCATCTTCTCCACCTCCCCCAGTCTGCTGAGCAGCAGCAATGAAGAGCAGAATGCATCTCCTCCAAGGACTGACCCTGTCCTGGGTCTCATGGCCCTTCCCACACCCCTGTCCCTGGCCAGACTGGAAACTCTCCCCCACCAGCCAGCACTCAGTCAAATTGCCCTGGGGATGCTTTGCCTCAGGCCTCCCTTGCCCTGGTTGGGATCATCATCCTGGACCCACCCATGGCAGCTAAATTGACTCATATTCTCTGCCTTTGGGAGTCCACCAGCCCTACAGACAGGGGTGATCCTCATCATGTTACACGGGATTTGTCTGTAGAGGCAGGATGTGCCTCCCTCTGCCATGCAACATGGGAGAGGTTTGCAGGCATGGTTGGGTCCCACAGAAAGCCCCTGAAACTGCTGCCTTCGGGGTCAGCTTTACCCAGGTTCTCTCCCCTTATTCTGCTCTCTTGAGCCTGAGGCAGCTCATCATGGTGAAACCTGCACATCCTCTCTTGAACTGTCCACTGGGACAAAGATTTGGGGTTTAACACAGTTTAGCTTGTGTCCCAAATCCAGGATGTTTTTATGCCTGGGACATGGGGTGACTGGCCAGGTTGGATGTGGATTTGAGCAGCCTCATCTGATAGGAGGTGTCCCTTCTCATGGCGGGGGTTGGAACTGGGTGGGTGTTAAGGTCCCTTCTGACCCAAACCTCTCTGGGATTTGGTGAGTCTATGACTAGAGCGGGATGGGATAAGAGCAACCCCCACAGTAAAAAGTCAGGATGCCGCCAGCCATGACATTTTGGTACCTTGCTACTGACTTGTATCCGTCGTTAAACTTAATCCTGAGTGAGGCACAGAAGAGAAAGAGAGAAATACAACAACAACGTCAGGCTTCTTGAAGTAGGCTACCCTCAGCAAGGCAAACATTGACCTGGTCAAGACAGCGCATGGTGACATCCCCTTTGTACAGGAATGCCAGTGTTGCCAAACCACAGTTCCCTGCCAGAATGTACTCTAAGATAGCTGATAGTTGGTGACTTTCGCTGGATGTGCCCAGCCTGGGGTGCTCCACTCAAGAGAAGTCCATCTGGTGACAGGGTCTGCACTCCTGGCACAGGGCACAGGAGCCACAGGACCACCTGGCAGCAGACAACATCCAATGCTCCTGCTAGATCTGAGAGATCTGCGCTGGATCAGATTGGAGTCAACCTAAATTGCAGGTGCTAACAGCTGCCGTGGAGGCTCTGCCCTGGGACTCACAGCAGCACCAAGTTCTTTTCTTGGACACCAATTTCCTGTTTTTCACAAATGTACTCTTCCTAGCAATTTCATGGTTTACTGGAAGGAGTGCAAAATGGATGGGCGAAACTTGGCAGGGACTGATAATCTGGGGCTGATGGGAGATCATTTCCCTTGGTTTTACTCAAGATGAGAAGGACCCTCCCAAACTTTCCTGGTTATGTCATCTTCCTCTAACAGCTGTAACTTCCACCTCTCTTTATCCACAGCAGCTCTGGAAAGCCAAATGAAGAGCTTTGCACCACTGACCAGCGCAGGCTGACCAAAGAGGTGCCCAAGCCTGAAGCAGGGAGTCCTGCCTCTCCCTGCCATCCGTCATGGGTGGTTTCATCACCAAGTTCAACGCCAGTGCTTGGCAGTGACCCCAGCTTTGGAGCAAGTGACCCAAAGGGATAATTTGCAGCAGGCTGAACCCAGTCAGGCATGGCCTGGGACCACTGGGCAAGCACAAGAAAATGCAAGATCAATAATTCACCGGGACCAGATTGCTTTCTGCTGCAGAGCTCTGTCCTGCCCATGAATATTTTAAGGTCAACAGCTATCAGGTGATGCTTCCTGGGAGCTCAGTTTCAAGGTGGTCAGCAGCTGTGATGTGCACAGACCCATCCCACTGAAATCTGGGCAGTCCAGCTCACGATGGACACTGCACAATGAGCAGGCTCTGACCTGTGAGCCCTGATGAAATGCATAGATCAGCATTTTACTTATCTGAGTCTCAAAGTTTTGACATTTAAGCTTGGATTTAAGGAAGAGCAAGGCTCTGAGAGCATCTCAGCAGGGCTTCAGGGCCACGGTCTGAGCAGGTCTGCTCTGGGTATTTACCTAGTGTGCTGCTCTTCTTCTGCATCATCTCCAAGGCTGGGGAAATTGGAGAGAGAGAGGAAAAAAATGACTGTGATGAGAAGTTAGAGAGCTTCCACTGCACTATAGTTTAAAACAGTGGGTACAGGAATAACCTCAGAACACAGCAACACAGCAAACCACTCCATGCATGCCTGTGGACCCACAAGCACTGAGCTGAACCTCCTACTGCTGGTCAAACCGGTTGAACTGGATGGGCTCCCCATTAGAGTGGAAGTGAACCAGTCCCATCCATCCTGACCTCTTTCCTTCCTTCTGCCTGGGGTGAAAATTGCTCTAACAGAAAAGTGGCTCAGGCTGGAAAGGGCTGTGTTGGGTCGGTGCTGTGCCCTGTGCTGACTGCATGGAGGCAGTGGGCACCAAGCTAGATTTCTGCTATCCCAAAGCACACCAGCTGCCTCCCCAGCAAAAGCACAAAGACAAACTCTTGTACATTAAAGAAAAAAAGCAAAAAATGCCTTCTTGTCCTAAGTGGTGTTCCTTGCTTTCTTGGCTGCTCCTGCTGAGAGTCACAGAGACTGGATTGCCCCTTAATACTGAGGTTAAGGCTGCTTCACAATCCGTGTTGCTTCAGTGCACCTCAATGTATGAGACCATCTTGCTTTTTGGAGGGGCTTTTTGGTTTCCCTCATTCTCGCTTACATCAGCTGCCTTCTTGTCTCATCTCCATCTTGCTCGGCTGCCCGAAAGCTCTGTGCAAAACACAGAGTACAGAGCACACATGGGACCCAGTGAGCTGCCAGAAGTGGTCAGCAGAGCTCTGCTGCTGGACTCCTGCTGTGATAGGGATGGTAGGGAGGTGCTCTGTGGCAGGTCACTACGTGGTGGGGACCTGGTGCAGAGACATCCACCTCATACATGAAGCCACAATCTCCTTCTCCCTAATTTTCTCGAACCTAACATTCAGATATCATAGAAATAAGAGAATAATGGCTTGCTTTTAATAAATACATATGGTTCCTGTTCTCATGGATGGAATAATGAGAGCAGCTCCTGCAGTGCTGCAGTCCCTAACTCAGGCTGTGTGCAGCTACTGTGTGCAATCAAAGGGTGATCCCAGGCTCCTGAGGGATCCATCTGCACACAGGGGTTAAGCCATGAAGAAGCACAGAGGCTGTGCTTTAAGAATATGTGCCCAAAGTAACAGCCACCTGCTGTCATTCAGCATGAAATAGCAGGCACCAGCTCCTGTGTGATGGGTCATAAAAGGAGGCCACAAAGGGTGAGGTCTTTTGTAGCCTCCTTGAGCAGTCTCCTATGGATTTTTGGGGAGCTCCTGCTGGAGGTGATGGCGTTTAGCTCTGAGGCTGCTGCTGCTGAACACACAACAGACTTCCAGCCTGCTTTCTGCATATTATTGACTGCAGCCTAATGTCGGCTCTGTGCTATTTGTCTCTGCCTGAGCCATCAGCAGGGGGCACAGGAGGTGCTCCCGGCTCTTTGGTATTTTTTCCCTGTTGTGGAGGAAAAAGAGCAAAATAGTTTTGCAGCTGCACTTTCTTATCATATCAGGAACCATGCTGGGGCTTTATGAAGAGCAAATGGCCATCCCTGTGGGCTTTGTGCAAAGGGCAGGGTGGTGAAGGGATGTAACACAACCCTTGTTCTGTGTTGAGAAACTGCTCAATGCCATAGCATCCCCATCATCCTCAGCATCCCCATCATCCTCATCATCCCTATCACCCTCAACATCCCCACCATCCCCCCCCCAGAGCATTGTTATCTCCCTGAGCAGCTCCTGGACCTATGGACCATCCAAGCCACCCAGCAGAGGTGACAGTGATCCTATTAACCTGATCACATTCCCATCTGCCTGCACACAGCTTTGCGCTCCTGCACCAAACTGCTAAGTAAAGACAGAAGTTTGGCCGTCTTCGTGCTCCTAGTTGTGGCTGCAGCTCTTCACATATCAAGGCCCATTTTTTTCCCCCACCTCTGCCTCCTCTCAGCAAAGGGATTCAGCTGGATAATAAAATGATGTTGCTAATGAGCCAGAGGAAGAGGCAGCTTTGTGATGGAGATGAAGCTGACAGCCTGTGGAAATCCAGGGAGATTTTACCAGCACCTTCAGTTGGATTTGAATCCCCCCTAGGAGGACACAGATGATAGAAGCAGCTTGTCAAGACACACAGAGCTGCCAAGATTTCATCCTGCTTGCTGGGTATGTAAAACAGCCGTGCTTCTCTACACAGTGAAATGAATAGTGCAAGGACACATTCCTGCCTTTGGAGCCAAACTGCCTGGCATCCAACTCTGCCCCATCCAGATTCTGGATGGGAAATTCCAGTCTGCCCTTTGGGTCTGGCCTATGGCAATAGCTTGGTGCTTGGGTTTACCTGAACTTCTCTTTGCTGCATCTCTTCTCAAAACTCTTTCTGGGACAAGGTGGGGAACAAATCAGCACTTCATAGCAAGAAAAACCACCGCAAAGGGAAATCACAACTTCATGCACATCACAGGGAGCTCATCCCACCCCAAGGCCATTTCTCCTGGATCCCAGTGCTCCTCCTGGCAGCTGAGCGTCCTTTCCAAGGATGCTTCCACAACTGCCCCATCACGGTTCCCCACGCAGCTGAGAGGTGGGAATCCAGCGGCGATGCTTGTGGCACATCGGCAGGGACGGGAGCAGCACAGCACCGCAAATCACCGCCATCAGCACCGCGGGTGGCGGACAGCTCCCTACCTCGTGTTGAGGGACCCCTGGCTGAGGGTGTCCCCCTCTCCCAGCAGCTCATCCTCGCTGTGATAATACATCTCGTCCTCTTCCATCCTGTGACAGTGGTGACATGGAAAACATCAGCCCCTTCCCTGCTTGATGTTCGTATCGGTGCTGACAGCAATGACCAACAGCGCCTGGGATTGGTGAGGATAAGTGCAGAGAGCAAGGCAGAGCAGGTCTCCATCCAGAGGATACAGGGGAGCTCCTTGGGACCAAGGCAGCGGGTTGAACCCTGGGCCATCTTTGAGTTCTAGTGCAATTATCCACATTCTGTCTTGCTTGGTACAGTGGTAAGAGCATGCCTTGCTTTTTTGGAGGTGTCCGCTCTCCACTGGCAAGAACATGCAAACCAGCCTCAGTCCTGCACCTACTCAGCAGCCTGCAGCCACCACGTGCCCCTGTGCATCCTGCAGGGGTGCTCAGCAAACCACTCTGAAATGTGCCCTGGTAGCATCTGTAAGGCTACAGGAGCTGTCTTCCACCTCCAGCTGAGCTAGACATCTTAGCTGGACTCTACAGACCCTTTCCAGGGCCTTTAAACATAACTCATCCCAAACCCTGCAGGCTTCTGCTGCAGGAAAACCCTTCAGTCCCTTCAACATCGTCCTCTCTTTGGCAGCATCATGGTCCACCGAGCAGGGAAACGAGTCTGCACTTTCCATTTGCTTGAAAACTCGCAGGTTTCAGCCCAATTCACACAGTTAATTAAGTGCCTAGGAGTGATGTGAGCAGCTGGGGATAACTTCCCTCAATCTCTCACCGTGGGGAAAAAGAAATGTTGCCCTTATATGGCCATAATAAAGTGCTAAACACAGGAAGAAAGCAAACACTATTGAAGCACACCACTGCAGAAGCTCAGGGTAGGGGAAGTATGATTTCAGCAGTGCCAGAGATGTAAATGCTTGTTGAAAAGCAGTTGTTTAATAGGGTTATGCTTGGATTCACCCTTCCAAGCTGGGTTCCCATATGGGTTTGCAAACACAAGGGCTGTCTGCCTCTGACCTACTGGTACCTTGCATGCTGTTGGACTGTGACAATCATCCAGGGGCTGTATGGTCTTGGGAGAGCACTGGACACCCAGCTCTACTCCCTCTGCCTGCCCTGTGTGTAACCTCTCCCCTCTACCTGCTTATCTCTTTCCACAAGACTTTGAGCAAATCTGGGACCTTGAGGTCTCCACTATTCCCATTCAGCTCAAGAGCTATTGGAGACAGACAGATGGAGTCACTGTCATGGACAACACGGCTACATAAATTCTGTAAATTTGGCTGAAAATCTGGCTTAGCAGCCCATGAAAATAATACAAATATGCACTAGTGGCTTTACACTTGCAAAACTCTTCTTCTACTTGAAGAGCTGTGTCAGGATTTGAGCATGGGGTGCGCTGAAACTGAGCCAGCATCACTGCGGCTCTTGACCTCAGTGCCCATCCATGCCTTGGCCTCATGGATGGCATTTGAGGTGGTAAAGGCTCCTCAGAGCCCTGAGCACCCATAAGCAACAGCTCATGGCAGAACCGATTTCAGCTTGCACTTCAGCCCAGTGGATAACCACATGCAGTGTCCCCAGTCCTGAGCTATCTCCACTCATGCCAGTGGCCAGGCTGCATTTGTGACTGGTTACAACAGCACTGTGTCAAGAAATGGAAAGGGACCACTCATGGGCTTTTTTTCACCTGATGTTACATTGTATGGGCTTAGAAAACATCAGGGCTCCCCACTAGTTCTCCCATGATACCAAGGAGCCTTAAGTTAATAGAGAGCTGGAGACAGCGCCCCTTAGAGGACTGGATGTGTTCCCATGTGCCATCACAGGGGAAGGGTCCTCAGCTAATACAAATGGGACTCACCTGCCCCAACACTGCATTTGGGACAGGATTTCATTTAAGCCTGGTGACATACAGAGGCACAAGGGCCTGTCACCTCCCCTATTCCAGAATCCCTGGTTTCTCCTCCAGCCTCACCATGAGACATGCACACTCATAATGCTCCCAACAGGTCGAAGACACTATCACCTTCTACTCCTGAAGAATCTGCACTGTTTTTGTTTCATGACCAACCTATCCTCCTGTCCCTGTACAGCTGCAGCTTCATTCACTTCCACCTCCTGCCCTGGTGGATTTGAGTCCTGGGAGAACCGAGAGCCCCATCAAGATGCAAGACCCCAGACATCTGCAAATAACTCTAACAACATCCAGGAAGATGAGGCCTGGCCAACAGCTGAACCTTTAATCCTCCCTAGATTTGTATATAACTACATTTGCAAGCCAACCATGTGCTCCAAACCTGGATCCTTGCTGGAAGTCTCTGTGCTGGGCAGGCATGCTGGAGCAAAGGGACCTGCTGGTACCAGGGGGTGGACCCCTACAAGCCATTCTCACCTTGAGCTGTGGCATGGATCTCCTGACAGCTGTGGGATGCAGTGCTCCTCAGAAGTGGAGCTACTCAGGTACTTGTGCAGTGCTGTCCTTTGGTGCCAAGCTAAGCCCTCCCCAGCCCTGCTGCCCCCACACACCTCCATGCACTGATTTTCATGTTACCTCCTGAAGCTTCTCTCTGTGGACTGCTGGTTGGATTTGCCCACAGACCCATCTGTGCTCTGCCGGTGGCCGGAGAGGAGGCTGTCTGTCTCCAGAGGGTACCTGCCGTCCCCTTCTGAGTGGACACTGGGAGTCTCCAGGAATTCCTTGTCATTCCATGTGCCCACTGTCCCATCCAGAGCCTGGTATCTGATCTCTATGGAGATGCTGGTCTGCAAGACACAAAGAAGGAAGGATCATCCCCCATGGGCACCACAGGGAGGAAAGCAGGTCCTGCAATACCTGGAAGGAAGGAGGAGCTGTTGCCTTATCTGGTTTGACCTCTCCGCCTCAATTCCCCAAGTCTCTTCACCATCAGCAGATGAAGGTCATGTTGTAATGGTGGTTTCTCTAGGTAGTGCATCACCCATGCTCATTCCCCTCTTACCCACCCACAGTTTGCACCAGGCTGCTGCCTGGTTTAGAGATCTTGAACAGTTCTTTCCAAGACAAGACCCCAACCTTTAAAGCCCAATCAAATACGTGAGAATTCATCCTGCTGCAAACAGGCATCGATGCCACCTCTGTCCCAGCGTCCTTCTGAAATCACTGCTTTGGTCAAAGCAACCAGAAAATTATCTCCACTAACAACATGCACATTTTGAAAGGCAAACAGCTGCTACAAAGATTAAAGCAAAACAAAACCAGAAACCATTCACCACCTCTGTTCTAAGTTGCAGGTTAGATTGAATGCCAAAGCAATCAATTTTAGACACGAGGACAAGACATTCCTTACAGAAGGAAGAAGTCAGCACCAGACTCATTTCCAGGGAAAAGGGTGATGGGTGCAGAGGCTTTAAAGAAGAGGTGAGAGATTGGATGTTGTGTTGAGGGATATGGTTTAGCGAGAACCATTGGTGATAGGTGGATGGTTGGACTGGATGATCTTATAGGTCCTTTCCAACCTTAGTGATTCTGTGATTCTGTGATTCTGAGACATCTCGGGGAGAAATGCCATGAGAGCAATGGGTTCTGCCCTGGGGAAGGTGTGTGAGATGCTCCTTTCCAGCTCTGCAACTCAAGGATTGCTTGGGTGGTGTTTTTGTTGTTGTTGTTGTTGGTTTGTTTGTTTGCAGAAAATCTTCCTTTTCTCATCTGTATTTTTCAGAGGAGGTACAGCATCCTGACTGCCTCCAACCTCAGCTCGTCAAAGGGAGGATGAAAGGCTGGAAAACATGGGAGGTGGTCTGGAGGATGCATGAAAAGAAATGAGAAACTGTCAGTGCAACAAAATGTACGATTTTGTTTTGGGCTGCGATGACTTTATTCAAGTCATCACTAGTTGGAAAGGAAAATAGTAGGTGTAAGCTGAAACCCAGAGAAATCCACACCGCAAAGAAAACTCTGAGTTGTAACAATAAAGAAAATTACTCAGAGGAATGATTCATTGGAGGGCTGTTGGATTCCTCTGCTGTTGGACTTCCAAATATCATTTTTATTTGTGGTTTGTTTGCTTTTTTAATTTTTCCCACACCTGATGAGACAATAATAACGAGTTCTGAGTTGTCCCAGAGCCTCTCTTGTTGAAGGCTAGATTACACCAATATGAAATTCCTCCTGGCTCCACAATTGTTTGGGCTTTTAAGCCCTTTGCTAGAACAAGTCAATAATGTCATTAGGGCCAGCTGGAAGCTGCCAGCAATGCTTTGCAGTCAGCAAAGAAAAAAAGAAAAAACGTTTTTCTACACTTCCATTGTGTTTGATTGCAGAAAGATGAAGCTGTGCCTGGAAATTGCTTTCTGCCCACCTCCGCCTCCTCAAAACATCCCAATTTTTCAGCCCCCTGTCCTTCTGACTTCAAGAAGATGTGGTCATGGGGGGGTCTCCAAGAACTCTGTGCCATTCCGTATTCCCACTGTTATATTTCAGCCATCATTCTCCACGCAAACATCCCAGGCCTTGCCCTCTGGGTTCTCTCCTCAGGGCTCCCTCAGTTTGATTTCATCCCCTTGCTGGAGCAAAGCCTGGCAGCAGTGGTTTGGGGAGGGAATTCACCAAGCTCATTTGTCTCTGTGCCCCTGAAGTTGCTATGGAGACTGAATGGGACTAAAATCCAACCGAAAGCCCAAAATGCAAACACATGCCCTCACCTCCTGGCTCTGGTTTCAACAGGGGAGACTTGGAGCTAAGATGTCCCAGAAATGAAGGGGAAATAAAGGGACATGGCATTTCTGCCCAAAGCAAGCTCCCGAAACCCAAGATTTGTGTGTGTGAATGCACATGGCTTGCAGTCTGCAGAAGATAGGGGGGTTTCATCATCTCATCCAAGGGCGATCTGTCTTCCTGTCACATCTGCCTTGCCAACACTATCCTGATCCATAGCAATACACAACACTCAGCATTTATATTTTCCAGAGCATTCTACATATACCAATTAAAAAAAAATGAATGCAGGGGGGATGTAAATATTGGGTACTCAGAGGGGAGTTGGTGAGCATGTTCAGCCATGGGCTGGGGAAGGTTGTTTGTCCTGCAGGTGCCTCCAGTTAGATGCTCTTGGCTTGTAAAGAGGTGAAGGACAGCAGATCACCTCCCTTCACCTGTTGTGTTGCCCCAGTGAGTGCCTGGCCAGGCCCCAAGGCACCAGGCAATGCTGGGACCTCCTCAGTCATAGAATCATAGAATCACCAAGGTTGGAGAAGGCCTGAAAGATCATCCAGTCCAACCAGCCAGTGTCCTAAGTTAGCTCATCCTAAAATGTCATTGTTTTCAACATCAAGAAGTTGCCCAGATTTAATTTCCATCTGCTGATTTTTCCTATCACCCCCTGTGATATAGAATGGTCTTGAATATATGGGGTTTTCCTCCTTTGGATGCTTGCGTGGACTTTAGGAAAAACCAAGGAAACATCAGAAGGTGACTCTCCAGTCCTGAAATCATCATCACATCCTCGGTCTGTGCTTTCTCCATTTTCTTCTCCCTCCTTAGGACTGGTTTCCTTCTGCTTTTATTCCCTTTACCTGCACAGAAAAAGCCAGCTCGTGCCTCCTGCTGATGAAACCATCGGTCTTTTTATTGCTAATTGCTTGTCATTAACACAAGGGTTATGCAATTAAAGTGTTACATGCAATTGCACATCTTAATGCTGAGCCTAGAAAGCTGCTTACAAAGGGATAGGAAAGCATTGTGTCTAGCAGAGGAAGGAGGTTAAGTTTTCGTGTCTAGTCAAAACACTGTGGTTTTTGATGCACAAGACCAAAAGTCACTGTATTTCTAAGTTATAAAATGCAGTCTCCATGGGAAACAGCTCCTATGAGATGCATTAAACAGCCCTGAAATGTGCTGAGTTACGCAGCACTGAGCTGCAGGTGAGGATTCTATACCTTAGTTTGGGGAACTGGAAGAAGGATGCAGATCCAGACTGGGTCACTGGTGGCAGGATATTTTCAGGTTATTTCTGAGCTGTGTGCAAGCAACTGCACCCTGTTTGTGTGCAGGCTAAGGGGAAAAAAGGAGATTTGTTCTCATTTTACTTCTGCAGAAAGTCCTTTGCATCTGCAGAGCCATTGGCCTTTACACCAAGAGTAATGGGATGGAGGAGAGGATTTGGGCATTCAGGTGCACAACACAGGCTTGGCTGTTCCCATAGAAAGGGCTGGCGGAGGTGCAGATGGACAGATGGACCAATTCTGAAAGGCAGCTGTGGCCAATTGCTCCTTGCAACCTACCTGGATGGCCGAATTATTGTCATCTATGAGTGTATCCGTCACCTCCACGTGCCCTTCCTCCACCACCTTTTGCAGGACCATCCGGAAAGTGCCGATGAGCCTAAGAAACAAAGACAAGTCAGGTGAGGTGCAGTGAGCAGCTAGCAGAGTTCATTTTCAGTGGGAAAGCACTTTGATGGCCAAGAGCCACCAGTTAGTTAGCTTGTTATGTTGCAGCATGTTGCAGCATGTTGGCCTTGTGAAGGTCTAGACAGGAGATGCAGGGCCAAGGATTCTAACGAAAGTAATGTTCAGATGAGAGGCAGTGTTGCTTGGATGAAAGGCAAAGGAAATGTTGAGAACAACCAGCCTTAAATCACTAGGGTATACAACTAAGGGAACCCAAACTGGACATCCCATCTGGATGTGCCACCCTGCTGGATGTCCTCATGGACTTTCCATCCTGATGTCTCACCTGCTGGATACCCTCAAGCAGTGCAGCAGGGCCCGGAGAAGATGTGTAGTCTACATCCAACTGTTTCCAAGACCCAAATGGATAAAAAGCTGATCAACCTGATGCAGGTGATGATGACCTTGCTTGAAGCATGAGACTGGACTAGAGAACTCCAGAAAAGCCTTCAAATCTGAACTATCCACTAGACCTTTGATTTGATCCTATATTATCATTGTTATTGCTGTGGTCTGTTGTGCATGAGCAATACCAGACTCAGTCCCCATGTGGTTGTTGCACCTCCTGCAGTAGGTGACAGCCTCACCTGAGCTGGGACCACATGTCTCGGGGGAGACACCCACAGCAAGTATGGATCAAGAGTTCAATAAGCTATTTCTTCTTTCAAAATTTGTTCCTACTCTTGTGATTGAGGGCTAAAGCGTGGGCATGCTGACTTCCACTGTGGGCTGCAACAAATGCCAAGGCTGAGGTGGGGGCACACAGTACCTTCCAACCACCATGGCTATTTCTCCCTGAGCATCTGATCAACACCCAAACTCCTCCAGGATGAGCAGGCTGAAGGCATCTCATTGCTCCTTGCAAATCCTACCTGGGCTCTCTGTACTCCGCTGCTCTCTCAGCCAGTGAGGGCAGCACAGTGTGCACTAAAAGCAGACAGGTTCATTAAATCCAAACCCACAGTGAATACCATGGAGAGCTCTCTAATAGAAGCCATTACTTATCTGCTGGCTCATGGCTTGTCAGAGAGCTGTGACTTTATGTTCTCCGTGTTCTGGTGTTGCACCAGAGGGATCTTCTGGGCTGAGTCAGCCTGAGCAAAGAGCCAGCTGTGAATTAAGTGACACCCAATGTGGAAAAAGCCCTGAAACATGCAGCGTGGCATTGCCTTACACCACTGGCCTTGCGTTGTCACCTCCAGTGCTATGAGACTGATGATAGCAAAGATGTTTGATGGCATGCAGATATTCCTGCAGTGCTCTACTCTGGCAAAAACAAACACAAAAATAGAAGCAGCTGCTGGTTAAGCGAATTTTCGGCAATTTTTTGCTGATTTATCGGGATGTGATATCAAAGAGGGAGATGGGAAATGCCTACAACATGCATTGGTGTATGAAGGGCTCCTCTCCAATCCCCCATGTAGCCCAGCTCTGGTTCTGTGTCTGCACTGACTTTGGAGATGGACCCACCTGGAGCCCCAAGGTGTCTGACCAGAAATAGGACTGTGCCACATTGTCATTCCATGACACACCACACACCACGTGGCCTACCCAGTGGGAACATCATCAGCCCCTTGGAAATGCTGCACAACTCTCAGGTACAGTGGTGGTGGCTTCTCTGCTCTTCTTAGACAGGAGTGGACCCAGAAGATGTGTCTGTAGGTGGGAAATACCCTTACCAGCATAGTGGGAAATGCAAAATAAGATGAAGCTGCCTGGAAGCAGCCTGATCTCCACAGAACCTTCCCTGAGCTCAGGCTGCCTCCACCTTCCTCTCCAGCATCCTCAGGATAATGCTGGAGGCAGGATAACACTGTGACTGCAGCACCACAGCTTGGGGCATTTCCACTTTCCATTTAAGCTGTGGAGAGTGCTCTAAAGTGATTTCAAGCTACCTTGCCTTGATTTGCAGTTGCAGGGGGTTGGGAACATGCCTGTGCTCAATTTACACCAGCTGAACATATATTTCCCATCTGAAATCCCCTGCAGCATGGGGCTCACAGCTGCTGCTCCAGCAGCAAACCAGTCTTGGGCTGCAGTTTTTCTGAAGGCATCTCACAGCAGGACACTGAGCTTTTTGTTCAGGGACTGCTATACTTGGCTCAGGCCTTCTGTATGGAAGAGACTTTCTTCACTGAGCAAGGCCAACACTGGTGCTGGTTGAGGATGGCCATTGGCTTTGTCCAACCAAACATGGGGGGGGGTGCAGATCCCCCAGCTCTTTGCTCACCTGTTGAGGCTGTCACACCCTCTAAGGGAAGAGAATTTTTCCAACACCCAACCTAAATCTCCCAAGCCACAGACTGTGCCTATTGCTCCATCACCAGAAGAAGTATCAGCCTCTCCCTGTAGGCTGCAAGCTCCAGCCATGAGTCAGTTAAGGTATGGTGTTGGTGATGGGTTCAGTTGGTGGCACTGACCGTCTCATACCGTGTCATCTCCTCACACCAACAGTGCCTTAGGACCTGGGGAGCAGCTTGGGGATGTCCTAGGTGTAGCTGTTGTGGGAGCTGCGGCAATCTGCAGTCTCAAGGCTTTAGGACACAGTAGCAGCAATGTGCTTGGACAGCAGCTCTCCCTCGAGGCATCTGGATCTGGCCCTGTCAAAGTGCATAGCAAAGAGAGGAGGAAAAAGAGCCCCGGACTCTAACAGAGAGCAAATGTCTCCAGGGGGCATTTCACACACAGCCCTCCTGCTGAGCTGTAGGGGAAACAGATTAAGAAGAGCAAACAGAATCACAGAACCACAGGGGTTGGAAGGGACCTCTGCAGATCTGCCAGTCCATCCTCCCATTAAAGCAGGTTCCCTAAAGAAGGTCACACAGGAATGTATGAGTTTTAATATCTCCAGAGAAGGAGACTACACCACCTCTCTGGGCTGCCTGTTCCAGTACTGTGGCACTCTCACAGGAAAGAAGTTTTTTGTTATGTTGATATGTAAGTTCCCGTGTTCCAGTTTGTGCCCATTGCCCCTTGTGCTGTCACTGTGCACCACTGAAAAGAGCCTGACCCCATACACTTGACACCCACCCATTAGATATTGATAAACATTGATCAGATCCCCTCACAAACTTCTCTTCAGTCTTCTTTCCCCACCAGGAGATGCTCCAGGCCCCCACCATCTCTGCAGCCCTCCTCTGGGCTCTCTCCAGCAGTTCCCTGTCTCCCTTGAACTGGGGAGCCCAGCACTGGGCTCAGTGCTCCAGATGTGGCCTCTCCAAAGCAGAGCAGAGAGGAGGAGAAAATCCCTTGCCCTGCTGGCCATGCTCTGTGCAAAGAACCTCGGGGTCCCTTTGGCTTTCTTGGCCACCAGGGCACACAGCTGGCTCATGGTCAACCTTTAATCAACTGTTAGTCAATTGTTGATCAACCACTGGTGAACCGTTGATCAACCATTGGTCAATTAGAACCCCCTGGTCCTTCTCTGCAGAGATCCTCTCCAGCAGCTAAGCCCTTAACCAGTACTAGTGTGTGCTGTTATTCCTCCCCAGGAGAAGGGCTCTACAATAACCCTTGTTGAACCTCATAACGTTCATCTCTATCTGGCTCTCAGCCTGTCTAAGTCAATGGCCACACAAGACTTCAGCTGACATGTCTGAATGTCAGGATACTTGTGAAATGTGAGCTCTGTAATGCAGGGGGTGAGGATACAGTCTCTGGACACAATCATCCACTCTCCCAGCATCACAAGGATTTATGGCATGAGATCAGAAACCATCTGCAACATGCTTGTGGGGTGGGCAGACCCCAGAGCTGAGTCAGGGGAGGGTCAGGTGGGGGTTAAGGAAAAGCTCTGCCCCAGAGGGTGGTGGGCATGGCACAGCTCCCAGGGCAGTGGGCATGGTTCTGAGATGATGGAGCTCAGGGAACATTGGGACAGCGCTCTCAGACATAGGGTTTGGGTTGGGTGGTCCTGTGTGGAGCCAGGGGTTGGACTCAGTGATCCCTGTGTGTCCCTTCCAATTCAGGATATTCTATGGTCCTATAATTCTGTGATTCTAAGCCCAGAGGCTGGAGCAGCATCACGTCCACCTCCAGCGCTTTGCTGCTCTCTCAGCTGAGCTACAGTCAAAAGAACATGCTGCCCATATGTGCTCATAATTGCACGCTGTTACAGCAGCAGGACTGGATAAAAGCAGGAATCTCAGCACCAGTTCTGGCTCTTTGACAGCTTTTCCCCTGCTGCAGTATCTGAACCATGAAAACGGGCAATGAGCATCTGCTCCTGCCTCCTCAGAAGTGAGATGTTGGCCCTTTCAACACTTTCTTCACACAACTTTGTAAGCTCTTGTGAGCCGTGCCTCTGCACTACCCAGCTCTGCTCACAGACCTGATGTCAGCTCGTATGTGTGAGAACTACCAGAAAGATGCATAGTGTGAGGTTTGGGGTGATGCCTTCCTTCCTTGAGCCCCTCCCAGCCCACATCCCCTGCAGGCAAGAGCCAAGCAAGAGGGAATGAAATATTCAGCACTTGTCTGCACAGCCTTTCACTTCCGAGTGTTTCATAATTCATCGAGTGCCCTGCTCCCTCCCCTTGCATTTCTGCTCATGGAAAGAGTGAGGGAGCTTTTCTGGGTCACTCGTAATTTTATCAGACTGTAGAAACTTCTTCAGTTTCAGACCCAGCCCAGCTGGTTCTGTGCTTAGAGCCATGGATCAGGGAGGTCTGAGACTTCTGCACGCCCCACAACATGCCACGCTTTGCTCTTTGGACTTGTGGCATGTGCCGCCTTTCCATGAGACCCCTCTGTGTGCCCAGTGCAGCTCAGGACTGACAGCGTTTTGGGGGATGCTGAACCCTGTCAGGCATTGCCGGTGCTGAAGTTCCGTCTCCCTCAAAGCAAGGGCTGCAGCATTAAAGCAAGATGGTAAACCCATGTCATCTCACAGGTGGTGGCCAGCAAATTCCTATTTGTTGTTCTGTGATAAGACCACCTTCTATGTTCCTATGTTCAATAGGCCAGGGAGAGCTGCTGGTGACTTCAGGAGAGGCAGCTCCACTATGGTTTCAATCTTGCTACTCCTCTCTGGACAGCCCCACTTTCCCAGCATCCTTCGTGGGCAGTATTGGTGGTAGGTGGACAGTTGGATTAGGTGATGCTGAAGATCTTTTCCAACCTCTAATGATTCTGTGTCCAACCTTTAATGATTCTATGATTCTATGAAGATGTAGGCTCTGAAACTGAACACCCTTTTTTTTTCCAGCACCAAACACGAAGGTAGAAAAACAAACCAAAACAACAACAGAAAGCCTTAAAACCATGAGCTCCCAGACCCTTGTTGGTCACTGGCCCAACAAGCAACCACGCTCGTGGAGAGCATCTCTGAGCCATCCCATGTGCACTCCTGTTCCCACCTCCTGCAGTGCGCATAGCACTTATTCCCAACCTACCCAGCAACTGCAGCAGCTCCATGCCAGCCTCCCTGCATGCATCTTTACCCTTCCTGACAGCCTGGCCAGCATTGTTAGTGCTCCCTATGCATGTGGAAGTCCAGGCTGCTCTGGGCAGCCTGGTCTGGTGGTTGGCAACCCTGCACATAGCAAGGGGGTTGAAACTAGATGATTGTTGTAGTCATTTTCAACCCAGGCCATTCTATGATTCTATGATTCTATGAAGTGCAATGACAAGGTTTGGTTCCTGCAAGGCTCTGCTGATGCCAGCTTCCCACCTCCAATTGCTGCTGGGATCTTACCATGTGTGCAACAGCTCCAGCACCCACCATGACAAGTTTAGCAGACTTTTCATTTCTTAATCAAAATATTGTGTTGCCACCACATCAAACGCTGTGCAGAAGTCTGAGTGCATCCACATTACCACTATCAATTTTAGCAACCAGGTCTGTAACCTCATCCCAAATTAGTCCCTGACAGGATGCATTTCAAAAAGACAGGGCTGACTGGCACTCGTTATGCTATTCCACCTGTCTTCCAGAAGGAATGAAAAATCCATTTGTATTTAATGAGGATTTTTGGCAGCAGTTTGCTTGGAAAAAACATTAATTCACTGAAGTATCTTTAATATCTGGAGGCTGCTGAGATGGAGCAGCTGGAGTGTCCTACATTTCACCAAATTATCCAGACACTGCAAAAACAGTAACAGTTGTGTACACTCATAAGTGTCATCTCTGACTTGCCAGCCACAGAGGCTGGGTGAGAAGGGGACGGTAATGAGCTGAGTGATTTGGGAAGCTTTGGCTGAAGAGCTGGATGACTACTGATGAAGCTGCAGTTGGCTGTACAGTGAAAAAGGCTCTTCAAGCTGGTTCAAGATTCATATCAGCCAGAAGAGGAACTGGTTTCCCTCTATCAGCATTACGATCATTCAGGTTGGAAAAGACCTCTGAGATTACCAAACCCAACCCCTGTCCCACCCCACCATGCCCACTGCCCATGTCCCTCAGTGCCACATCCCCACAGTTCTGGAGCACCTCCAGGGATGGTGACCCCACCACCTCCCTCAGCTCTGGCCTTTTTGGGGTTGGTTGGAAGCTCACCTGGCCTCTATGTGCTTTTAAAACTAAAATGTGAGGCTGAAGAATCTTCAAGGAGCTCCTTTCTTCAAACCCGACATTACTCAATGAACAAAAATGTGTTGAGCAGTTGAAAAACACAAACAAAATCCCAGATGCAACTCAAAACTGCGGCTGGGGAGGGTCCGTCCCACCTACTTGGAGCTGCCCTGCAGTTTGCTGTTAGCTCCTGAACTCAAATGGAGATGGTCCCGGCCTGAGGAAAGTCTGTCCCATCTGCCTTAGATGTGTCTGTGCTGGGAAGAAAATGCCTGTGGGAGGTTCTAGTCCTTTATTTTTTAATTGACTTCTGAACTTAAGGAAGGTCTCCTCTTGAAAGCACCCAAACACAAACCCCTCCAGGGCTCCATTCAGAGCAACCTGAACTTCTGGCATTACAAAATGCAAACTGTTGGAAAGCCTGCAAAGCAGCATTTTATGTGGGAGCCAAACATCAATCCTGCTCTTTTTCCCTTGCCAGTCTAGCCTTGCAAAAATGGACAAGTGGTAGCACATGGTATTGCTGGCGGGGAGGCTGAGCCCACACCTCCATTGCATCTCAGCTGATTAGCTTGCATCTCTGGCATGGTATGGAAACTTCTGTCCTTCCAGGTTCCTGTCCCTGGAGACACCAGTCCAAGAGGTCGGATGAGGTCCTTCTTCAGAGGTGAGTAATCCCACAGCCCATGAAGGGCGATGGAAAATGGGCAGGATAAAAAGTGTTGATTTAATACCAAAGGAAAAAGCATGAAAAGAAAGAGTGCAGCCCGTGGGTCAGGATGGATGGGGAGCCAGGGCTCTCAGGAGGGATGATCCTTTTGTAATGATAACTCAGACACATCAGGAAGGACCTCAGTTCATCAAACCCACTCTTCCAGAGCACAGATCTTCTGGCTTATGTGAGATGTCCACCTTAGGGCATACCCCATGGGTATGCAGGTGTTCAAGAAACTCAGGTAGATTTTTCAACAATGAAAATGTCAAATTCAGTATTAGACCTGTAAACTTTTGGTATCCACAAGATCTTGAGGGATCATCCACTGTCCACTGTGTCTGAAGGCCCACTTTATTGTGGCTCTGCCTTTGGAATCATAGAATCCTTAGAGTTGGAAAGGACCTTTGAAGGTCATCTAGTCCAACTCCCCTGCAATGAACAGGGACATGCACAGCTTGATCTTACAACACAGTTAATAATGTAAGACCAGAGGGCTCCTACAACCAATGGCTTGATGCAGGAGCAGCCTATAACTGCACTGGAAAGCGGCCTTCAGAGATTGAAATGGGAAAATGTCTTAATGGTGCTGCAATAGTCAAGGTTACTGGGTTGTTCCCAGTTACTGAGCCTGGCTTAAGATTCCCTCCAAGAGACTGCCCCGTCTGAACATCAAGTAACAAAGTCTGGGGACTTTTATCATGTATGAAAATTTGAAAGGAACTCAAAGAAGCAGTTTTGGACTGGGGCAAAATCAAATCTAGCAAGGGGCCAATGTGCTGTGACGTTATGCAAACCGTCTGTCTGGGTTAAAAGCATACTCAGTTCCATCTGAGGAGGGGTAGTTTGCTCCCTTTTCACAATTCTCTGCACCATAATAACATCTCGATGCGTGCACTGGAGGCACTGCTCGCCCAGGGCATCCCACACTGAGAGGGAAAAGTCTTGGGAGAACTGAACCCCCTGCCCCACTGATGATGCTCCAAGCTCTACCTCTGCTATATTTGGCAGCAGGAAGGTCCCAAAAGAGCAACTGTGGGTCCTGTTGCTTTGCAAACCCAGCTCCAGCAGTGCCCACCTCCCCAGCCCCAGCCCTCCGAGTGCTGGCCTGAAAGTGAATTCTGCAGACATCTGGATTACTGGAGAAGCTGGAGCACAAAAGAAAAAAAACAAAGCTCTATTTTTGTCCCACAGTGCTGTGCTGAAAGGCCTTGCTATTAGTCTCTTTGTCTCTCCATCAGGTAAGGGGAGCTAGCTCTCAGCTGCTCTCTGCAGATCAGTTTTCTCTCAGGGATGTTATCTGTGCACCCACCCTGGCATCACCCAACAGGCAGCAGGCAGCTCTGTAAGGTGGCTGCCCGCCCTTGGCCAGATCCAGTTACTGCTTCTCACCCTGGAGAGGAAAATGGTGACATATGCCCAGCAGGGAGGAAAACGAATCTCCTCAGAGCAAAAGATATTTGGTGTTGTGCACCCTTCTTCATCCTTAAGGGATGTCCTCGTTCTAGGGGTGGGGAGAATGTGTGGCCTCATATCACACACCTTTCTCCTGCTCATCCATCTCCTAGGGCCCTTCACTGTAGGACCACATGCTACGAACATTCACCCATCTCAGAGGTATTTTTTTCAGGTCTCCCCAGGGGACCAGAAAGGAGAAGACAGAGATAAACAGGCCCCTATATGAATTCAGCACTTCTAATCAGGTCATCAGGCCACACAGCAGGTTTTTGGCTTTACCATCTGTTTTCCAGAATGAGATATGTGGCATCAAATGAAGCATCTCAGGTAAAACTCATCATTATTGGTCCTTCCCTTTTGTGCAGCATTTCAGGTTGCCAAAAGGCACTAGTAATTTAACCTCCATCAGGATGTGGCTCTGCCTGTTACCCACCTGCACCAGGGCAGGCCATCCCCAAAGCAGTTTGGTTGGTCTTGGCTGGGAGAGTTTCCCAGCCTGGCCATGGTCTTGAGGCAGAAACTGGAAATCTGTAGGTCTGTAATTAACTGTTCCATTCACTGTGGTGGCTGTAGAGGTGCACTGACCTAATCTGCATGGCAAAGCTTGACATGGAGCACCCTACTTCTGCTCAGCCTATTTGGCCCCTGGGAAGGTGGCTCCCATTGAATGTTGGGTAGTGCTGGCTGAAGAAGAGAAGGGGACAGCTTAGAGACAGAGAAGAAGCACCCAAGGGAAATGTCCTTGGGCCACCACAGAAATCAATAGGATCTTTACATACTTTTCCTGAAGAAATTGCTGCCAGCCATGGCTGGAGTAGGTTTCTGTGCTGGAGTGATGGGTAGCATGCCTCGTTTAAGGTGTTCTCATGAGCTATCTCCCCACCTCCATGCTCTACTCCCTCCTTTGGGCACTCAGACATGCACTGCCCTGGGGAACAGCTCCCAGGGACAGTCGCTGTCCCAGCCCACAGCTCCTCCATGGGCACCAGGGCCAGCAGAGGATTTTCTTACCATCTAATTAGCTTCTTGGTGATGGTCACCGAGGCAGCAGACAAAAGCAAGGCAATGAGCCACACAGCCACGACTCGGCAGCAGATCCCCTCCATTATTCACGGTGGATCTGCATCAGGTGTCGCGCCTTTATCTGGGGCTTTGATAAATAGTGCTAATCAGCTGCGTGTTAATTATTCACCGTGGCTCACCTTTCCAAACCCTGGAGTCAGAGCACTGCTTCTCCCCACTCCTCTCCTTTTTCTCCAAGACTTTTGTCTGTCTGTCCTCCTCCTCCTCCAACTCATTTCTGTGAAATTTTATGTTACAGTTATGGCACTGCCTTGTAAGCTGAGGGCTTAATCATTTTTGTAATGCACATTGCCACCTTTCCCTTGCAGGAGGTGCCCAGCACCAAATTCCAGGGCTTGGACAGTGCTGGGTGCACTGGTTGTGTCTTGCATCAGTGCCCGTGGCTGTGTCTTGGCAATGGTGTGCCCATGTGGGCATCTCTCAGCCAGAAGGAGAAATGCTGTGAGTATGAACATAACCTCTGGCTAACTCCTTTATATTTCTGACTTGGAGAAGCCTTTTGAAGGCTGATTCCAGACACTAGTGCTCAGATCCAAAACAAATTCCTTCCTCCATCATTAGGCAGCCTGTAGTGTTGGACTAGGGCTCTACTACCATTGTCTCCTTTAGGCTCCAAGTTGTCTTCTGCCTCAAGGAATTTCAGCCTTCCCAGCCCATCTTTCAGCCAATTCTCCATTTCCTGAGCCCAAAGAATGTGGCCCTGGGGCAAGGTTTGCTGGGGATTCCACTCCATTACCTACTCGTCATGCCATGTGGCTGTCCATGTGTACCTGAGACAAGTGCAGGCTGGAACAACTTTGGATCTACAGGAGACATGTCCTTCCTGAGACTGGATTCCCAAAGGGCACTGGACACATGCATGGGCTTTGAGCTGAGCCCTCACTCCCATAGATACCTGTACTGCAAAGAGGAGATGAAGCTCCTTTTGGGATTCAGCTTACCACTGTTTTCAAGGGAAAATAAACTTGGGCAGTTGTTCCCATTTAGAATCGTTTGAGTTGGAAGGGACCCTTAAAGGTCATTTGCATGAGCCCATGACAAAGTACTTCATCACAGTCACTAGCTGATGGCTGAGGATAAACATTGGTTTGCTAGTGTTCTGAAGAACAAATTCACCCTCACAATTACCCATAATAATGGTGTGCAATGGTGAGCCATTTTTGAGACCTCATTTTAAATTTACAATGTCTTGGTGGAAGCCTAGAGCACTGCCAGGGATGAGGCACCCACAGCTCTTTGGCAACCTATGCCAGAGCCTCACCACCCTCATATTGAATAATTCCTTGCCTACACTGAATTCCCTGATAAAGAATCCTTCCCACCTCTCCTGCAGCCCCTTTAGGTACTGGAAGGCTGCAGTAAGGTCTCCCCAGAGCCTTCTTTACTCCAGGATGAAGGCCCCCATTTCTCAGCCTGTCCCCATAGGAGAGGTGCCCCAGCCCTCTGAGCATCCTTGTGGCCTCCTCCGGACCCTCTCCAGCAGCTCCATATCTTTCTTATGGAAAAAAAATTAATAAAGCATTCATTATTCAGCATGCTGAAGTAGTAATTGAAAACAGCTGCAAAAGTTCCTGTGACAAGTGTCCCTTTCAACCTGTGGTGTCAGCATGGCACTCCTCTCCTGGACTGGGCTGCAGGGACCAATTTCTCCTCATGCACTTTGTTGCTACAGGGATGCTTCTGGGATCATCTTACTTCTGTCTGTAAATGCCAGCACGAGGAAACTGTTCCCAACCTGGAGTGCTTTTTAGTCTATCAGAGAGAGATGGAACAGATAATTAAAAAGCTCTGGAAAGCTTCAGCAGGGATCTGGGGATGATCTACATCTCTCTGACATCAGCCCTGTGCCATTATGGCTGATAGCAGAATGCTCCCAGTGTGCTGCCCTGGGTCCTCAACAGGACAAGAGAATCCTCTAGCCGGTGCCTGGCTCCAGAGCTGCTGGGGAGGAGGAACTCTGCTTTTGAAGGCAAATGCACTCCAGAAACTGGAGCAGCAGTTCCAGCCTGTAACAACAAAAAGCAGGAAAACACACTGGATAAATATTTCTATGCGTTGTTCCAAGCCAGGGGGAGTTTGTGGGTAATCATCACAACCCAACTGGCAGCCTCTGATTCACTGGTAGCATTCTTTAATGAAGTTGGAATAACAGAGAAATCCCAGCACAGCAAAGTGTTCATACAGGGTGAATGGAGAGAGCTGGGCTAATCTGGCAGCAGTCCTAGGAAAATCATAGCAATGCTCGTAGAGTGTTCAGTGAAAAGCAGTCGAACACCGGAGCACAATCAATGGCACTCCAGGTAGGTTCACAAGGGGATAGAGCCTTCAGAACAGGCTTGGTTTGCTTCTTTTGAGCCCATTTGTTGGGTAGCTGTGTGCAAGGAATAGGTTCTTATAGCATTTTCCATTTAACCATGCCTCCTATCAGTGCTGCATGCTAACAAGGGAAGATTAATGGGGAAACTCTAAAAATAGGGCATCTGTTGAAAGTCATCATTGAATGGCAGAGCCATGGTACAGTTTTACTGTCCAAGATATGTCTACTACAGCACTGACTGCAGTGTAAAAACAACTTGCAATAGGGTTTTGAAGTGATGTGAAGACTGAGAGCAGTCAGTCACCAGGGAGTAGAGGAGTCAAAAGAACTGTGAGGACCTTGGGATGTGCCTTAGCCAAACCAAAGGGCCAAAAGCATCCAACCAACACAGCCTGCAACACTTTTATTCCAACACAGCCTGTAGCCCAGGAGCGGGAAACAGGGACTCGCTCGTGGGTGTTTGTAAAAGAAGCAGGGCTGCTCATTTGTTCCAGTTTCTCCCCAGCATTTGGACTAATAACAATCATAGAATCATAGAACCATTCAGGTTGGAAAAGACCTCTCAGATCACCAGGTCCAACACCAACCCATCCCACCTTGCCCACTGCCCACGTCCCTCAGTGCCACATCTCCATGGTTCTGGAACACCTCCAGGGATGGTGACCCTACACCTCCCTGGGCAGCTGTGCCACTGCAGCACTGCTCTGTCAGAGCAGAAATTTTCCCTAGTATTTAGAATCATAGAACTGTAGAGTCATCTAGGTTGGAAAAGGCCTTCAAAATCACCAAGTCCAACCATCAACCTGAACTGCAGAGTCCCATCACTAAATCGGTTTGTGCTGAAGATGGGATGGCAGCAAGCATCATCTGAGCTCACTGAGGTCTCAGTGGAAGATAGAGATGCGGAATTCACCCTGGGCACTTCAAGCCCATCCAGAACCCCAGGACACGGCCACAGCCTGTACCACCAATTGCTGCTTGAAGGTTGATCAGGTGTGTGCAGCCCAGGCCCAAATGAATCAAAAGAAAACTGAGGAACATAACCGAAGAGATGAGAATGATAAAATAGAAGGTCATCCTAGGAGTGAAAGTGGCTCTTGGCTGGCTGATGTACCCAACCTGCTCAGCAGGTATATGTATATGCAGCTCAGCAAAACAAAACAGTCCCTTGCTTTCACTTACAGGATATTTGTGTTGGGTAGCTGGAGATTGCTAAGAGGATTTCGTCACCTTGGAGGTAGAAGGAATTACCCGAGTGGTTGCTTGCTCAGCCTCCAACCAGTGCAGCCTGCATACTGTGGCTATTCCACTTCCCATGGAGGAATAGTGGCAGTTCTTTGTTTGCAGACGCAGATACTCCACTTTCTACCTTTTAGAGCATCTTTCAAGTGCATTTTTTTTTTTTCAGGTTTTGAGAGAGAGAAAGAAGACTGCTCCTCTGTGTGCACAGCATGCAGAAGCGTTGTCCAGGAGGTAAATGAGGTATGCCCTGAAGTGCAGTTTGCTAAGGCAAAGCCATCTGATTTGGTTGGCAAATCTTCATTCAGTTCTGCTGAATGAAGTGATGAAGGCATGAAGCCTCAGGCTATCATGGATGGAGGGATGGTCTATGCCTGCACACCATCTGTCTCTAGGCTGGAGTAAATGCTTTGCACTATGTTGCAATGGCATTACCCAGGGAAAGATGTCTGCTTGGTCACAGCAAGGGAGCAGAACATCGAGGAAAGCATCAAAGGAGTGTCTGCCTAAAGAGAAACCACTACTGCATGGATGCAACACAAAAAGTGAAGCAGAGCTGGAATCTGCCCCCAGGCCCTGGACTTCCATGTATGGCTTTGCTCTATGCAAGCCATCTCCTTGCCTTCCTCCTCCAAGTCAATAGAACATTGACAATGGAGTGTTTGCAGCTCTCCCTCTGCTACTCGAGCTCCTACTTAAATCAAGACAAAGGTAGGTAATTTTTTCCTCAGTTTGTTGGTCTTGTTTCTTCATTTGATTTTTACTTTTGTATATTTAGCATGCTTGCCCTACACACCACCTGCCCAACCCAGGAGACACTGCCAGCATCTTCCTTCCACTCTGGTCCCCAAAATGAACAGAGACGTGGATCCAGCTCAACCAAGAGCAAACCTGGGGATCCTGGGAGGAAAGGGTAGAGCTGCTCTCACCTATTGGTGAAGACTTTGCTGTAGTTGAAGACCTGGATCTCCAAGATCTCATTCCCATCGATGTTGCTTGCAACTGGCCAGCGGAAGGTCTGCGGAGAAAGGACAGGAGGGAGATGTCAGGGTGGTTTTGGGGAGCTGCTCTGGAGGCGGCGAGGATAGAGTTGAGGGGACCATGGCATGATCTTAATCAACCCTTCTTCCTATCAGAAGACAGACAGGACTGTCTTACAGGGGTCTTGCTAAGCACGTGTCCTGGTGTCAAATGTATGTATATTTGGGATTCTGGTTTTTTTTTATGTTTAGGTTCAATTTCTCCTCCCCCCCCCCTTTTTTTTTTTCATGTGTGTGTATGTGTGTGTCTTTTTTTCCCTCCCCAAGCCAAGAAATCACTCTGCCAGGCCAAACCACCTGAGCTTCCTTTGCTTCCCCAAGTCCCAGATCCCTTGCAGCATCCCACAGACAAGCAAACCTCGGACCAAGTTGCTTGGTGCCATGATGGATGGACGTGTGGCTGCATGGGGACATGGTGTCCTGGGTGCTGAGGCAGTGGGGCCTGCATTGTCTGCATTCAGAGCCTTAAAAGGAAAATGTTTGCCAAGCAACTTTGCAGGAAGACATTTGTGACTCTTCAGAAATATGCTGACGATCATTTCTGAAGCTAATTTTTTCCCTTTTATGTTTTCTGCAGTGAGTCAAGGAAGCAAATGGGAAAAAAAATTATCCAGAAATAGAAAACTAGAAATGGCCTCGCAATAGGGATGTCACTTTGTACCCAGTCACACTGCTGGGAATTGTGTTTGCAGCACAGACACACTCTGCTGGCAAAATAAACCCTAGTCCATGCACAGGCTCTTTCCCACTCAGGAGAAGGGCATTAAGGAATTATTATTGGAAAAAATTCATCTCAGAAAAAGCATTGGCACAGACTGCTCAGGGAGGTGGTGGGGTCACCATCCCTGGAAGTAAGGAACGTGGAGATGTGTCTCTGAGGGACATGGTCAGTGGACAAGGTGGGATGGGCAGGGATTGGGCTTGGTGATCTTGGGGGTCTCTTCCAACCTTAATGGTTTCATGATTCTATTCAGGGACAAGGTCAGTGGTCATGGTGGGGATGGGCTGGGGTTGAACTTTGTGATCTCAGTGGTCTTTTCCAACCTCAATGATTCTGATTCTGTGATTGTCCTCAGACCATATTTTGGGGAGGAATTGGAAAAAACATGCATCCTTGCTTCTGTGATGAATGCCTGTGTGGGAGTCCCTGCTTCCTGCTACTGGGCTACAGGCTGGGATAAGGCTGTCCCTTGCCCTCTGGGTTTTATAGCCAAGTTCCACTCTATGACCAATGAACAGATCCCACAGCTCAGGTAGGACCAGGACAAGGCACAGAAATAACAAATCATCAACTTCCTCCTTGATTTTAGAGCTTTGTCAGGCAGCAGAACAACAAATAAGGTCACTTGGAAAGCGCAGTGACCTAGAAAGGCTCCCAACATCCCCACTGAGCTTTGCTGAGAGCCTTCCACACCACGAAGCTCATTTGGTTATGTTCACACTGCAGCCAGTGAGCAAATGCCAAAGCCCCGCACTGGGGAGGACAGCAAACCTCAGGGATGAGCTACAGTCTGCCGTGTTCCTTCTTCCTGGCATTATTTGTGGCCTGATGCACGCCGTGCTCTGTGTGATAGAAGAGGTCTGCAGCCCCAGGAGGAGAAGCAGTGCAGGGAGGGCCACCTACCTGCAGCCACTCACACAATCTGCAGAGTTTTGCCTGCTATCCTTGGGAAAGAAACATGCTGACATCTCCCTTTTAGGGGGTCACAGACTTCCTGTTGTTTCTGGACACCAATTCAGCTGATTACTCCGGTTAAAGGAGAGCACTCTTCTCTGAAAGTTGTCCAGAATTCCCCCCAAATCCACCATCAAGATTATGTACATTACTCGTATCCCCAGGCTGAGAACAAAGTCCTGCACCATCTTCCCTTGGAACCATTCTCCATCTCCTCCAGTGCATGGAAAGCCATTCCCACTGGATTGGGGTATCAGCCATGCTCCCCCTCCATCATATAGACATCCCATGCCCTAGGGTATCCTGCAGCAAACCTTGTCCATTGATTCCCTGAGGATGCTGTGCTCTAAGTCTAACATAGACTTCAGCTGGATGCAAGGCTGAAGGGAGCCACAGAAATTGGAGACAAGATCTTGAGCCACCAGACACTGCCGTGATGAATGTGGATGTGGGTTGCGGTGGGCTGCCAGGACAGGCTGCCATTGCCTCTTCCCCATCTGCTTCACACCCATGTGGGTGTCCACACAGGTGTTACATCCCCAAAGCAGGGCTGGGAGCTACAGCAATCCACAAGCACTGTCACCCAGCTGGTAAAGAAGGACCTGGAGGTGACAATGCACGCCAAGTGGAACATGAGCCACCGATGTGCCATTGATGCCAAGGAGGTTAATGATGTCCTGTGCTGCATTAGGTGCTATGGGCAGCCCCTGCCCAAGGTGCTGGGCTGCTCTGGGTGGCCGTGTTGGGCAGGGGAGTGACCAGAGGGACCCGGGGGTGCCTCCAGCCCCAAGCATCCCAGGATTCATGCATTCTGTGAGTCACTGATGTCCTTTTAGGATGCTGCCTGGCTGGCTGTTAATTCTCCTTGCCGGTTTTATTGTAAAGAGTCTTATTAAAAGCCCTTTGCAAAGCTAAGCAAGTGATGTTTACTGGGTCAGTTTTATCTGTTTTATTAACGAAGGGGAAAAAGAAAAAAAAAAAAAAGACAGAGGCAGAGAAAAGCCTTTGCAGAATGCAGAAGCCAGATGCTTCCAGAGAGACTGCTTCAAAGGAGCTGGGAAAGGGCATCTCTGCAAGGCAGGTCTCCCTTTCCTGCAGCCCCTGGGATCTTTGGCTGCATGCTCACCCTGCCTGCCGCCTCCCCGACTGGTTACTCAGGGACATTTCCAGAAGTTCATGTCAAGGCTGAAGCAATGGGTCTCAGCTTTATTGGTCATGGCAGTGAACCTGTCCTGGACCCTTCAGGAGAAACTGAATTTAGGCAAGAAAGAGCACACGGAAGCCAGTCATAGTTTTCCATGCTCAGCACCATCACCAGAGGACTCTGCCTTTCCCGTTTTCCCTTGGAGCAGAAACAACTCAGGGTGCACACAGGACATGATACAACTGTTCCTGACTGTGCTAAACAGCCAAAGCACTGCATTCGCCCTCTGGAACAGCCAGCAGATTCTCTTACCCAGGCTCTGGGGAGGCACAGGTTCTGCATAATTCATTAAGCAACGAATAAAGATAATTGCAAAAGAAATAGTGTGAAAACAAACAAATGGAAACCACTGGGGCAGCCCAAATTCTGCCTGGTAGTGGCTTCTCCTGAATGTTAAGCAGTGGCTGGGAAGGTGATGGGCTCGGTGTTTCCCTGTAGAAGCTCCCAGTGGGAACTTATCATAGAATGAAAGAAGCATTAAGGTTGGAAAAGACCTCTCAGATCACCCAGTCCAACACCAACTCACCCCACCATGCCCACTGCGTCCCTCAGTGCCACATCCCCATGGTTCTGGAACACCTCCAAGGACGGTGACCCCACCACCTCCCCGGGCAGCTGTGCCACTACAGCACTTCCTTTTCAGAGAAGGAATTGCTCCTAATGTCCAACCTGAACCTCCCCTGGTGCAACTTGAGGCCACCACCTCTCGTCCCATCACAGGACCAGGCAGATCAATGCTTTCTGCCAGCTTGGTGTTAGCTACAGTCTTACTGAGGGTGCATTCAATCCCCTCATCCAGATCACCAATAAAGATGTTACGCAGGGCTGGCCCCAGTGCTGACCTCTCATGACCGTCTGCCAGCTGTATGGAACTCCATCAACCACCAAATGAGACGTTTCATAGGGGAGGAGGAAACAGGGCTGCACTTCGAATGCCTTGATTGCAGCAGAGCTGCAAGCAGCAGCAACCTCATCCCAGCACCTACAGCTGATCCTGAAAGTTTGGCTGAGCTCCCGGCTGGAAACAGGAGCCCAGAAGTGGAGGTTTGCCCTTCCCAGTGTAGATCGCATTGGATCCCCTGGGGAGCATCGTGCCATGGGTACCACACTGGGACCTGCATGCTCAGCAGCATTTGGCACACATTTAGGCACCTGAGTGCCTTATGGAATGGCTGCACACATCTCATCACATCTAGGCAAGGGGTGCCCGACCACTGCAGCCCTACTGCAGTC
This sequence comes from Pavo muticus, assembly GCA_016647715.1. Lineage (NCBI taxonomy): Eukaryota > Metazoa > Chordata > Aves > Galliformes > Phasianidae > Pavo > Pavo muticus. The sequence goes on from JACDJE010000475.1 coordinate 236,945, forward strand.
ACAAAGGGCTGCCAGCTCCACCAGCTCACATCCCCAGGAGGCCGCACTGCAGAAACCTCCCACACCCAGCATCAGGGCTTGTTTTCTTAGGGCAAAAAAGCTTTAGAAAGCAATAAATATTTTAAAAGTCTTCCTGTTCCTTGTAGGATCCTCTGTTCTCCCGCCCCTGGGAACGGGTTAACTTCTGAGTGAAACACAAAACAATCAAAGGAAGTGCCCGTTCTCTTTTGAATATGTATTTCCATTTTGAATGTGACTTCTTCACAGCATCTCTATTCCCCGCTTGTGTGGGTGACCTTATTTCAGTCTTCTCTGGATATGTCTTGGTAATGACAGAAAGCAAGGCTGCATTTTGAAACTGCACAGAGCTAGTGCTGCAATTGCTTCTTTCAAGCCCAAACCCTCCTCTTTCCCTTCCCAAGCCCAACACTGGGAGCTGGAGGCTGATCCACCAACCTGCAGGCACCCAACACGAGAGTTTGGGATGTAAAGGGCTTTTTCCCCCTCAGGCAAGGGATCTGCAAGCGCAGCACTTCTCAGTGTTGACAACACAGGTTGTTGTTTAGGCATAAAGCAGAATCACGCTGCCTGGATCACTGCCACCACGGGAAGTGCAGCAGGGCCGTCCCACAGTGACACCCCCCCATCTCAGCCAAGCACTGTTTGGTCCAAGAGACCCATTGGGCACCCACCGAAGAAGTGCTGGAGCACACCTAACTTTGAGATCTTTCCCCAGAACTGCTTTTATCCCACTGCACTTGCACAGAGCTACTGCTGCCTTGGGAATCCCTCTGCTCCATAGGGAGAATAAGGATATGTGTATGGAGAAACAGTCATGGCAAAAGGAACCACACGTGTGAGATGGAGCAGGACGAAAACGCTGCTCCTCTTACCTCGTCAAACCTGGCCTCATCCTCGCAGTTTTCCATCACTCGGGTGTAGAAGGAGAGCCCTGCAGGGGGAGAGGAGGAGCAGGTTGGTTGTGGCGAAGTGAATGAGGGGAGCAGCCCCACATCTGTGCTGTCCTTTGGGATGCTGACATTGGCTTCCCCATGGAGCATCCCCCACAGGGTAACCCCAAATCAGTATTTGTGGTTAAGATCTACTTCACAACAGTGCAGAAGGGAAAGTTATAGAAATTCTGATAGTCTCTCGCTGAAACAAATTGAGGCTTTTTCCTTCTGGAAAGGAATGCTGTCTCCTAGGTAATAAAAAACACTGCTGAGCAGTCGTTGGTGCTCAGGAACGCACAAGCAACCCTTAATCAGGGCACACGGAGGCTGGGACACCCCTAACTCCTAAAGTATCAACTTTTGTGTTGCTACAGATTGAAATATCATGATTGCATGGCTCATTGTAGGGAGTGCCCCATCCCCTTGGCTGAGCCCTTTTTACTTTAACCATCACGCAAGGAGCAAAAGAAAATCCCTTCGCCAGGTGCTGGCAGACCTTCTGCCCTGTGCAGCAGCAGACTTGGGTGAAGCAACCCCTGAAGGTGCATGTGTGTCCCAAAACACCTTTGGGTTGGATATTATGAACAGTTTCTTCTCAGAAAGAGTGGTGATGCAGTGGCACAGCTGCCCAGGGAGGTGGTGGGGTCACCATCCCTGGAGGTGTTCCAGAACTGTGGGGATATGGCACTGTGGGATATGGTCAGTGGGCATGGTGGGGTGGGCTGGGGTTGGACCTGGTGATCTGTGAGGTCTTTTCCAACCTTGGATATTCTATGGTTTCCAGCTCCCTGCTATCAATGCAGTGGTTTCTTGCGGGTCTCATGCCACTCAGCTCTACCCACAGGACCAGGAATGGGGCCACCAGATGCATGATCCCAAATGTCCTTGGCTATGGGGACAAGCAGCACCTTAGCCCTGGTGTCTAAGTGCACTGAGTCTCAGAGCAAAAGCTATGCTAGGAGCAAGACAGCCTTTGGTGCACAGCAAGAGTTAGTAGAGCATCTCCAGCTCTGGGGAATCCAGCCATGGGTGCAGCAGTCCCTGAATAGTGCTTGCAGGATGCAATGAGCTGTTATCCAACAGCAACCCTGAGCAAGCTCAGATCTCACTGGGAGAGAGGAGCTGGCCCCCATGAAATGAGCAGGATGAAGACATTCCATCAAAGGACACCTCCAGCATTCCCATCTCCATTACACTTCTTTCTACTGCAGCCCCTGGATATGTTCCCACTCTTTCCCCAACAGCAGCCTGCAGATCAAGGAAAAAAAGCCCAATTTCACCCAAATGTGAGTGATTTCACCTGCAGAGCACAGAGCTGGGGAGCTGCAAGGGCAGCAGATGTGGTGCTGTGCAGCCTGGAGCACCTGATGGGGAGCGAAGGGTGCCTTGTGAATCAGTGAAATTCCAAACCAGCCCCATGTCTCCTAAGAAGAGTTAAGCAGCTCACAGACAAAGGTCTTTGGATAAGACATTCTAACCTCCCAGGTGCAGGTGGCCCCTGGCACTGTGTCCCCTGGATGCCCAGTGAGCCAAGTCCCATGCTACGGTGGGAGGAGAGCCCCTGATGCGTGGGGTTGGATACTGGCTGCAAGGAGCACCAGAAGGAGAGCACTGTCATGCTCCAGAACAGTGTTGCACTGCAAATGCCTTCTGCAAGACCCACCAGTTGCTGTGTGCTGTGTGGAAGGATTGTGGCTTTGCCAAGAGATGCAATACAGGGGTTGGAGAAGGGACACCTGGCTGAGATAGCTGGGGACCAGAAATGAGCTGCACCAGGATGGGCTGGTGGAGGACACCTCACTCCAGTTGTGGGGCTGCTCTAAAGGAGTGTCCTCCCTCTAGAGTCACTGGAGAAAAGCAAGAGACTCTTCCCACAAGACTTCGGCCCAAAAACTAAGTGTCCACATTGGGATGCTCCCCTGAGCCTGGCACTGAGGTCACAGAACACCAGAACCCTGATGTGGTTGAGATTGCTGGATCCCTCTGGTCCCCTCCTGCCCCAGCAGGGCCACCCAGGGCAGGGGCTGTTGGAGATCCCCAAGGAGGAGATTCCACAGCCAATCTGGGCAAAACAAATGGGACCCAAAACACCACAACTTCACAGCAGCTATGGACTCCCTATACCCTGGCTCTGCTCCTTGTTGTTCCCAAATTATCACGGAGCAAGGGGAAAACAAAGGCTGAGCCATGGAGATGCTAAACAGAAGTAAGCACTAAATACCAAGGAGCAGACCAGCTTGGCAGAAAGACTGTATTGCTGCTGCACTCTGAGCTCCTTCCCCCCATCTGATGCAAATGCAACGCCTGGCCCGGGAACGAGGCACAGGGAGATGAGCCACAGGCTCTAGCTGGTGGGTAAATCCTTGTTCCTGCCTCACTATTAGTAAAACACACAAAATCCTTGGTGTTTCAGAAAAAATACCTTCCCGTAAAGACTGTACAGCTTCGGTATCATCCCAGAGTGATCATCCCAGTCCCTGCCCTACAGCAGGGCAATGCAGCCCCACACAAGGTCCTGTCCCAGCTTCACACCAGAACCAGAGATTGCCCCCCCCTTTTAGCAGTGAGATTTTGCTAGCTACAACCCCAGGATCCAGCCCTGCTTGGACTGATCACTGGGAGCTTCTCCTCTCAGACTGGGTTTGATGGTGGCATTGAGTGCCCTGGTCACGAATCCCATGGGTGCTCAGGGTGAGCTGGGGAAGAAGCTTCCCCAATGGCATACAGAGGTGATCTCTGACCTATGCATGAGGCTAAGCTCCCTGTTTGCCCAGCAGCTGATGGCAGCAGGCTGCCAGGCAAAACATTCCAGCACAGGGGAAGGAAGCTCTACTCCGAAGTTTGGTGTCACCCTGCCCAGAGTGACAGTGACAGCAATTCTCTGTGCAGGAGGAAAATAGGGATGGGAACATGGGGTGGCATAACAAGGGAGCATCCCAAAGTGGGGTTCTCCCCCCTTTTCCCACTGCACAAATCCGTCTCCCCGGGGCAGTGAAAGCTCACACCCCTTCCCTTCCCAAGTGCAACCATTGGGAAACCTGAGGCACAGCCCATCCCGGACCCCCCCCTCCACCACTGCCCCCTCCCCGTACCTCGGAAAGCCGCTTTGGCGATGCGATCCGCTCTGCCGCGGAGGCCGGAGACGGTGCGGAGCTGCAGCTGCAGAGCCATGGTGTGGGGCGATGCGCGGGGATCGGTGCAGCGCTGGGGGTAACGCTCAGTGCAGTGCTCTGTGCAGTGCTCTGTGCAGTGCTCTGTGCAGTGCTCTGTGCAGTGCTCGGTGCAGTGCTCGGTGCGATGCTCGGTGCAATGCTCGCCGTGCTCCCAGCTGTGCTCCGAGGCACAACGCGGTGCACACCCCCCTCCTCCAGCACCGAATTCTTCAATTATTCAGCAGCAGCACCGCCTTCCCCTTCCCTCCCTGGAGAAGGAGGTAGTTGGGGGGGGGGACGGGCTGCAGGAGTCTCCCCTCTTTGGTTGTTAGGGTTTGGGAGAGGGACTCCAGTGGGGAAACTGAGGCAGTGCTCCCCCTGGGAGTGAGGCATCAACCTGGGAGCACTGCAAGCTGGAACCTGGGGGTCAACCATATCACTGGGAGGTGACATGGGGAGTGCATGGCAAGGGGCATAGACGACAGCTTGACAGTGTGGGCTTGGTATGGAGAGGGTCGTGCCTGGTAGGGCTGCACATTGCACTGCTCTTGGAACCTTGAACTCATCCTTTATTTTGAGGAAGACAATCAACAAGCATGAAGGCAGGGCTGTGAGCCCAACACATCTTGCTTCCTGCTTGGAAACTTCCCAGAAAAGCCCATTTGCGGTGAGGATTGAACCCAAGAGGGCTTCAGCATTGTCAGGGAGAGACAAGTGAGGGTGAAACCTCCATAAATGAGTAATAAAGCCCTGGAAATGAGGCATGTCCTTCCATCTACATCTGTCCTGCCAGTGGAAAAGATCCTTGTGCTCGTTCACAAGCGCATGAGAATGAAGAAACTTGTGGGGATTAATAGTGCTCATTAGGCTCAAACTGCATGGGTTTTTTTTGGTTCCCAGTTGATCTTCCTCTGCTGAGCTGCACAAAGTGGTGCTGTATCTGCAGCCCATATGCCTTTTGTACCACATAGCTAATTAGAAACCTCTTGCTCAACAGCAGAAAGTTGATAGCGAAGTACGCTCAGCACGAGGTGCGTTGGCTGGGGATGCTCATGGAACAGTGCAGGTGGGTGGTGCAAGGTGGGCACCTGGGAGCTGCACCAGCAATGAGAGAGGGACCTGATAAGGAACGGGTCTGCTCATTCGTGGTCTTTCTTTATATGGAATCCCAGGGAGGGTTTAATTCTGCTGCTGGAAAATCGCAGGCAGAGGGTTCGTGGGGAGTGGTGAAGTGTGGTGCTACCCTCAGACTCAGGGCAAAGTAAGAAAGTAGAAATTAGGATAGAAGATGATATGCACACATTGTGGGGTCTCCTCCCTGGGGATCCCCAAAGCCTTTGTCCATGGCGCTGCGGGACCAGAGGGCCCCAGGGGCACTTCCAGCCCCAACCACCCGTGGGCTTTGGGGTACACAGGAGCACATCTGTAGCTCTCCCAGATGGATCTGGGCTGTATCATAGAATCATAGAATCATACAATCATAGAATCACTAAGGTTGGAAAAGACCCACAGGATCATCCAGTCCAACCATTCACCCATCACCAATGGTTCTCGCTAAACCATGTCCCTCAACACAACATCCAAATGTTCTTTGAACACCTCCAGGGTCGGTGACTCCACCACCTCCCTGGGCAGCCCATTCCAGTGCCTGACCACTCTTTCAGAGCAGTAATATTTCCTAACGTCCAGCCTGAACCTTCCCTGGCACAGCTTGAAGCCATTCCCTCTAGTCCTATCGCCAGTTACACGAGAGAAGAGGCCGACCCCCAGCTCACTACAACCTCCCTTCAGGTAGTTATAGAGAGCAATAAGGTCTCCCCTGAGCCTCCTCTTCTCCAGACTGAACAATCCCAGCTCCCTCAGCCGCTCCTCATAAGACCTGCTCTCCAGACCCCCCACCAGCTTTGTTGCCCTTCTCTGAACACGCTCCACGTATCCACACCTCTGCACAGTGCTGCTGATGTTTGTCTGCTCAGAACTAAAGATGCCTCTGGAGTTCAATGCTCTTTTGGGTGGGGGAAGATCCCCACCTGTAGCCATGGGGATTTGTTTATCCATGAGACATAATGGATAATGTATAATGAAGACAAGCAGGAACCACATGTCCCTGAAGACAGCCAAGGTCAGGCTGGATGGGGCTCTGAGCAACTGATGGAGCTGTGTGTGTCCCTATTCATTGCAGGGGTCTCGGACCACCTGGCCTTTAAGGGTCCCTTCCAACTCAAACTGTTCTATGTCTCTATACAGGGCAATAACACAGGAACCCAATTGCAAAGAAGACAACTGAACACACAGACCATCAAGGTACGGTGGATCCAGAATGTGCCCTCAAGCCTGGGAGAGGAAGGGGTCTGCCTGTGGTTAGCAGAGCAAGATTAGAAAACACAGTTTTCAGTTTTCATGACATCTCTGCATTTTTCACATCACTGCGTGTGAATAGAATTACACACCCACCTCTGAATCACCAATGGTTTTTCTTACTTACCATGGCCTTACACCAAAGGTAAAGAGGAAAATGTGGCTTCCCAGGGCAGGATCAGGCCATCACCAGTCTCCCTACACCTCCCATGGCACCAATATCCATTACAATAAATCCAACCCAACCACACATCCCAAAGCAATCACTGATCTTATGATGATGCTACAGAACTTTAAGTCCAAAATAAATGAAATTTTCTCTTCTTAACTCCTATTCTCTCATTTTTTTTCCAGCTCTTCTTCTCCCACGCTTGGAAAAAAAATCATTATCAGCCTCCCCCTTTGTCAAACCATTAAAAGCCTTGATATTAATTACAGCGAGTTGCTGCGTTTTTCTGTTCCCTGTTGTTGTGGGCAGCACCAGCACCTTATCAAGCAAGCATTGCTCTGTCCCCAGTACCCGCCTTTCCCATCCCAGCCCTTCCAAATTGCTGCAAACTGCCGTCCCCCCTGCACTGAACCTCTTTCATGCTGAAGAGTTTGGGGGATGCAAACTGTCATGTGTGAGGCGTTGTGGGATAAGCGCTTATCACAGCATCATCTGTAATTCTGAGTGCTGCAGTGGGCGGCTCTTGCATGTGTGCGTTGGTCTTGGGAAGAAAAGGGGGAAATGCTGTGGAGGCAGTTTCTGTATGCAAGCAGAAGGGTGAGAAAATGCAAGGGCTTGCTAAGAAACCTCTCCAGAGGAAGTCAGTGCTTGCATCTCACTGGGTGCAGCCATCCCACAGCTGCAGAGATGGCAAAACCTTCACAGAGCTCCAGAGAAGGGGAAACATCTGCTGGGAAGAGCTGCTCTGGGCATGCATTGGAGTCCCAGGCTCTCCAGCAGGTTCTGCAGTGCTTTATTTGTGGAGGAAACTGCTGCAGAATAGAGGTGCCGTGGCCAGCAGCCTTTGGCCTTCCCACCCCAGCTGTAGGAACCCTGGTCCCCTCCCAACCAGAGGCTTCAAAGAGTGTAGCCCAGCTCTGTCTCTTGATAAATCCATTTGGCCTTTTGCATCGTTTTTCATTTCCTTTCTCTTCTGCCTCTGGTATCCTCTGAGACCGGTTGGAAAGCCGTGGTTGCAAGCCCAACAGCCTTCCACCCTTTTTTAAATGCCAGAGCTGTACTTGTTACTCAGCAGCCAGAGCAGTGCAGTAGCTTCCTCAATGGGTGGATTTTTTTTATCATTTTTCTGCTTTTTTTTAAAAACAAGTTTTGACCCAGAGGTTCTCCCATTCTCTAGAATTCAGTACAACCAACATGAGCGTGGTGGTGACGGATTGATGGTAGGACACAGTGATCTTGGAGGTCTTTTCCAACATCCATGAGTCCACGATTCAATGAACCCAGCTTTCCTAATCCAGAAGCAGGCTGTCAGGATGCACAATGCTTTCCCAGGAGAGATCTCCCATAGCAAAGACCATGTGCAAACCCCATCCAATCCCACCAGTCCCGCATTGGCTGAATGGGACAAGATGGAAAATAATTGAGCAGTTCTGGTTGGTCAGGACATGCTGCCAGAAGGTCTTCTCACCCACTGGGTTCCAATTTAATTTCCTTTTCCTTTTCATCTCATTCTTTTATTATTATTTAGTTAGTTATTCATTCATTAGTTCGTTCATTCATTCATTTGTTCATTCATTCATTCATTTGTTCCTTCGTTCATCCATTTCTTTGCAGTATCTCAGACCTCAGGCCAAGATGCAAACAAGGAACAGCCCCTCGAGTTCCCACACATCCCCGTGCCTGAGTGCTCATCCTTGCAAGTCCAGTGGGATTGTTTTAATTGAATGTGCATCTGTCTGCTTGTGCAATTGCTTTTACATTGGTTCTCTACGGGCAATTAACCCTTCCTAAAGGCTTTTTGGGGCAGGTCCATGGTTACACTGCTGGGGCAGAAGAGCCCACAGTTCCACTTACAGAAAGAGTTGATTAAAAGGACAAAAAAGAAAAAAAGAAAAAAAAAAGAAGAAAAAACACCTAAAGAATGCCAACATGGAGACATTTCTGCATTCCCCATGGAAGGCAGGGGGAGGGCAGGGTGCAGGGGTTGCTGGGGCGCAGGCAGTGGGAGTAGGTGATGTTCACAATGGGTGCTGGGGGTGAAGGGAGTGTCAGGGTGCTGGGGTTGAGTTCTCCCTGTTGCCTGGTGATGGTGTTTGTGAGCCAGCTGAGAACAGAACAGGACAGACCCAGGTTGGGCTGAGGTAACTACAGTGCAAGGACCCTCAGCACTCAGGATTCTGCTGGAGCTGGGTAGGGGCTGAGCATGGTCACATTGCACCCTGCACCCCGCATAGACCCTGCACTCTGCATGGACCCAAAACATCCCTCACCCCTGCGAGCATCACTGAGCTCCTCCTCATCCTCACTTGTAGACAGAGCTATGGTCGTGGGATACTTATCTATAAAAATAATTCTCCTCTGCTCATTTGAGAGCATCATTTTGAGGCATCCCACTGACAGCTCGCTGCTCCTTTGTGTCTGAAGGGCTCTCAGTGCTTTCACCCCTGCAGCTGATTTGCTGCCAAATCTCTCCCATTCCCTTCCATCCAGCTGCTCTGGTAAATAGCAAATTGTGGCCACGCTGCAGATAAAAGCAAGGAAAAGGTGCAGCAGTGGGAACAGACAGGGCACCTAACTGAGATATCTGTATTAACGACCTCCTCTTGTGAAAAATCGGCTTTGTGCTTCAATGAGCAAAGCCCTGGTGCTGAACCTCGCTCAGATACGATCAAAGGGTTCAGCGTGCAGCGTGCAAATCATTGCTTCTGGTTCCAGATGCACCGTGAGGAGTGGGCAGGAGAGGCCCCTCTGCAGCACGGCTCTGTCAGCAGCATCCCCTTGTCCGGGGAACCCTTAAAATGCAAAACGTGATGCTGAAAAGGGAAAATAAAAACTAACCCCGTGTTTCCCTTGCAGGTAGCAGAGCACATCCCGAGCACAGCACTTTTCCTCTGAGAAACCCCGCCATGATGAGCCCGCAGCGTCCCCAGCCCCCAGCGCCGTACCCAGGCGAGGTGCAGGGGCACTGCACCTCCATGCACACCCCCTTCAGCCTGGAAAACAGGCGGTCCCTGGAGCTGGACAGGTTTTACCAGGTGGGGATGGGATGGAGACCGTGACCCGTCCTCTGCTGCCTGTCCCAAATCCCTGTCTCCATGGGGTCTTGCTGAGGGGCTTGAGCTCAATGGGTGCAGTGTGCTGAGCAGCATCCTGCAGGCAGAGGCAGTGCAGGGCTGGGAAAGGCTGCCGGCCCAAACCTCTCTGCCTCTTTGCCTTTGGCTGCAGCTGACCCAGCAGCAACGCGAGTTTTACAAGGACAAGACTGGGACACTTTATCCCATTCCATACTTTGTGCTGCCTGAAAAGGAGAAGGAGAAATATCCACACCCGCTGGACCTGTGAGTACACAGCAGCACCCCCACGGCATGGCAGCACCCACAGCTGGGGCTGTACGACGAACCCCAAGAGCTGTGGGATGAGTAGAATACACACCCACCTCCCTGAGTCCCTGCCAGCTTGAGATTTTTGCTCTGTTCTGCTCTATTCTATGCTGTGCTATGCTATGCTATGCTATTTTATTCTATTCCATTGTGTTCTATTTCGTTATATTCTATTCCACCCTATCTTCTCCCCTTCCCTTCCCTCCCCTTCCCTTCCCTTCCCTTCCCTTCCCTTCCCTTCCCTTCCCTTCCCTTCCCTTCCCTTCCCTTCCCTTCCCTTCCCTTCCCTTCCCTTCCCTTCCCTTCCCTTCCCTTCCCTTCCCTTCCCTTCCCTTCCCTTCCCTTCCCTTCCCTTCCCTTCCCTTCCCTTCCCTTCCCTTCCCTTCCCTTCCCTTCCCTTCCCTTCCCTTCCCTTCCCTTCCCTTCCCTTCCCTTCCCTTCCCTTCCCTTCCCTTCCCTTCCCNCTCTTCCCCTCCCTATCCCATCATCTCCTGTCCCTCCCATCCCCTCCAGTCCCATCCCACTCCATCCCATCCCGTCCCATCCCATCCCGTCCCGTCCCGTCCTGTCTCATCCCCCGTCCAGCTGGGCAGGGTGCCGGGCTTCGGGGTCTTCTGTCCAATTGAGAATTACTGGTATTTTCTAAAAGCAAGCATTCTCCTGGCTGTACATTTGAAATCCTGCATGTTGGCTTATTCCATAGTCCTCCTGTGAGGGAGCTGCAGTACTGGAGCAGCATCCCTGTCCCATCTCCTCACCCCACATCACCCCAAGACAGAGCGCTCCGTCGTCCTGCCATTGGGATGCACAGCAGCAAATGCACGGAGCCCCTTTGGCTGCGGGGCTTGGAGCATCCCCATGTCAGCGTGGGGGGCACCGGCACGGCCAGCAGAAACGCTCGGGGGCCCTCTAGTGCCCGGCCCGGGCTGGGAGAGCTCCCTCCCCCAGATCTTCCTTCCTGCCCCCGCTGTCAGACCGTTCAGTTGGGCACGAATTGTCACTGCAGTGAAGTTTGATGTTTGGAGCTGATGGAAACTGCTAAAAGCAGCGGGACCCCTCCCATAGGTCAGGCTGCGCAGAGCCTCATCCACATCCTGGGCACCTCCAGGGATGGAGGCGCCCACAGCTTCTCCGGGTCCTGTGCCGGCACCTTTACCACCTCCATAAGAAGTAATTCCTTCCTTACATCTGCCCCCAGCCCCCAGCTCAGTGGGAAGATACGGTGGCACTTACAGCGTGTGTCCCCAGAGAACCTGCACACCTACCAGACATTCCCATCGGGCAAGAGGGTCACCTCCCAGGAGAGAGAGGTCCGTGACAGCTTCTTTGAGTACAGGGCGTAAGCGACAGCATCCTTTGGTGGCAAGCTGGTTTCCCAGCTAGGGGGGGTGTGATGGTTAATAGAGCTGAGATAAAGGAGTGGGAACTGAGTGCTGCTGTGTGTCTGTGTGCATGAGCCCATCAAGGGAAGGAGTTGGTTGTTCATCAGAGAGCTCCTTCTGGTGCTCAGAGGATGATCAGGGTTGAGGACGGGCAGGGGATGGATGAGCTCGGGTCCAGTCCAGTCCCCATGGGGTCAAAAGGGCTTTGATGGGGTGTCACCAAGTGGGGTAGGAAGGAGTATGCTCATGCTCATGAGGGTCGGTGACTGGTGGGAGGGAAAAGAGGCAAACAAAGGGGAGGGAAAAGTGCCCAGACTGTGCAGCAGAAGGGGATGATGGGGAGACCCTCTGGGTATGGGGACAGCAAGGAACAGTGTGGCCACCAACATCCTCAAAGGGGCACCCAGGGCAGTGAGGACAAGGGTTGGTGCAGGGGGATCTGTGGGATCTGCTCAGTCCCACCCCACACAAGAGCTGAGCAGGACAACGGGGGCTACCACCTGCCTGGCCCCACACAAACCCAACTGAATTCTATGCGGTATTTAAAGCTACTGGAGAAATACATGGAAGGAAGACATGCTTGGGAATACTCCACTTGGTTTGCCTCTTGGGGGGGGCTTTTCCAGTAGGAAGGGCACTGGGAGGGCTCCTGCAGAGCACATTCATCCATCCCAAGTCAAGGACTGTTCCCAGTGTTCACTCTGTAGCAGGACAGCCTGCCTGGGAGGGGAATGAGTGCTCCCCTGTGTGTGATCTCTTCTCACTCGGGAGCCCAGAGATGGCTTTTAGTGCCTTTTTTATTGATTTCTTCTCCACTCGCTGACATCTGAAGTTAAATAACCCTTTTACCCTCATCTGCTCATCACTCCCCCCGCCAGCACGTTTCATCCCACTAGGGCAAGCTGATGGAGACTGACACCTGCAGCACTTCCAAGTGTATGTTTAGAGCACTGAGAAAAGTTCTCATGCATTTTAGCGCATCTCCAAAACCCCTTTCAGCTCCTGCAGGGTCACAGTTGGCAGCAAGGCAGAGCTGTGTGTGTGCTTTTTAGGACTTGCAAGCAGGCACAAAAGGAAGCGGATCACCAAGGGGCATCTATTTCTTTGCACTGAAAGAGCAAATTCATCACTGGCATCGTTTTTACCAAGTGGAATTTGCTCCTGGAGGGACTTTGCATGCTGACCCTGAAATGGCAGTTGAGGAGTCCTGGGAGGGTCTCACTGGATGCTTTATAGAAAGGATCCCCAGTGAATGGCTTGAGACCCATAGTGCAGGCTGTGTGGGGATCAGCAGATCCCATAGTCAGCTCAGAGACTGTTTTATACACCAGATGAGGACCCTTTTATTGCTTTTATTGCTTTTTCAGAGCCCTGTGTGGCCCCTCTGCATCTCATTGCCAGCAGCCTGAGCCCCTCAGCATCACCCCTGGGGACACTGCAGTTCTGTAACCCATCCTTGGGACACCAGGCAGCATCGGAGCAAGGAAATCTCTCTCCTTCCTCCACTCTGGCCAAGATTTCTGAGACAGATTTATCCTCACAAGCGCCCTCCCAGCATATGGGGTGTGCTTTGCCATGGGATGCAGAGGCCACAGCCAGCATATCCTCAGATGCAAAGCTATGGGATACAGAGGGCTCAGGGCAGCCTTAGTGCATGGCAGGGAAAGGGGGGGCTGAGTACACCCAGGAAAGGGAGAACAGCCCCAAAGGTGTCCAATGGAGAGGGCAGTGAAGCATGGAACAGCAGAGAGGTGGTGGGTGCCCCTTCCATGGAGACACCCAAGGCCAGGCTGCATGGAGCTCTGAGAACCTGATGGAGCTGTAGGTGTCCCTGTTCATTGCAGCGGAGTTGGATGAGGCGGCTTTCAAGGGTCCCTTCCGACTTAAATCGTTTTATGACTCTATACGTTTTCAGCACACGAGCATCTGAAGCCCTCCAAGGATGCCCACGGCCCTCGCAACGTTATTTGAAAGGAAAGTCGCAAAAAGGGGAGGGGTCTTCCACCTCGAAAAAGGGCTGGAGAAGGCGGGGGAGCTGAGTGCTGTGCGCCTTGAGTGTGGGGAGGAAGCTTTTCCCGCAGCCTGCCGGGGCCTTCCTTCGCTTCTTCCGTTAGAGGGCAGCGCAGCCCCGCAGGATAAGAGCATAGGGACGCGATCCTGGTCCTGGTCCTGATGCCGGTCCTGGTCCTGATCCCCAGAACCACGGCCAGGGCTGTGGGAGATCCCCCAGGAGGAACCCCCACCGCTCTCTGCTCCCTGTGCCAGAGCTCCGGCACCCACCCAGCACTGCAGTGCTGCTGATGGGCAGCTCCTGAGCTCCAGGCTGTGCCCTGCGCCCCTGGGCTGCCTGGGCACCACAGAGCAGATCTCCATTCCCTTGCACCTCCTGTGAGGATTTATGGCCGTGGTGGGATCCCCCCGAGCCTCCCCTGCTCTAGGCTGAGCATCCCCAGCTCTCTCAGCTCTCCTCCCCCGTGTCCTGCATTCAGCTCTCCCCACTGGCAGGCCATGCGCTTTGTGCGGGTGCTGCACTTCATATGGGACCTACATCTGAGCATCCCTCCTGCCCGAGCTCTGCTCCCAGCACAGGGTCAGGGTGAGTGGAATGGGGTCAAACGTCCCCTGCAGTGCCTCCTGCCCCAGCAGCACAGCCAGGAAGGGACAGGCTCACTTCTAGAAGGGGAAAGTGCTGACATCTGCAAGAGCTGCCTGCATTCTCCAGCTGCTTTTGCAGCTGCTCTCAGCCCTCGGAGCTGGCAGCGCTTGTTTGGGAAGAAGGGGTAGCTGCAAAGTGCTTGGGGACAGGTGATAGAAGGAGCCGGGGGCTTGAACCATCTGGGGACCAGAATGGCTTAGCAGGATTACAACCCATCTCCAAGGCTGCTCACATCTCCTGACCCAGTGGGAAGGGATCATCCTTTGTAGCTCAGCCCAAACCTGGAAGTGGAGGCCACTGAGACCCTCAGAGACTGTAGACTGGAGATCACTGCCAGCTCAGGGTGCAGGACCACGAGCATGCTCACTGCACCCCAAAACTGGGAACCCCTCATGGCCGCACCTGCAGCCCCAGTCCCACTGTTGCTTCCCTGATGGAGCAGCCTGCAGGTGGGTGTTTATGGGGTGCTTTCAGTGCCCTGACAACTTGTTTAATGTCCCGTGCTGCAGCTGCCTGAGCCAGCTATGCTGGTTCTTCCCACCTCCCTCTGTTTAAACTGTGAGTCCGTCAGCCTGGGGATGTGTTTTATTGTGTATTCATTCGGGCAGGCAGCGCAACGGCTGGCGTTAGGCAGGGCTGTTAGATACTTGCGTAAAACAGATGATCCATAATCATAAAATGTTTGTTTTCCGACTTAATGTGAAGAAAACCAAACCCCTCTCTGCTACCCCCCGGCTCCGCTCAAAGTGTGTTTGTACAAAGGCAAAGCAGAGCCGTTCCCTGGATTTGGTGCTGGGTTCTCTGCATAAATAACCAAGGCAGGCGAGCGTGAGCTGCCTGCTGCAGACCTCCGTCCTGTAATTACGTGCCCGTGCACGGCTGTGTCTCCTTTATTGTCTGCTCTGCGCATAATGGCAGCCTGGGGACAGCTGCTTGAGTGTTTATGGCCCTCCCAAAATGCAAAGCGTGCATCTGAAACGATCCGTCGTGCATCCAAATGATCCGCCGTGCCTCTGAAATAATACGTGGTGCATCCAAATGACCCACTGTGCATCCAAAGTGATCCTTCGTGCACCCAAAGCGATCCATCATGCATCCAAAATGTCACATTGTGCAACCAAAATGACCTGTTGTGCAGGTAACAAAGTGGGTCCAAAGTGACCCACTGTGCATCCAAAGTGTTCCATCGTGCATCCAAAATGACACGTTGTGCAATGAAAAGGACCCACTGTGCACCCAAAGTGATCCATTGTGCATCCAAAATGACACATCGTGCATCCAAAATGACATGTTGTGCAATAAAAATGACCCACTGTGCATCCAAAGTGTTCCATCGTGCATCCAAAATGACACGTTGTGCAATGAAAAGGACCCACTGTGCATCCAAAATGACACACTGTGCAATTAAAAGGACCCACTGTGCACCCAAAGTGATCCATCGTGCATCCAAAATGACACATCGTGCATCCAAAATGACACACTGTGCAATGAAAAGGACCCACTGTGCACCCAAAGTGATAAATCATGCATCCAGAATGACACATGGTGCAATGAAAATGACCCGCTGTGCATCCTAAGTGATCCACTCTGCATCCAAAATGCTCCAACATGCATCCAAATGATCCATCATGATTCCAAAGTGTTCCATCATGCATCCAAATAACCCATCGTGTATCCAAAATGACCCATCAGGCAATGAGAATGACCTATTGTGCATCCAAAGTGTTCCATCATGCATTCAGCTGATCCATCATGATTCCAAAATGATCCATCATGATTCCAAAACGATCCATCATGCATCCAAAGTGATCTAAAAAGAGATGAACGGGGCCATGCACGTAGGATGGGAGCAGCTGTGTTTCCATTGAGCAAACACCAACGCAGAGTTTCCAGCAGGTGTCTTGGTGGCCCATTGAGGTGCTGCTCCCATCCCTGACCCCAACAATGATATGAACACCCCTTAAGCTGGTCCAGACAGCACACCCTGGGAATGGCTGGAAGCCCACAGCAGAGGGTTGGAGCTTGACGGAGCTCCTGAAGGTCCCTTCCAACCAATGCCATTCTGTGAGTCTGCGATCTATGATTCTATGAAATAGACCCTTCTGGAGACACGGGGACAAATCTCTGTGAGGTGTGGACGTGGGGACTGGGAGACATAACCACAGTGATGGGCTCTGATCAGCTCGGGGAGGTTCAGCCCTATGTTGTCCATTTTTTGCACAAAGACCTTTGTGGCTTTCAGGTGCTGAACATTGCTCACAGATCCTGCAGAGAAGCACAGATTTGAGTAGTGGGGGGGGGGAGAGCATATTTTATAAAGTATCTTCAGCTTGTTTGGTTTGGAGATGCAAACGCAAAGTGCAACCATTGTTGCAAATGGTTGAGTTGCTGTTTCTGAAATGAAGTGGAGGCCGCAGGGGACACTTGGTGGTCCCTAGGAGGTCTCCATGCCCGTGGCACATTCCAGAGCCACCTGGAAGTCCTCAGCCCCGTTGTCCTCTGGTGTCTCACTCTGAGGATGAGCTCTGGAGTTCCTCAACAAGAAAACAGCCCTATGGTGCTACTTGGAATAAACTGGGGGACAGGAGGGAGGGCACGGTCATGACGCAGTGGTGTGAAAGAGATGCTCGAGGTGCCACCGAATGGAAAAAAGCAGGGAGCCATCAGCGGCTGGGCATGTTTACATAGCTCCAAATGTCAGGTGGTGAGTGTGAGAACAGGACAGAGGGATGTTAGGAGGCAGGAGGAAGGGCGTGGGCTCTCCTGCAGCACTGTGGGCATGGGGATGGGGTGCGGGACGTTGGGGCTGCAGGCTGGGTATCACCAGCTGGGTTCTGCCACTGCTTCTCGTTTTTTTTTCCAGGTTTGTTTTTTGTCTTAACTCGTAGTGCCTGTGACTCTTACAACAGTGCTCTTTGCTCTTACAACATTTTTTCCAGGAGCTTGTAAAGCTGAGTGGTGAGATTTGTGCAGTCCTTCACGCAGAGAGCTTCAATTAAACATGTGAAAGTCAAACACACGCGGTGTAATTCAGCCTGACAGTGTATCTAAATACTCTTAGTTCTCGGGTTTTAATTAAGTCCTCCAGAGCTATCGCTTGATTCCATAAGCACCACTCAGTCCTTTCCCTCTTTATTTTTTTGCCCTTTCTTGGGACAGAGGAACAATTCCTGCGCAGCTATTTCCATTCATATCATTTCCCATGTTTAAAACCCTAGACAGGAGATGCTGGGAGGAAACCTGGTTGGGTCACAGCAAAATAATCTGATCGCAGAGGCATAGAATGATTCAGGTTGGAAAAGACCTCTAAAATCAAGTCCAATCCTAACCCATCCCCACCATGCCCACTGACCCATGTCCCCAAATAGAATCATGGAATCATTAAGGTTGGAAAAGACCTCTAAGATCAACCAGTCCAACCCCAACCCATTCCTACCATGCTCACTGATCCATATCCCTAAATAGACTCATGGAGTCATTAAGGTTGGAAAAGACCTCTAAGATCATCCAGTCCAACCCCAACCCATCCCTACCATGCTCACTGATCCATATCCCTAAATAGACTCATGGAGTCATTAAGGTTGAAAAGACTCTAAGATCATCAAGTCCAACCCCAGCCCATCCCTACCATGGCCACCAAACCATGTCTCCATGTGCCACATCTCCACACCTCCCAAACACCTGGTAGAAAAGGTGGAATTACTCATTATTTTTGCCTTCCTACAAACCTTTTTTTGTATTTCGTTTCTGGTTACAATGATCCCAGGAATGGAACTGAAACCCACGCAGGGATCCCATCTGCCCCAGGTGATTCTCCAGCCCCCGGAGAATTTGTCCCCAGATGCCTCCGAACACAAATGTGTGGCGTGACGTGCGACGGCAGCGTGGAGCACAACACGTCTCCTTCCCCTCGCACGTGCCGTGCTGTTCTGTCTGTAATCCCTGCAGTGACGCAGCCAGGGCTGCCGTGAGCCCCCACCTCCGGCTGCGGTGAGCATCTGTCCCCCGCCCGCTGCCATCTGCGCTGCCGAGGGGAAGGAATTACACCAGGCTGCCCATTAAAGTGTCCTTCACTTTGGCTGGGGAAGGGATGGGGTGCAGCAGCACAGAGCGTGGCACAGGCTGGGTGCACACTGGGTACAGGTGAAAAGTCTGGAGCCATCTTCTCACCCGTTGCCATCTCTCTCTTCCTCTGTCCCACTGTTATTTGGGGCAGCACATGTGGGTGTTGCTTTCATGCCCCTATGCTTCGCCAGGGCTTCAGGCAGCACTGCTCCAGCATGGTCCTGAGCTGCTTGCAGCAGGGATTTGCCTTCGAATGATGAGCTTTGCAGTTTTGCATGAAAGTCACGAAGATGTGCTTAGGAGAACAGCTGTTGTTTAGGGCCAAAGGCACCCTGAGCAGGACCACGTCCCCCATCTATGAGAAGAGCTAAGCAGAATTCAGCCCCAGACAATAAATTCAGCCGTGCTACAATGATATCCAAACAGTATGCAGGAGCAAATGATACATATATTATATATATATATATGCATATATGTATGGGGGAAAGCTTCATCCTAGCTTCATACCCAGGGCCAGCCTGGACCCACAGGAAGGGTCCTCCTGGGGAGCTCTGATCTCACTCCTCCCATCATCACCGCAGTGTTGGCTCCCAGCCCTTCCAACCTGCTTTTCCCTGCATGGTTACAAAGATGCCGCTACCAGCCATTCTGTCCCAGGAGGGGCAATTATGCTCTGCGACGAGCTTTCTCCCTCGCCTTTACTATGATGTGTGGAAGAGCATGAAGCGAATTGAATGAAATTACCAGGAGGGAGTTTTGCAGCCAGCACCAAGCCAGACTGCTCAGCTAACCCACTGCAACAGGGGAAGGCCAGGAATACCAACAGTATCAGAAGATCCTGGATCAAAAATCTGTTGAGATTCCTCTCCATCAGCAAAGCCCCAGCTCCTGTTTGCCCACCCTGAGCCTCCCCTGCAGGCTTGAGACCACTCCATAGCCAGAGCCCAGCCAAGCTGACAGGGGAATGCCCTGGTTGTGTCCCCTGCCCAGGGGTTGCCGTGAGGCGGTGGTACAGGTGATGTACCCAAAGTGATGTTCCTGAGGTGGTAGCACAGATGGTGTCCCCAAGGTGGTGGCACTGATATTGTCTCCATTTTGGTGTCCCCAGGGTGGTGGCACTGGTGTTGTCCCCATTTTGGTGTTCCCAAGTTGAGAGTACTGGTGACGTCCCCAAGGTGGTGTCCCCAAGGTGGTGGTGCTGATTCATGTCCCCATAGTGGTGTTCCCAAGGTGTTGACAATGGTGGTGAACCCAAGGTGGTGCCCCCAAGGTCACAGCATTGATGATGTCCTCAAGATGGTATCTCCAAGGCGGTAGCATTGATGATCCCCCAAGGTGGTGGCACTGGTGCCGTCCCTATTTCGGTGTTCCCACGGTTGTAGTGCTGATGATGTCCCTAAGGTGGTGACACTGGTGGTGTCCCCACTGTGGTGGCAATCCCCAAGCCATGCAACCTCACGCTCAGCCACCTTAAACCTTGCACAGCTTAATCATCCCCACTTGCTCAAAGTGACCCAGCCGCGTGTCCCCCATTGATCATTGTGTCATAGGCAAAATCCCTCCGGGAGGATTTAACACTTCCTTTGAGCTCTGACAGGAATACTGAGCAGCTTCAGGCTGGGAGCAATCCATCAGCCCTGCTGCAGAAGCCAGAACTTCCCTTCCCGCCGGGCACACCAGCAGCAGTTTTTCTCTAATCTTAACATGAGTAGCTTCTCTGTTAATAAAATAAACGCATTATTCTTCGTGCAGATACAGGCGGCGTTGCGGCATCTCTTTCAGGGCCATGAGATGTGTGTAATGGGAATTTTCTAGCAAGGCATTTAATCCCCAAAGCATGCAAAATGATTAAAACGGCAAACGACAAAGGGAAAATTAAAAATAATAATAAAAAAGGAAGCCATGGCTGCATGCTGTGCATGTGTAATCCCCCTTCGGAGGCACGCAGCTTTCCTGCACTCATCAGGCTGTCTGCATGGGAGATGCTGCTCTTTGTGGGCAGTGTAAGATGTGTTAAAGCTCAGATTGGCTGTGGGAAGCATGACACGGTGTTGGTGCCATGCTATGAGGCTCCTCTTGTCGCTCTGATGATGGGACAGATGTGCTCCTGGGCAGCCCAGCTGTGCACTGCTGGGGTTGTGCTGGGGCTTAATGATCTTCCTTCTTAATGGAATAACTTCAGCTTTTGGCTCTCCGGGTTCAGCCGCTGAACCAAATGATCCCTTCTTTTTGCCCTGCTCTGTTGAGCACCGCTCTCGTTAGCAGCCTCCTCTCAATTAGGACAGCTTCAGAGATCAGTGGGTTTCCAGGCGCGGTGGATTAGATGTGAATAAAATGAGCCATTTGTTTCCCTCACGCCTGCTGCCCGTGGGAGGTAACTAATGAACAAGAGCTGAGGATCGCACTTATCCTAAATACAAATCAGGATGTGCAGCGGTGCTGTTAAAAGGGAACATCCATCCTAAGTGTCCCTGGGTCGGAACTGCAGATAAAACCATCCCATTTGCATGGGATCACAGTATCAGAGAATCACAGAATTGTAGGGGTTGGAAGGGACCTCCAGAGACCCTTGAGTCCAACGCCAGCTTCTGGGGTTCCGCTGGATTTGGGGGATGTGAAGGGGCAGGCAGGTGGCTTTGTGTCATAATAAGGAGCTCTGCTCATGGGAAGAGAATGGCAATGGCAATGCAGGGCTGAGGATGGGCACAAAATGTCTTTATATACCCCACACTGAGGAGTGCCCCCCACCTCCAGTTTGCTCTTTGTGGTACCTCCCCTGGCTTTTACCATGGACACCCAATCTCTTAATGGGAGACAGTTAAGTGTCTGACACCTCCTTGAGCTCTATAGTGAGTGGGCTCTTGCATGGCTGCTCTGAGGGGTCTGAGTGAGCTTCATCTGCACCACACTGGGTTGATCCCCAACCACGGGTAGACCTGGAGGCTGCCAGTGGAAACTTGTTGGGTGATCAACAGCAAAACCCAAGGGAATGGCATGGAGCTGCATCAGAGAGGGTCAGGTGTGGGTTCGGGAAAGGCTCTGCCCCAGAGGATGGTAGGCATGGCGCAGGCTGCCCAGGGCAGTGGGCACGGCCCTGAGCTGCCAGAGCTCAGGGACAATGGGACACCACTCTCAGCAATAGGGTTTGGGTTTGGGTGATGCTCTGTGAAGCCAAGAGTTGGATTTGATGATCCTTGGGGGTCCCTTCCAAATTGAGGCATTCTATGGCTCTATGAAAAGAGCTCTCATCAGCATCTCCAGCACTTATTCCAGTCTTATCCCTTGCCCTGTCCCTTTTCACAAACAGTGAGCAAGGCTGGAAGATGGATAGGCTTTTAACAAACCTAAACACACTTCATCCCACTACATACATTTCCTCCTTCGGCGGCTGGAGGACTCTCTGATGGATGGTCTGGTGTGTGCAGAGTTGTTTCCAGCAAGTGCTTGAAAACAACAAGGAAGAAATGCTAGCAGCGTCCTCCTAAAAATAGCATTCCAAGCTGGGACTTGTCTTTGAGGCAACAGACACCTCCGGAACCAAGTCCCAAACTGCATCCCATGTGTGCTCCCATTGCAGCCCACAGAGACCAGGTCCCAAAGAAGTCTGGTAGATCCTATACTTGTTAATCGCTCTGGTCTCAATCCCAAAGTCCAAAAGCAGAGCTCTCCCTTAAGCAATTCCAGCCCCACATGGGCACCATTCCATTTTATGAGACATGGCATCCCAGCTTCACCCCAGCAGGGGAGGGAGCGTCTGCAGAGGGAAATGGTTCAAAGAGTGCAGAAGGATGGTCTTTGTCATAGAACAGTCTGGGTTGAGAAGGACCACAATGATCATCTAGTTTCAACCCCCCTGCTACGTGCAGGGTCGCCAACCACCAGACCAGGCTGCCCAGAGCCACATCCATGTCTTTCTGCCAGCCTTGTTCCAAGCACTCTCCTGAATGGTTGTGCGTGGAGAGCGGCAGTTGTCTGAGTAATACATTGCAAGTGCTATACTTGGAGGAATCGCTTTCTCTGGGGGACTGGATGGATAATTATTGCCCTTTTAGTGTGTTACTTGGACTCGTTGGCACTCTTCGGCCTCTCTGGCTCAGACTTAGCCTGCCAGCATCCACTCAATCATCAAACACATTTGGGTAGTGAAATTTCCAAGAAAATGTAATAAACTGGTCCTTAGAGACTCCATTTCATGTTGTGTTGGAGATGAAAGCTAAGAGGAGCTGGGTCACATGAGAACTCCGGGCACTTACAGACGCTATCTCCGCTCACATCATGACTCACAGCTGTCCTCACCAGAAGACGGTGCCAGGCAGAGCTCAGTGATGGGAAAAGGCTTATTGGGACCATCCCATGCAGATGTGTGGGTACGGATGTGCCCACCAGTGGTGCAGAATGAGCTTCTGTCATGTGGGCTCCAGGGAGCAGAAAGGGGAGACTTGGACGATGCCCTCCAACCACAGACATGGGAGTCACTGGTAGAACTGTCAGCAGATTTAAGGCCAGAATATGCTTGAGGACTGTGAACAATGTCCTTTCACCCTGGTACTGGAGTAGGATAAGAAGTATATTTGGAATTAAGGAGAATAACTGAGCATCACAGAGCTTGCACCCAGTATGCACCGATGCGCACCCCATCTCCCCACTGTACAAAGCCCAGGGAGGAAAACACCCACTTGGTTTTCTCCATCTTGAACAAGCTGGGATGAGATAATTTCATACAACTGTTGTTCTCTTCTGTTTTGCTGCTCTTCCATGCGTGAAAGGAAGCAAGGGCTCTCCTAATTAAGTTGTTGTTGGGCAGATGTATGAGCCACTGAAGAGTGTGAAAGAAAAAATGAAATAGGTTGCAGCTTCCCTGAGATGTTTTCATTCAGGGGAATGAAACTGTGCAGGGCTATTATTTTTTCATCCAGTCTCAGTAATGAAACAATTAAACTCCCCTCTTTACCGAAGCAGAAACCCAGAAAGCAGCAGAGTGAAGACATCACCGCTGCCTGTTGAACACTGAGTGCAGAAATGGTTGCTGCTGCTCAAAGGGGGCAGACATGAAGAAAAAAGTGTGAAAAGGGGGGGATATCACCAGAGCAAATGTTAGGAGAAAATTCAATTGAGCTCAGCCAGCTCAGCCCTGCTGGGTAGGAGTTACCAGTTCAGGGTGTTTGGCTGATGGGTCCTGCAGATGCTTAGGAGAGTTGAGATATCCCTCAGGACAGCAGTGTATAGAATCATAGAATCGTTCAGGTTGGAAAACACCTCTGAGATCCCCAAGTCCAACCCCAGCCCACCCCACCATGCCCACTGCCCACGTCCCTCAGTGCCACATCCCCACGGTTCTGGAACCCCTCCAGGGACGGTGACCCCACCACTTCCCTGGGCAGCTGTGCCACTGCAGCACTGCTCTTTATGATAAGAAATGTTTCCTAATATCCAACCTGAACATCCTCTGGCACAACTTAAGGCCATTAACTCTTGTCCTATTGAGTCTTTGCTGTGCCCCAGATCCCAGGGATTTTTCTTCCCAGCAAGTACTTCCTCCTTCAGCTGCTGTGGTTTCTGTCTCTTTAGGGGGTTGATAAGAGATGACATGAGGCAGTTGGGTCATGTACTCAAGGGCCTGTGATCCCATACACCATCTCACCTCACCCTCTCATCTCATCATCCCACCTCATCTCATCTCATTTCCTCTCATCTCACCCCATATCAACTCATCCCACGTCAATTCATCCCGCCTCATCTCCAGAATATGAACTAATTCAGGCTTAAAAACACTGTTTTGATTCCTTTCTGCAGAACCATTCTGCCTGAACAAGGAAGACAATCTCTCTGTGAAATGATCAGATGGGAACTGTGAAGGCAACTGGAAGAACTGCTTCACCATCCGACACCACAGACCTATGCAGATCCTCTCTTCTTGAAACAGTAAAGAAGTTCACGGTGTGAGGGAATTTCCTTTGCAGGACTCTTGCATAAAGGATGTCAGTGTGCCTGGTGATGCAGGCAGATCTAAGATCACCTCCAATGGATGGAGGCTCTCCAATGGACAGCTCTCCTACACTATATTGAAACGGAATAATGGACAATGGTGTAGGAACAGGATCCACATGCCCAGTTCTGTGTTCCCAGCTGTCACCAGGAGCAGATATCTGAGAACCAGGGCACAGTGATGTTCTCCTGGTGCTTTTACCCACCCTCCACTGAACCACGTTGAAGGGATGGAGGAAACACCAGGTGACAACTGGGACTTATGTGCTTTCCCTGAGCAATCACTACTGGTATAGGTTGGGGCAGATTTGGATGTGATGAGCATGGGCTGAAAATGGCCATTCTTACAGTTTGAATCCCAGGTAATTCATGGGCTTAGTTTGCTCATTTGCAGCTTAACTCATGCTTAGACTACTTGCCTCCACACCCCTTGTACTCAGCACCATGCATTTACAGAGAGGACTCCTATCTCAGCCCCTTTATCTTGCAGCTTCCTTTCCTGTTCTGTAGTCAGTACTTTGACCCAGACAAATTGTCTGACAGATGCATGTTCCATTGTCATCCAAAGTGGATGGACTCTGAACCCAGGAAAAAGATAACAGACTGCAAACACAAACAAGAAAGTATTGCACATCTGTCATCACATGGTGTCAAAGACATCAAAACCATCCATGGGTTCAGAACAGAGCCAGACTGATCCATGGATCCTTGGTGGCTGGTCATCGTGATGGTCTGCATCAACATCTGGGTCCTTCCTCTGGCTGCCAGGAGCCAGCAGTGTCTGACAAGAGAAACGATCAGTCGTGTGTGTGCTGTCCTGAGCTATGGCCATACTTGGTGATGGCCTTAAGTTGTGCCAGGGGAGGTCCAGGTTGGATATTAGGAACAATTTCTTCTCAGAAAGAGCAGTGCTGCAGTGGCACAGCTGCCCAGGGAGGTGGTGGGGTCACCGTCCCTGGAGGGGTTGAAGAACCACAGAGATGTGGCACTGAGGGGTGTGGGCAGTGGGCACGGTGGGGTGGGCTGGGGTTGGACTTGAGGATCTCAGAGGTGTTTTCCAACCTGAATTATTCTATTATTCTATGGAGGCAGCACCCAGGGCAGGATTAGTTTTAGGTCTGAGCCCCTTCAGCTGATCTTGCATGCTCTATGAGGCATTGCACTCCCAAAATACCTCTAGTCACACCAACAGGACTCAAAGCCTCTGGATCTCAAAGGGTGCTGGCAAACTGCTGAAATGGCATCCTTTGTCAAATGAGGTAGAGAACGGCTTAGATGACCCAAAATGGGTTTTTCATCAGCTCTGTGGAGGCAGGAGAGCCAGGCAACGTAGTCAGAAGTGTACAAACATGACCCCCACTTGCTGCCTCCCAGATATTTTTGTTCCTGTCCTCCCGGGGATTAATCTGTTTGTTTCCATTGTCCACAGCAGAATCAAATTGCACAATGTCTCTTGCTTATGATTTCAAAACTCCCCTGTTTCAGATCCCTTAATCCACTTGCTACCACGAAATTCAATTACGTGTCTAAGGCAGATGTCCCTCATTGCTCATGCTAAAGTGTTTATTAAACTGCTCTTGCTGCCCAGGGTGAGCACTTTAGCTCTCTTCCCTGGTGTCCTGGCGACAAAGCTGTTGCTGTCTGAGCTCGGAGATTGGCCAAGCCCGGTGCATGGAGCAGACAGCTGTGCCAGATGTTCCTCCTTGCTTTGCCACCAGTATCCTCATGGAGATGCACTGGGTGCAGGGCGTCTTTGGTTTTGCTGTGCCTTAGTCCTGGGCTTGCTTAACTATGTGTCCAGGGCTTGGATAAAACACTTTGCAGGTGCACTTCTTCATGGAAACCCTGACCTCAGCTCCCTCTGCAGAACTCACAGAGATTCAGCCAAATGCTGTGGGTTGGGCCATCCTTTCACCCTGCAAGGTTTGTGCTGGAGTACCTCAGATGGCAATGCTAAAGCTTTTTCTGCTTCTTTGCAGCAGAGGCTCCTGATTTGTGGTGATGTCTGCCTCTCCCTTTTTCCATCCCAGTCTGCCTCTCCCTTTTTCCATCCCAACCCCATCGGAACACATCATGTCTCTCAACCCATGGGACATCAGCTGTGCCGTGGCTCTAGAAAGCAGAAGGGTCCCAAAAAGCCCTCTGTGTTCTGAGAAAGCCCCAGGCAAATGGCATCTGCATCCAGGCAGGTCCTGTTGGCTCCACCACGATGCTGTGCTGTAGTTTTCCAGGGAGTTCTGAGATGGTTTCGGCTGTGTGCTCACTGCTGCTGAGCACCTCGCTCCAAGAGCTCAGGACTGAAGCTTAAACCATCCTGCCCATGTAATTGAATTAAGCTCCTTAATAAAGCCAGTTGTTATTTCCTTAATTCCCTCCAGACTCCTTAATGCTATTACCTCAACACAACACCTTTTAAATAGCTTATTATCGATTGGTTCGTGAAGCAAACTTGCCATTTACTATGGTACCTGGGAGACCAGATCAAACAGGAGTGGACAATGCTGCTTTATGTGCAAGAATGCAAAGATGCAACAAAGGTGAAACTCAAGGTTAAAGCCAGCCTGGGGCTGGGAATAACTTGGTTCATGGGTCTGCCACTCTCCAGGCTGCTAACACAAAGATGTGTTCATGTTTGACTAATCTGGGTCCCCTCAATGTCTTGGGGTAGATGGCAGCAGAATGTGGTTCCTTCCTCTGCTATATTGCGACTTCTCTTAACCAACAGATGGGTATGTAGACCTGAGCTGCCCCAGAGCTATGCTGAACAACCTCTGGGCTGTCATGTTGGGTGTACCATCTCTGCATCTCCCCCTGCTCTTCACCTGGAAGAGCTGGTGTCCCCTGGGTCTCTTTGGCTGCCCTTGACCAGGATGTAGAAGATTGTAGGGGATAAGGTCCCCAGCAAAACCACATAAGCAGCTCTAAGTGTCCTGGTAACACATGCAAGAAGTCATGACACAAAGTCCTACATCTATACCAGCAGTTCTGGACCTTTCCTCTTCAGATGCATGGATTTCCCACTGGGAACAGCCTTATGAAGCAGTGGAAACAGCATTGATCCCCTCCTGGTGCCAACAGTGATGCTGCCCTTCTCTTCAGTGCACAAGAAGCACCAAGCAATGTGAGTAGAAAAAGGTAAATCAGCCTCCACCATGTCCTGGAGAGTGGAAAGGGACCCTGTGCAGAATGGGACCATGTGAAGTGACCCAACTCTGGGCACAAACACAACATTGCAATCTCTGTCCTGCATCAGGATCCTCACTCAGGCTATGGAGGAGATAGAAGACTGCTATGGAAGCAGCCCACACAGTGTCATCTCTGCGTGTATTATGTGTAGTTTTGCTGCAAAAAGATGTAGAGAAACAAGGAGACACTAAAACTAAACCACGCTCATGGCCTTGGGGATCCTGTCTCAGAGGCTTCTCTTTGGCTCAGGCTCTGAAGTTCTATGCATGTGGCACTGAGGGATGTGGTTACTGGTCATGGTGAGGATGGGTTGGACTTGGTGATCTGTTCTGACCTTAATGATTCTATGGTTCTGTGGTCCTGGTTCCAGTCACCACTCTCCCTGGCTCCAGAGCTTGTCTGCTGCCTCCTCCTCAAGGAGCCCAGGAGCTGCCCATGAGCAGCGGAGGCTCAGGGGGATCCCACCACATAAATCCTTGCAGGAGGTGCAAGGGAGTGGAGCCGGGTTCTGCTCTGCTGTGCCCAGGCAGCCCAGAGGCACAGGGCACAGCCTGGAGCCCAGGAGCTGCCCATCAGCAGCACTGCAGTGCTGGGTGGGTGCTGGAGCCCTGGCACAGAGAGCAGAGAGTGGTGGGGACTCCTACCTGGGGATCTCTCACAGCCCCTGGCTGTGGTGCTGGGCTCCCTGCCCTTGGGTTCTGGGATCTCACCCTGCATCATCCCTGCAGAGCTTATGGAGCATTGGGATGGTGGCCGTGATGATTTGCAGACAGCTGTGACATCCACACTGCCCTCAGGATGCAGGAGTTGGCGTTTCTGTGAGCTGGTGACTGCTTGTCATCCTTATCAGGAACAGTTTTTTGGTAAGTGAACAAGTATTAAGCAGTAATAATAGAATAATGACAATGGGATAATAAAACTGAAGGAAGTCTGACTCAAAATAAAGCACTTTGGGTACTCTAAGTCCAGGATTCCCCCAGGACAAAGCAAATGCAGCTCAGAAAAAGTCTGGGGGTCTCCAGGTGCAGGAAGACCCTACCCAGGGGCAGCTCCTTGGCACTGCTGTGGGAAGGAGGTGGTTTGTACCCATGCATCCCACTCCCACTTTACTCTCAGTGTTGATAATGTTTTTTATTGAAGGTGATGACGCAATGGAAGAGGCTGCCCAAGGAGGTTGTGGATGCCCCATCCCTGGAGGCATTCAAGGCCAGGCTGGATGTGGCTCTGGGCAGCCTGGTCTGGTGGTTGGCAACCCTGCACATAGCAGGGGGGTTGAAACCGGATGATCATTGTGGTCCTTTTCAACTCAGGCCAGTCTATGATTCCATGATATGATTATTCCATCAGGACAACCTCTGCTGTGCTGATGCACAATGTATTGGAACATGCAACACCTACAGCAGTGGGAAAGCAAAGCTAACAAGCATCATCCCCTGCCTTTTGCCAGCTGGATCCTGCCACCCAAGCAGCAGTTTGGGGACCAAACCCACCTGCCAGAGCCACAAGACTGACTCATGTGTCCCCACTGTGGTGACATCTCCTGGTCTTTAAACTTCTCCTTCTTTTAACCTCTGGATCTCACAGCCCCTTCCACCTTCCAAGGTCGATGCCCACATTTCTGCAGTGTGAGCATTAATTATTCTCCCCGTGCAGCCAAACAGGAGCCGCTGTGCCACAAACCTGCTGTGAAGAGGGGTCAGAAATATCATCTGTGCGCAGATCGTGTTTATCCGAGGATCTACGTTCTGCAGGGAGGAAAAAAAAGGGATTCTTTAGAGGAAAGCAGAGTTTAAAAATAAGCCCTGTGAGTACTTCAAAGGCAAAATAAAAAAAAAATCAATTCCTCGTCACTTTTGAGAGCAGCCAAGAGCTGACACAGAGCTGAGATGCCAATTAGAGCCACGCGGACCTGGAGCGATGCGCTTTGCTACGAGGCACAGCATGGGAAGATGAAGGAATAGGGAGAGGGAGAGATCTCTCGTGGGGAGAGAAGTAGAAGAATGCTTTGTGCCCTGATTTTCTTCCATCCAAGAGGCAGCAGAATATGCGGACCCCTGTGCTCCCTGCCTGCCCCCCCATCTGAGCCATGTCCTCTTATGCATGGGGAAATGGGAGTGCAGGGGGAGGTGGGGCACATCGAGGGGCTGAGTTTTGGCTGCTTGCCTCTGTGCACGTCTGGGTGACCTCAGTTTCTCTCCAGTGGGTCCTTACCTGGGCTGTGCTTGGTTTTGGCTCTCAAACCTTCCTTTCTCTTACAAAACATTGCACAGTGACACCTCAGGGGCACTATCTGCATGATTTACCCACAAAGCACATTGCTCTTGGAAGCTGGACACGGACTGGGCTGCTGTTTTAAGGGCACTAATTGCATTTTGGGGACTTCTTGCTGCAATCTCTCTTTTCCATCAGACAAATACCTGGCTGGACCAATCAGCCTGCACTTGTATCATAGCAGATCCAGAAGCTGTGCCTTTGCATCCCTTCTCTGGCTGTGATGCCCTCAGGGCAGGGATGTCCTGGCTCAGACTTTTAATTTGGGTTCTACAGAAGATGCTTCCTCCATCCTCGCAACAACCTCCATGTGCTTTGCACCTCTCCCTGCAGGCAGCCCAAATCCTGCTCTGAGCTTCAAGATGAGGCTTTGCAACAGCAGGAATCAGCTGAGAAGGACAGAGACTGGTTCTCCTCCCATTATTCATCCATTGCTCACCTTTAAGGTCCCTTCTAACCCAAACTACTCCATGATTCTACAGTCCTTAAGATCCCTTCCAACCCAATATATTCCATGATTCTGTGATCTTTAAGGTCCCTTCCAACCCAATCTATTCCATGATTCTGTGATCTTTAAGGTCCCTTCCAACCCAACCCATGTGATGATTCTGTTATCTTTAAAGTCCTTCCAGCCTCACTCATTTCATGATTCTATGACACTGAACAATTTTCACCCATTTGCTGGCTGTCAGGGGCCGAGCAGGGAGGCGGCTAGCAGCGTGGTGGTTTGTGCAATCATGTATCTTGGTTTCTCATAGGAAGGCTGCTGTCTCAGATCTATTCCAAAGGGTGGGAGGGATTAATCTGGAGGGAGGGAGAATGCTTGGAGCACAGCTCACTGCTCTGCTCAGGTTCTTAGTGATAAATGAGAAAGCAAGATCCCGCTAAATAGGGTCAATAAGATAATGAGCAGCCAGAGGGATTGGCCATGTGTGGGCACAGACGTCCAGATTTAAGCATTACAAGGATAAATGCTGATGCATCCCCCCATCAGGTTTGCTGTCACAGGCATCCTTGTCTGCAGCACACAGGGTCTATAGGGTGATGCACAGCCATGTGCACAGCCACAGCCACATGATTGGAACTCTAACAAGGATAAATACCAGCACTTTTTTTGGAAAAGACAGATCGTTTTCTCTCTCAACGTTTTGCAGAGCACCATTCCTTGCCATGGAAGTGCAAAGCCCAGCTGTGGGAGTTGGACACTGGTCATGGTGCTGGGAGTACCAGGCAGCGTGCCATGCCCTGGCTGCCCCAGGGAT
The DNA here is from genome assembly GCA_016647715.1 of Pavo muticus. Lineage (NCBI taxonomy): Eukaryota > Metazoa > Chordata > Aves > Galliformes > Phasianidae > Pavo > Pavo muticus. Next base: position 267,764 of record JACDJE010000475.1, read on the forward strand.
GTTTATGGGTGTCCCATTTCGGTGGCCATGACCCTTTTTCTTTGTCTCATGCAGGCAGCAAAACAAGCAGCAGCAGCTGGACACAGAACCTGACACAGGCAGATAGTATTGCTGCGATTTAAAAAAAGCCTTAAGCACAGCCCTGCACTCCAGCCCTGCTTTTTGGATTCATCCTTGGGAACATTTCCTAAGCACTGAAGAAAAACCTTCTCCTCACTGCCGTATTTCTGCCCAAGGGCTGCAGCATCCATGCCCAGAGCTCCTTTTGGAGGAGGGTCTGTCTGCTCCCAGCAGTGGGGATTGTGTTCTGAGCTGCAGGTGAGCCAGGGTTACTCTCTCCTGGTAATGGACACAGAGGGGACAGAAGGAACAGTCTCTTTGCAGTGAGGATTCCTGCACAGTGAGTCAGGGATGCCCAGCAGCAGCCAGCCCTGGCTGTGATTGTTGCCCCTGAAATGTCTTTTGCTCCTTTGCTGACAATGCCCTGAGCTAAAACAAGCCTGTGACAGTGGTCAGCAGGCATGGGCTGTGTGCATCCCACTTGTCCTTTCCCTCTTCCACCCCAAAATAAAAGGCAGGTTCTGCAAGAGGAGGAGGAGGGGTGGAACTGGGGGCTGCGCCCCCTGGCAAAAAGACGAAGACCTGATCAGTCACCATTCAGGAAGGCTGGAAAGAAAGCCAGAATGTTGAAGGAAAAACCTAGCAGGAGATCAGAGCTGGTAAATAAACACAGCTGAGCCACCCCTGGATTAGAGGCTAAAGAAAACCTTGGCACCACAGAGCAATATGCTCAGCCTGCTCTCAGGACTGCATGAAAAATATGGCCTGCACCAGGTGGTGTTCCCCCAAGTTTTTGACGGATTGAGGGGTGATCTCCCCATCCTGGGTCACTGCAGCGCTGTGGGAGTGGGAGGAGGAAGAGGAAGAGGAGGAAGAGCTACCTGAACTGAGGTTGTGGTGAGGTGGGAGTCGACTTCTTCTCCCATGGAACTAGCAATAGGACGAGAGGGGATGGCCTTAAGTTGCACCAGAGGAGATTCAGGCATTTCATTAGGAAATAATTCTCCAAGAGAGTGGTCAGGCACTGGAACGAGCTGCCCAGGGACGTGGTGGAATCTTTGTCCCTGGAGGTGTTCAAGGAATGTTTAGATGTTGTACTGAGGGACATGGTTTAGTGGGAAATATCAACAATAGGTGGATGGCTGGAATGGATGATCTTAGAGGTCTCTTCCAACCTTGGTGATTCTATGATTCTAAGAAGGAGGAGGATGAGGAAGGAGGACGAAAAGAAGGAAAGAGGAGGATGGAGGGGGAGGAGAAGAAAGACATGGAGGAGTAGAAGGAAGGGGAAGAAGGAGGAGGAGAAAGGAGGAGAAAGAGGAGGATGAAGAGGAGAAAACGGGGAAGGAAGGAGGCAGAAGGAGGAGGAGGAAAAGGAGTAGGAAGAAGGAGAAGGAAGAAGGAGCAGTACCACCTCTCTGCCTCCCCTCAGCCACCAGCGTCCCATCCCACGTCACCCCACCCCACCGCACCCCATCCCATCCCATCCCATCCCACCCCACCGCACCCCATCCCATCCCATCCCATCCCATCCCATCCCATCCCATCCCAGCTGACTCAAAGCTCATGTCTCCCTGTCCCTCCCCTGCGAGGAATCCCAGCTCTCAGGACGGGACTGGACCCACTGTAACACAATGCTTGCAGCACCAGGTACCCCATGCTCCGAGCCCTGGAGATCCCAGCAGTGGGGCCAGCAATGTGATTTGGCCTCAGCGCTGCAGTGGGGCTGCTTAATTCCTGCCATGTGCCAGGCACTGGATGCTGCACTCAGTAACCGTGCCCAATGAATTATTTATTCCTCACCCAGTGTTTTTATTGCCCTTCCAAATGCTCAGCAGGGCCCGGGGTGAAGGGATGCTGGCAGATGGCAGGCGTGAGAAAACAACACCCCAACAAGCACGATGCAATGGGATTTGGGATTTTCAGTACAAGTGGCAAGCAGAGCTCACCGGTGACTCTCTCACTATGTGGAAAAAACCCAAATACTGCATCAACGTGGGTGAAGTCACATTGCACCCTGGGCATCCATGTGGGGTCACAGCTCCAGTCCTCACATCCCCAGGGGCCTTGGTGGTCCTTGGGGTGTGGGACAAAAGCCCGTGCCTGTCCCTAAGCTGACGTGGGTGCTGTCCCGTTGCCCTTGGCTGTGTCATTAAGGTCTGAGTCATCCAGCATTCAGACAAGGGGTCAACACTCATTGTCTGGGCAACCGAGATTCTGGTGTTTCCTACATTTTGGATGCTTTTCCTTTTATTTTGTACTTTATATTTGCATCATCGGTGATTCCTGTGCAGAGTCATTCGGGATCGTGCGCGGGATGAGGATGTCAGCGTGGCTGCCCACACAGTGAGCCCCTGACAAATGTCTGCAGGTCTGGGATCTTCCAGCCTACCTGCTCTGTGCATGGGAAGCTGGTGACTCAGCTGGGGTGATCCCGGGTCACATTTACCCATTCTGCCAATGAGGGGGGACCAGGATGTTCTGACCCACCCTGGGCTCCCCAGCTTATCTCTCCTGTCCAAAGCCAGCGAGCATCCATCCCCCCCACACAGCCCCTTTGCAAATCCCAATGTGAAGGGAGCAGGGAGACAGCCTGAGTGCATGTGATTCAGTTGGAAGGATCACTGCATCCAAATCCTGGCTCCAGGCAGGACCACCTAAAAATCAAGCCATATGTCTGGGAGTGTTGTCCAAATGCTGCATGAACACTGCATATGTCCTGAGTTGGAGGAGGGATGGCTGAAGGATGCTCTACAGTGGCAGTCCGAAATTCCCTGGATGCTCCAAAGCGCCCTATCTCACGGCAAGGCAATAAGAGGGATGCCAAGGGGATTCTCAAGGGGGTCAGGGCTGGAGCAGGGGGGGAACTAGAGGTGCCTCCAGCCCCAACCACCCTGGTTGTGTGAGTTTCTGGGACATCCCCACCCCAGGGAGCAGCCCTGGCACTCAGCACCTTTCCCATAGAGCATCCATCCATTGCACCCAGGGATGCAGCTGGAGATGTACACTGGGGAAGGAGTCTCCCAAGCTGCTCAGGACTGCACCCAAACCCAAAAAGTCTACCCAGCACCAACAAGACGGGAAGCTGCAAGAGAAAAGAGAGACACATCCCCAGCTCCCTGCTGGCTTAACAGGGACAAGGGCACTGTGACACCTCGGGCTTTGTTCCCAGCACCACCATTGATCGTCTGTGGGACCCCAGAGGAGATGCAGAGCATTGTCCTCCCCTCCACCGACCGCAATGCTGTAAACAGAAAATGGAAGGCATGAATATTTGATGTGCCTTCACTTGCTTTACTCTCAAGGTGAAGGAGAGCAGACCCCTGTGCCTGCCCTGCTTACACAGCAATGGGACAGCATAGAGGGGCCACCACCATGGTGACAATCCAGTGGGATGGGTCCAGGGAAGCCTTGCGGCACCAGCGTCCCATGGAAAATAGTTTCACCTAAATTGGTCATGGGGCTCGGCGTCGGGAGGAGCTGAGAGCTCTGCCGTGCTGCGATGCCATTTTGGCAGAAACGTGGGCTTTTTTGTGCATTAGGTTGTTCCCCTTAAAATAGCTGTTGGCGTGGTGTTATCCAGAGCCCTTTTCTTTGAAACAATAAAGAAGGAAAGGGAAGGCCAGATGCAGCGGGCACAGGATGGCTCCGAAATATGGGTGTGCTTGGATGGGCACTCACTACCAGGGGGTGATTTTGCCTGTGCCAGCCCTTCTATGGGTTGAAAATACCCCAAGACATCTTCCTGGGAACGTGGGAGGGCTCACTGCACTGCAGCAGGGCAGTGGATTGGGGTGGGAGTCCACGGGTGCACGGCCAGCCTCTATCAGAGGGAGGCAGAGCATCCTTGGATGTGATGTTCTTCCAACCAGTGTGAAGGAGCAGCAGCAGGACGTGGGTTTGGGAAAGCGATGAGACAGCTGTAAGAGTCCCCTATCCATAGGGGATGTCTGCGTGGGGATGGGGCCAGGTCTGGCTTGGGGTGAGCCGCAGGGCTCAGCACACCCAGTGCTTGGTTGGTTCCATGGGAGGCACAACCTGCAGGGGCGAGGATGAGCAAAAAGCTTTGCTGTGAGGAGCAGCCTGCAGGCTCTGGGGAGGAATGACATTGGTTTCCTGGTCCACAAGTGGCAGAAGTCCCCCTGAGGAGGATGGCACCTCCCACAGCCCTAAAGGCATGGAACTCCTGGCAGTGCTTATCCCTGCTGGCACAGTACCTGCTACCTGCTGGGTGCTGGCTGCGTTCTGTTTGTTGCATAATTGGATGGGAAAACACAAAATGACAGCCTGAATTTTGTGGGTAAAGCATGAATTAGGATAGCAAATAGCAGAGAGAGGAGGCAGGCAAGGAGCAGCCATGGGCAGCCCTCCATCCCTATGCACTGCCCAGCAAAGCATCACAACACTGGCACTCTGACCATGCTCCTCCTGGGCTGGGATGCAGAGCCACGCTGCCCGCTGCCCTCCTGCTCTCTCTGCTCCTCAGGCTCCATCTGTGCAGGCTGCTCATGCTGTAATGCAATCAGCCCTGCCCAGATCCTCCAAAATGCAGCTGTGCTTCTGCACCGTGACCGGATCCGATTTCCTTTGCTTGATGTAAGAGGCACCGGCTGGAGCTGGCAATAGGGCAGCATGCGGCATCTCCCCGTGTTTCTCCCCCAAGGGCTTTGTGCCTGATTTATTCCCCAGCAAAAGGCAGGCACAGGCTCTGCCCGAGGTCTTGCTGTGCTCCAGGGTCAGTGCTGCTCCATAGCAAAGAGCTGCCCTTGTGTCACCCCTGCACCCTGCTTGATGCGAGCAAAGCAAACTGAGCGCCCCTTTTTGGTTGACGCATAAAGACCATCCAGATACCCTGAGGTCCTCACCATCACCAGGCTGGGGTGAGCCCGTCAGCTTGGTTAGCATCACACCCAGAGGGGTTTGCGACTGCAGGCAGCACACAAAGCTCCAGGTAATGAGCTCGGTGAGGACCGCAGCCTCAGGAAGGGCAGAGCTGCACATGCTGTTGCTGCAGGGGACAGCACAGGTTCCCCATGCCCTCTGGGGATGGCAGCACCCACCCCTACCCGTGGTGCAGAGCTGTGAGATGTGCACTGGGGCCCGGTGCACCCACCCCGAGAACAGTGGCTGAGGACCGTGCTGTTCCCTTGCCTGTCAGGGTTGATTCTTGCTCACTGGTGGAAATTGGATTTTCTCTGATTTCATTCCTCTGCTGTCATATCAGGGGCTGGTGGCTTTTGTGCATGCTCGGCGGTGCTCTCCTCTGCTTGCTTCGAGCAGCAGCAGGCTGTTTTTTGGGGTCAGGTTTGCTGCGAGTGGCTGAGAGCATGGACATCTTTGTGGTGCCGAGCCCTACTCCTGTGCAGATGCATTGAGATCCCACCTCTGCTCTGGACCCTTCCAGCGCTCCCAAAAATACAACCTTAGGGATCCCTTCCTACTTAACTCTATGAAAACAAAGAGAACGGGCTCTAAAATGGAGGCCAGGTCAACCTGGCTAATGGGTAGCTGCCAGTCTGATGGACCCCATTTTGTATGGCCCCTTTGAGCCCTCTCCATCAGCCAGTTGTTCACCCACCTCATTGTATTTTGGCCCAGCTGCATGCTGGGCACTTTGTGCAGAGGGTACTATGAAAAAGAAGTATTGAAAGCTCTGCTGAAGTACAAAAAAGATTACATCAACAGGCTTCTCTTGTGCCACTACGTAACCTCATCCGAGAGCCACGCACCACAGTCTGCATTTTAACTCGGTTCTTTGGCCTCCAGGAAAGCATCCTCTCGTTGTACCCTATGATTCATGCCACCTGCCTGAATAATCCCCCTCTTCTTCCCCCCTTTTAAAAGGGGGAAAAAAAAGCAGATGCTTATAGCTCCCTCTGGCAGACCATGGATTCCAGCCACTGACCTCAGCGGGACAAATCAAGTACAGATTTTTATTTAATATTCCCCTGCACACCTATGTCTCACCTTCACTGCCAAAAGAGTCCATATACACAAGGACCCACAGCCACCTGGTAACACCAGTCCAAGGCTTATTGCTGAATAGGCAAAGAACCCACTTGACCCAAATCCACAACCATACCACTCTCCTCTCCCTATCTCTGCCTTTCCAGTGCAATCCTTGGCTGCCCAAGTGAGGCTGAATTGCTGCCAGCTGCGTGGCCTGGTGCCTGCTTCCAGGCTGGTGGGAAGGGCTTCACAGCTGAGCATGGTTAAATACTCTGCCAGCTTCTCCATCAGGGTTGGCTTGTCCACTGTACCTGATGCAGGTAGTCCAAATCATTGAGAACTGGGATGACAGGTGCCATAAACAGAATGGTTTAGATTGGAGAGGAGCTTAAATATCATCCAGTTCCAACCACTGCTGTGGGCTGGTTGCCCCCTACCAGCACAAGCTGCCCAGGGCCCCATCCATAGCTTTGGGCACCACCAGGGATTGCGGATCCACAGTTCCCTGGGCAGCAGTGCCATCTGAACAAAGATTTCCTCCTAGCATCTAACCTAAATTTCTCCCCTTTTAGTTTAAAACCATTCCCTCTTAACCTATCAATGTCCTGTCAGGGATTTACGCCCATGGGACGGAGCAAAAAAGGCTGTGGTCCCACCATACCCCACTGTCCACATCCCAGCAATGACCCAGCCGTAGGGAGCACCCCATGTGTCCGTGCTTCCATCGGCCACCCCAGAGCTCTTCCACTCCCTGTGTCCCATTTCTGAGCACGGGGCTGTTGCCTGCTGCGTTGCTTAAAAACGAGTGCAAACGTGGGGCTCTGTTGTTTTGACTGCATCGCTCTATATTTACATTGCTTTTATTTTATTAGCATTCTTGGTTCTTTTTTTTTTTGTGTGTGTGTGACAGCAGAACTATGTACTTCAAATGAATCACAACTGGGAGAGCTCTCCAATGGCTTCCAGCTTTCTGCTGGGTTTGATCTCGTGTCCTGCCATCAGCCTGTGTGATGTTGAAAGCGCGCCGGATCCCTCTGCTCCCCAGCTCTGCCGGAGTGCAAAACGTGAGAACTCCTCAGATCAGCTTCAAGGAGCTCTGCCTCGTTTTTAAGCTGAGTAACTTGGGTTTATTTCAAGAGCAAGGAGGCCTCATCTGTAGGAGCCTCCCTTTCCACGGGCTGTGGAGGGCTGCGCTGGGATGGGGTCAGCAGAGCAGCAGTGATTTATCAGCAGCGCTCATAAGTGAGAGCTGAGGCGTGCAAGCTTGAGCCAGGAAAATGTTTTGCCTGTCAAACCATAAAAAAAAACAACTTATTCCATCTCTGCACTCCGTGGCCACGTGATTACCTTATCCCCGGGTGCGATCAAGTGGCTCCAAATGGAATCATAGACTCATTCAGGTTGGAAAAAGACCCCTTGTCCATAAAAGCACCCTGTGTAGCTGGGATTGGGGGCATGCTCAGCCTGGGCTCTTTCTTGGGGCAGGATTTGCCACGTGCAACTTTGTGAGATTCCATCTCTTCCATCAGACCAGCCCTTCATCCCCCTTCCCGCTTCCCTGTAGGGTTGCACCCATGCAAGAGGAGGTGGGCATTTCTCTGTCTTGCAAGGGACCCCAGCACAGCCTTGCTCCTTTGCTCAGGGTTGAGAGCAGCGCTGGCATCCCTTTCTCCTGCTGCCTCACTGGAAATAACTCATTCCCAGCATCGAAGCCTAAGAGGGACCCAAACAAAATCCCACACCTGAGGAACACCCAGGACCAAAGTGCAGCCCTGTGGTTCCCAGCAAACTCGAGGTAATTGCCTGGTGGAACCAGAGGCTGTGGGAGCCCAGAGGGAGAATGGTAAAATTCACACTGCAAATGTCCACCCGTGGCTACTAAAAACAGCATTTCAGATGCAGTTTGCACTTTGGGATGGCCATAAGTTCCCGTGGTGGAAGTGTCCAGACAGGGGCTGTCTGCTTTGCCCCATCCCAATCTGGGGCTGTCCTTGTTCTCCACAAACTGAGACAGGATCCTGAGCCAGGAATGTTCGATCCAACCCAGTGCTGCTGTCAGAGAGCTTTTCCTTTTCTGCTGCCACTCTATCTCCATCGTTAGCCTTCAGGATTAACAGCTTTCCTCCCTTTGCTGCTTCCCCACGGCAGCTGCTCGCCCGGTGCTGCTGCTTCGATCCGAGCACTTGTCCCAGCATCTCCTCTTTGGGAAGAGCTCCAATCTGAGCGCTTGGGAAGAGGCCCCCACACTTCTTTTTCAGCCCCTAAAAGCCCCATGCGCTGCAGGATGAGTTCTGCTGCTCGCCGCAGCCCTGGGACAAGCAAAGCAAAGCAAAACAGCAACGAGAAAACAACACTGCTCCTCCGGCTGTGCCCGGGATCAGACCTCCGTGTTCCTGATGGGTGAATAACTTACAGCAAGAAGATGTATTTATAGCAACGAGCTCATGAGTTTTTAATTAAAATTCCATTTTCTTTTGCTCCAGATGGCACGAACAACCGTTTTGGTGTTTTCATTGGGTTTTTAAGGGATCACGCGGCTCCTGCTGGGCAGGGCTTGTTCTGGGGCACAGGAGGGCACTGGGGAGAATCCTTGCACCCCACACTACATGTTGGCTGCCCTGGTGGGTTTGTTGGAGAGAGAAGGAGGTTGCCCACCCCCTAGACTCATGTCTCATCCTCAGAGACTGCAGCCACCCTGCTGCTGCAGAGGCAGAGCAGCTCACAGGTCAGGAACAGCTCGGTGTCAGCAGCCATCACATCAGGGAACAGAGCCATCCGCCAGCACTGAGCAGAGCTGGCTGGGGAGGACAATGTGTTCGAGAGCAGAAAGGGCAAGCAGGGTTGTGGGACATGCCACAACCTGTCCACATCATCATGACCCCATCATTCGATCCCCACCATCCCATCCTCACCATCCCATCCCCACCATCCCATCCTCACCATCCCATCCCCACCATCCCATCCTCTCCATTCCATCCCACCATCCCATCCTCACCATTCCATCCCACCATCCCATCCTCACCATCTCATCCTCACCATCCCATCCTCACCATCCCATCCTCACCATCCCATCCACACCATCCCATCCTCACCATCCTATCCCCTTCATTCCATCCCAGCATCCCATCCTCACCATCCTATCCTCACCATCCCATGCTCACCATCCCAACCTCACCATCCCATCCCCATCATTCCATCCCACCATCCTATCCTCACCATCCCATACCCACCATCCCATCCTCACCATCCCATCCTCACCATCCCATCCTCACCATCCCATCCCCTTCATTCCATCCCACCATCCCATCCTCACCATCCCATCCCCTTCATTCCATTCTCACCGTNCATTCCATCCCACCATCCCATCCTCACCATCCCATCCCCTTCATTCCATTCTCACCGTCCCATCCTCACCATCCCATCCTCACCATCCCATCCCCACCATCCCATCCCCACCCATCCCCACCATTCAGTCCCCATTGTCCCATTCTCACTATCCTATCCCCCCACAGTTCTATCCCCACCAGCCCTTTCTGGAGAATCCCAGCTCAGCAGGCACTCAGGGTGCCACTCTCTCATTTCAGACGTTCACACTTCTACTTCCTAACCTTCGGCTCACCCAGGGGACACTGAGGACACCCAACTTTCCTCCCCATTCCCACCACACCTGGTGACTCCAGAGAGCCTGGGGTGACACACAGAGCTTGAGCTGGAGCCCTAGCCCCAGCCCAAAGTGGGATGTGAAGCACTGAGAGGATTTTGGGTCAGTTCCACTGTGCTGCTGTTTTCCACATGAACGGCTCGATGAGACAGAGATGTGTTGTGGGAACCTTCCAACTCAGTGACCCTGTGCAGATATCCAAGTTCTGCATTTCGTTAGCAAAATGTTTTGCAGCATGGAGTGAGGTGCAGATGCATAACCCTGGGACACCTAAGCAGAACTCATCAGCGAGAAAGGGCTAAAATACTGCAGAAAAAAGTCTCCAAAGAACAAGCGGGGCTGGGCAGCCCTTCAGCTTGGGGAGGGAAGCAGAACACTCTGTTTGAGGTGTAGGAGCCTTCAGTGGATGGACACATTCAGATTCTGAGCCCAAGGTCCTGTGCAGGGCATGCCAGGCTGCTTCAGCATACAAAGCATCCAAGAAAGAATCAGACCAAGTCAGACCCTCATGGTGCATGGAGGGTGGTTGGAGCATGCTGCACTCAATGAGTGGCACTAGTCCATCTGAGTGCTGCTGATCAGAGATGTATGAGGGATGAGGTCTGGGGTACCAGGGGACTCTTGCCCACTTCCCTGTGCCGGTTACTGCCTGGAGCAACCAGCCCATCCCACTCCATACCATCTCACTCTATCCCAGTACTTCTCATCCTAACACATCCTAATACATTCTGTACCATCTCAACCCATTCCACCACACCCCATTCTGTTCAACCAATCCCATCCTACCTTATCCAATCCAACTCATCCCATCCTACCCAAACCCATTCTAACAAAAGTCATCCTATTCATCCCATCCCATCCCATCCCATCCCATCCCATCCCATCCCATCCCATCCCATCCCATCCTATCCTATCCTATCCTATCCTATCCTATCCTATCCTATCCTATCCTATCCTATCCTATCCTATCCTATCCTATCCTATCCTATCCTATCCCAACCCAGCCCAACCCAACCCATCCCAACCACCACTTCCCATTCTATTCAATCGATACTGTTCCATCCAACGTGTCCCATCCCATTCAATCCATCCCATCCCATTGCATGCATCCAATCCCACTCCATCTTATTCCACCCACCCCACCCCACCCAAAGCCAGTTGCTCTCTCAACCTCTGCTTTGCAGAGGAACACAGCTCCTTGCCCATTTATGTGCTGTCCAGCTGCAGGAAGGCTGGGGAGTTGCTGCCCAAGGGGAACAGGTGACAGCCCCAGACCTATCGCTCTGCTCCCTCTGCACATCCCCACTCCTGAGAAGGGACCACGGGACCCAAATCCTCTCCCCAGGAACCATCCCCATTCAAGCAGTGGTACAGAGCCCATTTCTGCCCCAGGAATGGCCCCAGCAGCCCCCTCCCCACTGGCTGCAGTCTGGCTGTCGGGATGGAAACGCATTAATGCCGGCACAGATCCCACGAAGACAAAATAAAAAGCCTTTGGGGAGTGACTCGGCAGAGCAGCCGGAAGAGAGGCAGCACAGTTTTCTTTTCAGGAGGTCTTCTTGGCTTCTCTCTTCTTTAAAAATTTTATTTTATTTTTGGCAGCCGTGATGGCAGCAGGGAGGGAGTAAATGGCCTTTCCCGAGCCCGGATGCATTTGTGGCTTTCAAGAGGCAGAAGTGTCCGGAGTTTGAGAGGCTCTGTGCTGCAGAGGGCATGAGTCACGGCCAAGCAATGGGGCTGGGTGGGGAGGGAGGGAGGGAGAAGGGCAGAGAGCCTGACGTTGTGTGGGGATAGGGGAGAAGGATTCAGGGATAGAGGAGCAGGGTGCTGGAATGCAGGAGAAATATGCTGAGATGAAGGATGATGGGATGCAGTTGCAGAGTTCTGGGGTGCAGGAGAAGAAATGCAGGAGAAGGGTGCTGGCATGCAGGAGCAGGGAAGCAGGAGCAAGGTTAGGGATGCAAGAACAGGGTGAAGGAGTGCAGGAGGAGGGATGGAGGAGCAGGGTTCAGGGATGGAGGAGCAGAGATGCAGGGTGCTGGGATGGACAAGCAAGATGGCAGGATGCAGGAGCAGAGTTAGGGTATGGAGGAGCAGGGATGCAGGAGCAGGGTGCTGGGATGCAGAAAGAGGGATGGATGAGCAGAGTGTTGGGATGGAGGAGGAGGGTTCAGGGGTGGAAGAGCAGGATGCAGGGCACAGTGTCAAGGGCAGGTGGCCATATCCCAGCACCACTTCACAGAGAGATGGTGTCCAACACATAAAGCCCTTCCCCAGAGGCATCACAGCCCAGCACATGAGATACCCCTCTCCCTGCACACTGAGAGCTGGGAGGAAAAAAGGGACAGGGACATTACATGAGCCCTCATCACTCTGATGCCAGAAGTGAAGATGCGCTCACATCCTGCTTGTCTCTGCTTGGCCTGCCTCTGCTTCCCTTCCTTGGTCCCTTCATCCTCTTCTTCCCGTGGCTCCCACCCTGGGTACGGGACCAAATGATGCATCCTTACTTCTGGGGTTTGGGAAACGGGGCTCATCCCCTCTCAGCTCCTTGCTGTTGCTTTCCTGCATGCAAAGCAAGAGATCCTGGAGCTGCAGCTGCCCAGCAGCTGGGAGTGAGAAACCAGGCTGTTCCTGGGGCTCAGCAGGGAGCTGCTGGGGGAGCACAGAGCTGCTGGGTGCTCCCCAGCAGGAGGGGCTGCCTCTGCCTTTTCCTGCCCGGGGCTGCGTTGGTGGGTGATGCAGCAGCTGAAGGCAACAGCTTGTGTTGTGCTCTGTTTGCTCACACCTCGCGGCTCCCGCTGGCAAAGAGCAAATCTCGTACTGAGGAAGCAGCACCACAACAGCATCTGAGCACCCCCGAAATCATTTTGCCTTTTCTGAATGGGAAATCACCCTGCCTTTTGCACGACCCATCACTTAAGCACCGGTGCACAATGCATGTCCTAGCACTGTCTATGTCAGCATGGTGTACTGGTGCACGGCGTGTTGGTGCACGGTGCTGAGCTTGTGTCGGTGCACAGAGCAGGGTGTGGGCTGGTGTGTGGCACAGTGGGGCAGTGGTGTTGCAGGTGCACATTGTGCTGGTGCACAGTGCCTGTCCTGGTGTATAGTGCATGGTGCTGGTCCTGAGTACTGATTTATGGTGCATGGTGCACGATATCTTGGTGCCAGCCCTGGTGCATGGAGCACAGTGCATGGCACACAGTGCCGATGCCAGCCCTGCAGAGCATGGTACCTAGTGAACATTGCATGGTGCACTGTGCCCAATGCTCAGTAGCAGTGCTATTCCTGCTACCAGTCTGGTTGCATGTGGTGCCAGTCTCTATCCCAGTGAATGGTGCACAGTGCACAATGCACAGAACCAGTCCAGTTGCCAGTCCCATTGTCAGTCTGAATGCCATCCCAGTGCACAGTGCACAGTGTGTGGCACTGGTCCTGGTCTTGGTGCCAGTCCTGGTGCATGGTGAATGGTGCACAGTGCATAATGCACTGTGTCAGTCCAAGAGCATGGTGCATGGCACACAGTGCACATCGAGTCCCACTGTCAGTCTAGGTGCCAGGCCCAGTGCACGACTGTGACAGTGCACAGTGCCAACCCCAGGGCTGGTCCCACTCCTGGCACCAATGCATGATCCCACTCTTGATCCCAGTGCTCTGCGTATTTTGCACAGCACACGATGCCAGTTCCATGCTCACAGAGCATGCTGCACAATGCACGCCTTGTGTCCCAGTGGCAGTCTGGATGCCAACCCCAGTGCACGGTGCGCAATGCATAGTGCCAGTGCCGGTCCACAGCGCGTGGTGCGGTGCGCACGGTGCACAATGCACGGCACGGATCCCGTTCCCAGTCCCAGTGCGGGTCCCGGTGCGGGTCCCAGTCCCGGTGCCGGTGCCGGTGCCGG
>JACDJE010000475.1:281535-303833 GCA_016647715.1 Pavo muticus
CGCCGCCCGGAGCCGGGCCCTCCGCGGAGCCCCGGCCGCCGCCATGCCCCAGACGGCCCCTCCGCCGCCTCCTTCCTCCGCCGCCGCACCATGAAGCGGCAGAACGTGCGGACGTTGGCGCTCATCATGTGCACCTTCACCTACCTGCTGGTGGGAGCCGCCGTCTTCGACGCGCTCGAATCCGAGGAGGAAACGGCGGAGCGGCGGCGGCTGGAGGCGAAGAGCCAGGAGCTGAAGAGCAAATACAACCTGAGCGCCGAGAGCTACCGCGAGCTCGAGTGGGTCGTCCTCAAGCTGAAGCCGCATAAGGCCGGCGTCCAGTGGAAATTCGCCGGCTCTTTCTACTTCGCCATCACCGTCATCACGACCATAGGTACCGGGCAACCCCCCGACCTCAGCCCCAACGCCCCGCCGAAAAAGCTCTGGGGGTCCGCGTGTGAATAGTCCTTGCTTTGCCCATCCCCGCGGTGTCGGGGCGAACCATTCTGCCCGGCTGCTGCCGACGTTGGGAACCCCTCCGCCCCTCCCCATACTGTCGGGACAAACCGCTCCCCTTGACCCCTCGGGATCCCCTTCCCCATAGCGCCCATCCCTGCAGCTCAAGGCTCACCCACCCAACACTCTACCATCGGGAACCCCCCCCTCTCCCGGCCCCCTCCGCTCATCCCCGTGGCAATCGGGGCGGCCCCCTCCACTCTCTCCACCGGCTCGTCCCAAATGTGTCCATCCCCGTAGCGTCAGGGCTGTGCCTCCCTGGAATCCGACCTCTGCCCATCCCCGTGGTCTCTGGTCTCCCAGCTTCGGGGGTTCCTCACCCCCACTCCCACCCTACACCACGGTGTCTGGGGAGGGGGGGGGGGGCCGAACCTTTTCCTTGGGGCAGGACCTCCCTCTTTCAGGGGTCGGTGTGGGTAGGGAGGTGACATGGTATTCCCATTGTGGGACAGATCGGGGGAGGACTGTGTGAGGGGACTCGTCCCTACACACTGTGCCCCATCCCCAGCCCTGCAGCTGAGAGGTGGGGGACATGGGGTGCTTCCCCTCCCAGTGTCCCCCTCCAGGGACAGCGTTCCCTCGGCTCACTCCTTCCCTGAAGGAGAAGCAGGACAGGGGGGGAAGGTTTTCTGGGGACAGTATTCCCTTGCATATCCTTCCCATGCAAGAGCACGGTGGGACCCTCAGTCTGGATGCCCTGACCCTACTGGGGGAATGGGGGAGGGCACGGTGCCCCAGTGCTCAAGGCAATGTCGCTGCCCCATCCGGATCCAATCTGACCCACCCCATGCTGCCAGGAACCGAAAGTCCCCAGGCAAAGCCGGCTCTGTCCCCAGGGAGGGGAGAGGGGATGCAAGAATCAGGGAAACATCGGAGTCACCCCAAGTTGCCACCATATCCATTCCATGCTGTGGTGCTCTCACCTGCTTACGCTGTCACCCCAAATATCCTCGGGGCACTTTCAACCATTGTCCCCTGTCTAGGATCCCCTCAGTGTCCCCACCACCATTGTCCCCTGCACAGGGAAACCTGCAGCTTGGTGGCTGCATCCTCCCCTCACAGCAAGGAGCATACACCACCGAGTTTGGCTCCGTTCAAGGATGCATGACCCCAAATCTTCTGATATGCTGCCCCCTGGTCCCCAAAATGCCCCATATTCCCCAATCTCCCACTGGCTGCCTGTGACCTGTGGGTCACAAGGGGGTCCTGAAGAGGGGCACCAGGGCTGTAGGGCTGAGATGTGGGTTTTGGGGCTGGGGCTGAGCTCTATCAGCTGGCAGAGCAGCTGGGACAGGCTTGGGAAGCAGAGACAAGCAGCTTATGTTTGACGTGAGAGAGAGGGGGACAGGAGGAGGGGGTGCTGGGGAACAGGAACGATGTCCCCAGCCAATATCCTCAGCACACACAAAGGATGCTGCAGTGCCGTGGACGTGAGACAAAGCCAACCCAGAGCGCACAGTCCCATTTTGCTCCCGTTCTGTGCCCCCAGCGCCCCAGGGCCACCAGGTCACCTGTAGTCCCCTCAAGGTGCCCACAGAAGGAGCAGGGAGATGCGGGTGTCACACCCCAAATGAGGTTTGGGAGGGGGTCCTCCTGGTGACACCCAGCCCCAAAGCCACACCTTTGGAGAGCAAGGGCAATGCAGAGGGGATTTCCCCAAAGTGTGCGTAATTCAGCCCCGCTCCGCGATGTCCGAGGCCGTGTGCTGGGGAAGCTGCACGGACACGGATGTGTAACTCAACCCTGTTGTTATCAATCTGTCAGTGTCTATTTCTATGAAATGGGATTTTCCAGCAAGGGAAAAAAAAAAAAGAAGAAAGAAAGCCTTCTTTCAGGAACTCACCGGCCTCTCTGCTTGCACTGAGAAGTGCCATACATGATCCGCTCGGAGCAGGTGACAAGGGGACATCACTGCTCGCTGCCCACTGGCTTTGCTCTAACAGGGACACGGTGCCCATTTCCCAGGGCTGTGGCCGTCCCCTGTCACATCCCATTGCAGTCTTCCTTAGGATGATGGCCTTGGGGACAGCCTGCGGGGGCCACTCGGGGGGCACTGTGCGGGTCCCTGGGTTGGCACAGGGTGACTTTGCTGGGAGCATCGCAACTGGCTTGGAGCACTGTGTGGGATGGATCCTGCAGCATTGGGAACAGATCTTGAAGCACTGGGGACAGATCTTTTGGTGTGACCTTACCCATGGGCTCGGGTCCATTTGGGGTTGGGGTGCCCTGAGCTGGATATCATGGGGGATCCGTGTGCTGACAGGAGGGTCAGTGGGGCAGGATGTGATCCTCAGGGTGGTGACGCCCATAGGGACAGCAACAGTGGCAGCTGGATACATGCAGGGGGATGAGGCGTGTGGCTGCAGGCTAACTGGGATCTGTTATATTTAGATGTGCCCCCTCCTCTTCCACAAAGCCAGGGGCAAGGGGAGCTGCAGGACATGTCCCTGACACCTCTATCTCTGTCCCTGCAGCAAGGATGGGTCAGCTGTGCCACGTGGCACAGTGGTGGGGATCGGGACCTGCAGGCTGTCCCCCTCCGTGCAACCCAGCTCAGGAAATCCAAACCCTGTGTTGGGTGCTCCCAGATGTGCCATGGGGCCATGAGGCTGGGGACAAAGCTGTCCCTGCAGGGATGGATCCAGCCCATGTCCCTCACGTGTACGCAGCCATTTGGTCTGCGGCAGGTGGCGAATACCAACTGCAGTGCCACCATCTGCCACCTCTCTCCTGGGACAGGGCTGTGGCGGCAGCAGGTGACACAGTGGGGTGTTTGCAGGGCACTGCGACTCTCCCCTGTGGCTGTCACCATGTCCCCTCCATCCTTCTTGGGTGCCCCCCAAGCCCCACACCCCGTGCATCCTCCTTCACCCCCACCCCGGCCCCCGCTGCCCCGCAGCACCTCCTCCCGCTGCGCTGGCAGGTCCAGCCCTGACTCAGAGCCAGGATGAATAACGCGCTCCCCGCCGGCTGCCCTGCTGCTATTTTCATCTCTGATTCAGTCCCACTCCTGAGGCTCTAAGGAAGGGACATGGCAGGGAGGGGGTGGCTGGAGGGGACGGCCACGAGCAAGAGGAGGAAAGGGGCCGTGGTCTGGTAGCTTTAGGGGACACAGTGTGCTCACAGTGAGACAAACATGCCCAGGATGAGGGCAGGTTTCATGGAAAGGGATGGGGATGGAGGAAGGCTGGGGAAGGATCACAGCTCCCTCTGAGCCCTCAGGACATTTCTGTTCTGCACTCTCTGTGCCCGCTGACAATGATCGCAGTGGAAATGAGTGTTGGCAGCTCTGGGCATGACTTCAGTAGGCTTCAGAGTGAACATACTGGAGGGAGTGACAGTATCACACTGTTTCTGAGCTGGGATTCAATTCTCCTCACCCTAGATATCTGCAAGAGGGGGTATCCGGTGCACAACTCTATGCCAATTGCAGGCAGAGGGCCAACCCTTGCTCCCACTGCCCGTGGCTCTCTGTGGTTGCTGTTTGTTGTGTTCACTCTGAAACCTAATGACGGCACAGTTATAGTGCACACCCCGAGCCAGGCCCAGAGACCCTCTGAGCTCTGTTTGCTGCTGCCCCCTCCTCCCATCCTGCCCAGGCTATAAATGTTCTGCTCATCTCTGTCCCAGAGAGATAAGAGCAATTAATGCCCGCTCCTTCCCAGCTGATGCCTCATTAAACCCTCCAGCAAACGACTGACTCAGACAAGCACAAACAATCCGTGCTGGGGCAGCAATGCTGCAGGGCGGGGGTCAGTGCTCCACACACACCCCCATTTCTGTCTGTCCTGTTGGCTTTTCTGTCACCAAACCCTGGCACTCAGCTGGGAGTGGGTCCAGTGCTGTGAAGAAGGACCCATGGAGGAGCTGCAGGAGAGCCTGCTCTGACCAAGCGTGTGATTTACAGCCTGGCTGTGATATTTATCACCCAGCTCTCAGGCTGAAGTGACTGCAGCACGCAGGATTTATAGCAGGCATCACTACCTTGAATAAATCCCAGCCGGACAGGCAGGGGGGTTAATGGAACAAGTGAGACACGCGGCTGCGTTGGGGCTGGA
The DNA here is from genome assembly GCA_016647715.1 of Pavo muticus. NCBI lineage: Eukaryota > Metazoa > Chordata > Aves > Galliformes > Phasianidae > Pavo > Pavo muticus. Next base: position 286,089 of record JACDJE010000475.1, read on the forward strand.
GCTCACTAGTCTGCCTTTGGGGAGAGCTGCCGTGGGGCAGAGGAGCTGTGCTGGTGCTGCAAGCAGTGCTGGATGCTGGGGCACCTTGCTGGGTGCTGGTGCACAGCACTGCACTTGTGCTGGGTGCTGGTGTTCAGCATAGGCTGCTGGTGCATGGCATTGCTCATGGTGCATGGGATTACACACAGAGCTGGTGCAAGGTGCTAGGGGCTGGTGCATGGTATTGCACACGGTTCTGGATGATGGTCATGATGCCAGGGCACAGTACTGGGTGTTAGTGTGTGACACTGCACGTGGTGCTGGGCATAGTGCTGAATGCTGGTGCATGGCATTGCACGTGGTGCTGGGCACTGGTGCACAGTACTGGGGGCTAATGCAAGGTGCTTGGGGCTGGTGCATGGCACTGCATATGGTGCTGGACACTGGGACCCAAAGCTGAGTGCTGGTGCACGGCAATGCATGTGGTGCTGGTGTTCAGCACAAGGTGCTGGGTGCCTAGTGTCATGGTGCTGGGCACTGGTGCTCTGTACCAGGAGTTGGTGTGTGATACTGGCTGTTGGTTCTTGGCACAGGATGCAGGGTGAACAGCATTGCACATGATGCTGGAGGCTGCTGTTGGATGCATCAGCACAGTGCATGGTGCTGGGCCATAGTGCATGGTGTATGGGGGGAAAAGGACACACAGTGCAGTTCTCCACAGCAGTCACAGCCACCCTCAGGTGTGTCACCCAAGAGGAGGTGGCAAATGGCTCCCCAGGCTGCACTCCCTTTAGTTCCACCCCTACAGAGTCCCCTTTCCCACTGTGGAAACAGGATATGGTGTGCACGGGGATGAGCTCAGATTCCCCCCCAGCAGACTCCGTGCCCCAACAGCATCCGGCCCCATTGTCGGGGGTCCCAACTGTGCCCCAGATGGGAGAAGGGGGGGAGGATCTGTAGGGCTGGGGAGAGGGAGCCAGGAAGGGGCCTGGCGGGGCCCCAAAGAGCAGCGAAAAACTGCCAGTTTCGGGTCGGCGCAAACACGGCCCTTGGCTGGCGCAGGGATTTTCCATGACAGCATCAGCCCCCGCTGCCCCTGCTGTGGTGGGGCCCCACTGCTGCTGCTGGGGCTGTCCCGGGCAGGGCAGCGGCTGTGCCCCCTCTCCTGAGCATTGCCGGGATAGGTGGGGTGCAGAGCTTCCTTCTGGGGGCCTCTGAGTCCCTTTGGGGGCAACACTCCCCAGTGCAGCACAGGAGAGATTTGGGGAAGGGGGCATAGCAATGCTGGGGGTAATGGTGCAAAAGTTGCTGTAGAGGACGGGGGTACCCCAGTGTGTGCTGAGAGCACAGGGAGAGCTCAGGGCATGGCAAGGTATGGGGTGACCCCATCTCTACCCCACCTGCCCCACTGGTACGAGAGCACGAGCCCCCCACCACGCTCAGCACCCTCTGCCCAATGGGTCCTCCCCATGCCAGGGCAGCTCCTGGGGAACTGAGTGCTGAGTTTGCTCCACCAGGTGGGTGCACGGGGATCAGGGGGAAGATGGAGAGATGGGTGGTAAGAGAGGTGAGTGGGGATAGGCAGAGATCTGGGGTGGTTTGGTGGGTGAAGAATAGATGGTTGGATGGATGGATGGATGGATGGACGGATGGATAGATGGATGGACGAATGGATGGATGGATGAATGGATGGGTGGATGAATGGATGGGTGGGTGGGTGGGTCAGTTGGTGAATGAGTAGAAGGAAGGTTGAGTGGATGAGTGGCAGGATGGGTGGGTTGGTGGGTGGTTGGATGGGTCAGTTGGTGAATGAGTAGAAGGAAGGTTGAGTGGATGAGTGGCAGGATGGGTGGGTTGGTGGGTGGTTGGATGGGTCAGTTGGTGAATGAGTAGAAGGAAGGTTGAGTGGATGGGTGGCAGGATGGGTGGGTTGGTGAATGAATAGAAGGAAGGTTGAGTGGATGGGTGGAAGGATGAGTGAGTTGGTGAATGTGTGGATGGAAGGTTGAGTGGATAAATGGATGCATGGATGGATAGAGAATAGATGAGTGGATGGATGGATGGATGGATGGATGGATGGATGGATGGATGGATGATTAGATGCATATATGGAAGGAGAGATGCATGGATGGATGGATGGGTGGATGGATGGATGAGTAATAAATGGTTGCATGGGTGGGTGGATGGTGGTATGTGGGGGTATCTGCACCCTTCATCTGCCCTGATGAAGGCACAGTGAGGACTATCTCTGCTTCAGGCTTAGCATCCAGCTGGGACAGGACAGTGCAGGTACCAGAGCTTGCCCAGCTTTGCATTACCCAAGTTCACCTCAGCTCTGAGGTGCTGCTGCCCAAATCTGACCCCTATCCTGAAGCTGCCACTTGCCATGCCCTACCCAAGAGGTGTCCCCAGGTGGGACATGCCCCTTCCCACAGCCCTCATCCCTGTGCTCCATGAGACCCCACTCTGGGAAGGACAGAGCACATGACTCTACGCAGGGCTTTGTGGGGTGCAATGACTTTGGTGCAAGCAGTGGTGCAGGCAGCAGTGCAAGCAGCACTGTGCCCCTGCACTAGGCTCTCCCATGGCCATGTTTGCTCAGAGCAGGCAGGCGCTGCTGCCATGTGCTGCCTTTCCCAGCCGCTCCCTGCCTGCTTGTTTGCTCCCTCTGCAAACACATCTCCTGGGCAGCTCTGAGGGGCACCCCACACTCTGCCCAAGCTTTCACAAAAATCAGGGGGTACCTGGAGCATGGTGGAGCTCACATGCTTATCTCAGCACAGCTGCTCCATACACACATGGATGGCACAATTGCACGCTCCTCTCCAACCAGGGCCACTAAAGCAAATCAAGGACACCCCGCCCTTCTGCCCCAAACCTAGCAGGAGTGCATCAGGTGTCCCCAGCCCCAGCTGACCCTAGTGGCTGCTGCTGAACCTCCCTGAGCCCAAGGTCAGGAGGAGAAAACCGAGCTTGAAAGGAGCAGAGCTGTGTCCCCCTAGATCTGAATGTTGGAGATCCCTCACATGGTCAGGGGTCTGGAGGGTTTCCCATCACATCATTGCTCAGCAAGGGCAATGGCACTTCCCACCCAGCATCTGCTGCAACCAGAACTGCACTGGGAGAGGAAGGGGAAAACCATCCCCAGACCTACCTGATGGACACAGGAACAAAGGTGTACACTCAGGAACCCACTCCATGCCCACTGTGGGCCCCATGAGCACCCCCATATTGTCCTGCCTTCTTCATACCCCTCACATCTTGCCCCAGATCAAGCTTCTCTTGTCACCTGGGACTCCCCATGCCCTGCCCTGGGAATGCCACAGAATCCTTGTACCCTGCATCCTCCTCTCCTTAATCCCTGCATCCCTATCTCTGCCCTGGCTCCCTGCAACCCTATGCCCTGCCCACCTGCACCTTCCTGGACGTGACCGTCAGCCCCTTCCCATGCCCCCCAGCACCCAACACCACCTCCCTCTCCCTGCTCCACCAGTCCTTTGCACCCCCAAGCCTTGCATCACCCCATTTATTTTCCACCCTCCTCTCAAGCCCCGGCGCCAGCTGCTCACTAATCCCTCCATCCATTGCTCCCGACAGCCCCCGGGATCTGCTCCAGGCTGGGGCCAAGCAAACCCTGCACCTGCTCCCTGCAGCCTCAGCCAGATCCACCCCTGCTCCTCCACAGCCCTAAAAAGGCGACGAGCGGTCCGCGTTCCTCTGGGACATGTCACGTTTTCTCCCAGGGGACACACGCTGTGCTCCCTGCCTGCATGCAGCGCCCCAACCTGCTGGGACCTGGCTCCTTCCAGGACCTGTCGAGGAAGTTTTGGGGCTGTAGGAGGGATGCAGGAGAGGAGCAGGGATGCTCCTTTTGCAAAAGGTGGGGAGAGCAAGGAGAAAGCTTTGGGGTCTCCAGTGGGGAGCCCCAGTGGGGCAAGAGCTTGGTCAGCATCTCCTGCACTTTTCCATGATAGATGGGTGCAAGAGGGGCTTGGGGGGCTCAGCTCCCCAGGACTTCTCTCCTTGCTGGCTGTCTTTTCCCCAGCCATGCATGGGGGATTTAATACCCCACGACCTTCATCCTGGCTGTAAACGTGATGGAGATCAGGCAGCGCGTGCTGACACTGGCGGGGGGGCTGGCGGATTGATGGACACTTGGCCACACTGCCAGAGCTCATAAACTCCCTTCCCAATGGAGAAACGGGGCTAAATATAGCCCTGAGAGGCTGCACCTCGGGCAGGAGGTGCAGGAGGGAGAGAGCTCAGTGAGGCTGTCAGCATGGATGGAGGCTGGGATCCTCAAATCCCAACCTCAGCTGGATGGATGCTCAAGGAATAAAGGAGATTTGGGCTGTTTGGAGGGGGGTGGAGATATCTGGGGGATCACCACGCTCAGCCCTTCACGGTGCCCATGAGGGCACAGCAGTGATGCTCAGGGTTCAACAAAGCCCTCCCCTCAGCCCAGCTCTAGGGACAGCTTGGCCTGAGATCTGACAAGCCAGCCGTGATTTCGCCTCGCCCCAGCACGGCTTAATCCTTGGCCTCGAGGAAGCTGCCAGCAAAGGGTAGTGGGGAGAGAGGCCAACTGCCTCCGCCGAGCGGGGATTAAGCAGAGCTGGGGCAGGGAGGGATTCCCATGCTGGATCAAAGCATTGGAAAAGTGTTCAGATTGAGTCGGGTTGGAGGAAAGGGCAGTGGAAATCTCCCCATCTTTCTTTGCTTTCCGGGTCTCCCTGGTGGGCAGCGCAGGACCCTTGGAGGAGCAAAGCTTTTTTTGCAGGGCAAATTTGCACCAAAGCCTTGGGCTTTTCCCAAAACCATCCTCAGACTGAGCTCAAAGCATCCCCTGCCTTTGCTCCTTAATAACCACGTCATGTCAAAATGTTTTCCACACGTAGGTGAACACCGCTTAATCTTTTATGTCAAACGTAGTTTTGGGGATATTTAATAATTGAGGAGTGCAGCGCTATAAATACAAGACTAGGTGTGATGGGCAGTGGAAAGGGAAAGGGAATAGAAAAAGGAAAGTGTAGGAAGGGGAAGGGAAAGGAAAAGGTAGGGGAAAGGGAACAGGAAAGGGGAAGGGTGAGGGAAGGGGAAAATTAAGAAGGGGAAGAGGAGAAAGGAAAAAGGGGAAAGTGGGAAGAGGAATAGGGGAAGAGATGTGAGGGGAGGGGAGGGGAAGGGAGGGGAGGGAAGGGAAAAGGAAAGAAGGGAAATAAAAAAGACAGGGAAAAGCAAATGGTGGCTGCCTGGTGGCAAGGGCTCTTCCTGGCAGCACACAGCCCCTGGGCATGCCAGCTGGGCAGGCATCCCCACACTCCACATGCTCAGCTGCCTGGATCTGGGATCCATTAAAAGCAAATAATCCGCCACCACAGGGAGAGAATAAGTCCTATTTGCATGTGTTTTGCGCAGGCAGGAGATTAATTGAAGTCCAGATGCTCCCTGCAGGGCTATATGCGTGGATGCAGGGTCCCCTAGCTCCTGGATGGAATTCAGTGGGATGCAGTGACACAGAAACATGGGAAAACAAAGAGGCAGAGATGCAGGGATGCAGGGATGTGGTAACAGAGGAGAACAATCCACCTGAAACTCTTAATTCCTTAAAAATCCCTTTTCTCCCCTTCTCCTTTGCTGCCCCACCCGGCCATTCTGAGACTGTCCTGGGAGGTGCATTTGAGGACAGCTATCTCCAGTCCCTTGCTGATAACATATGTGGTGGCCAAATCCCCCAAACAAGAGGACCATGCAACCCCATCCAGGGCCCATCCCAGATGCCCCAGCCCCGGGACAGGTGGCCGAGGAAGGGACACCAGATGTACAGTGACAGTGCCAACCTCTCTTTGGCTTCACTCTCCAGGGTACGGCCATGCAGCCCCGAGCACGGACGGTGGGAAGGTTTTCTGCATGGTGTACGCCTTGCTGGGCATCCCGCTCACCCTTGTCATGTTCCAGAGCCTGGGTGAGCGGATCAACACCTTCGTCAGGTACCTCCTGCACCGCATCAAGAAGTGCCTGGGCATGAGGCGGGCGGAGGTCTCCATGGCCAACATGGTCACCATCGGGTTCTTCTCCTGCATCAGCACCCTGTGCATCGGGGCGGCCGCATTCTCCTACTACGAGCACTGGAGCTTCTTCCATGCCTATTATTACTGCTTCATCACGCTCACCACTATCGGCTTCGGGGACTACGTGGCCCTGCAGAAGGATGAGGCCCTGCAGAACAATCCTCAGTACGTGGCCTTCAGCTTCGTCTACATCCTGACGGGGCTGACGGTCATCGGGGCCTTCCTCAACCTGGTGGTGCTGCGCTTCATGACCATGAACGCCGAGGACGAGAAGCGGGACGCTGAGCACCGGGCGCTGCTCACCCGCAACGGGCAGGCCAGCAGTGTGCACACCACAGACACGGCCTCGTCCGCACCCACAGCAGTGGCAGCAGGGGGTGGTGGAGGTGGCCTCCGCAATGTCTACGCTGAGGTGCTGCACTTCCAGTCCATGTGCTCGTGCCTGTGGTATAAGAGCCGGGAGAAGCTGCAGTACTCCATCCCCATGATCATCCCCAGGGACCTGTCCACCTCAGACACCTGTGTGGAGCAGAGCCACTCCTCGCCCGGCCGCTGCCCCGAGACTCCTTCCAACCGATGCTTCTGCAATGCCCGCCGGTCGGCCATCAGCTCCGTCTCCACCGGCCTCCACAGTCTCTCGGCCTTCCAGGGCCTCATGAAGCGCCGCAGCTCCGTGTAGACCTCGCTCCATTGCCCCCATGTGTTCCCCAAGCTTCGTGAAGCTCCGTGTAGACCTCACTCCATCATCCTCAATGTGCCCCAGTCTTCAAAGAGCTCTGTATAGTCCTCTCCCCATCACCCCTCATGGTTCTCAGGCCTCACAACGCTTCACGTAGACCCCATTCCACCACCTCCATATGTCCCAGTCTTCATAAAGCTTCGTGTAGACCTCACTCCATCACCCCCATGCACTCCAGACCTCATGAAGCTTCATGTATCATAGAATCATAGAATCAATCAGTTTGGAAAAGACCTCTCAGATCACCAAATCCAACTGCCACCCATCCCCACCATGCTCACTAACCATATCCCCAAGTACCACATCTCCACATTTCTTGGGCACCTCCAGGAATGGTGATTCCACCATCTCCTCAGACAGCCTGTGCCAGTGTCTGACCACTCTTTCGGAGAAGAAATTGTTCCTAATATCCAACCTGAAGTAGTGTAGACCCTACTCCATCACTCCTGTGCACCCCAGGCCTCATTGAGCCCTATGTAGACCTTACTCCATCACCTCCCATGGACCTCAAGCCCCACAAAGCTCAGTGTAGCACTGCTCCATAATCCCACATGTGTGACACAGGCTTCATGAAGCTCCATGTAGGCCATGTTCCATCACCCCCATGCACCCCATGCTTCATGAATCTCCATGTGGATCCCACTCTGTTACCCCCTGTGTAGCATGGACACTTTGGCCAAGATCTCATCTTGGTCACAACATGAGGAACTTCCTCATGCCCCAGGATGTCTGGGGTCTTGATGCAGCCTCCAAGTGAGCTGGGACCTTGGGATGTCAGGACAGCTGCAGGACTCTGGGAAATCAGGATGGCTTCAGGAGCCCTTGGCCCTGTTCAAGTCTTCGCCAATTGTGACCGGAGCAAGAAGCAGGGGCCACTGGTTTATTTTATTTTAATTTAATTTCATTTTATTTTATTTCATTTTATTTTGCTAACCACTCCTCAAAATGTGAAACTTGAAGACCTGGAGAGTGTGTTAACCTGATGGAAAGCTGTTGGGGGGAACAAGCATGGGGACAGCTCAGATATATATACACACTTCTGTCTGGGCTGCTGGGGAGCCCCAAGACCCCCCCTACCACCTCCTTGCCCAAGTGTGCAAGGCATGAGCGAGGTGTATGTGGGCACCGTGGGCTCCATGGGGCAGGATAGGAGCCAGACTGCCATGGTGTGCACATAACAGATCAGGCTAAGAGGGGCTTAGATAGAGATTTTACTGCTCCTTGTTGGGGGGAGACACCAGGAGTCACATAGCTGAAAATGTCACCCATGACCAAGAAGTTCAGTGTTCTATCCAGAGATGGTGGTGCCCAGGGTGTCCGCAGCACCCTGACCCCCATCCCCTTTGCACCCAATTGCAGCTCTGGGGCTGAGCTGTCACCTTGGGCAAAGAACTCAGGGAGGAGACAGCCTGGGGTATGGGGAAGGTTTTCGCCTTCCTCTTCACCCCTTCTGAGCTGCACCTCCAAGCCTGTGCCCCAAGGCACCCCATGGCACTCCATGGCACCCAGCACCATGAGCCCAACATCTGGGATGCCCCCATTTCTCCCTGCCCTATGGCTCACAGTCCCCATCACCCCTCATTCCCCAGCAATGAAAGCACAGGTCACTGGGGACAGGGAGACACCAGGACAGCAGGACCCCGCTTTGACTCCCCCCAGAACCCCATCAGGGGGCCACCAGGACTCGGGGGACAACCCAGCGTGCCTGTCCCCAGTGAGGCATTTCTTTTCTCAACTTTTAACAGAAGAAAAACTATGTATTTCTAATACTTGATGACATGTACATACTGTTAGATACCAGAGAGGATATTTATTATAAATGATGCTATAATCGTATCTATAGAAATCTATAAATATCTATTGTAAGGGAGTCTTGTGAGAACCTTGCTGATGACTCCAGGGAACTTCTTTTTGCTCTCTGCATCTGTTTCATCCTTAGGACACCAATGGGGAACAGAATCCCCCTGACGAGGTTTCTCAGTTTCTCATGCCAAAGTATATTTGTACTGCTGATTTACTTTCAATAGAGAGAGAAATAAAGGCTGATTGGAATCTCGGCACCTCTTGGCTCCGAGCCTCTGGGTGGGTTCTTGTGCTGATGGCCATGAGGACATCTCATGGCCAGGGTCACCCGAGTCTCCATGGGCCATCAGCGGAGCTCAGCACTGCTCTCCTGCCTTTAAGTGGATCAAATGGGCTTCATTCAAACCCAGCACCTAATCTAATCATGCTAAGCCTGCAAAGAGCAGATCCGGCTTGCAGCAGTCGATGGGGATGTGGCTTTTCCATCAGCACCTTTCACCCTACCCAGCACTGGTGAGGATGTACCTGGATGCTGGGACCAGTGCTGGGTCCCCCCAGTGCCAGAGGGACATGAGCACATGGGGAGAGCCCAGCACAGGGCCTGGAGCTCTGCTGGGAAGAGAGCTGAAAGAGCTGGGGCTGCTCAACCTGGAGCAGGGGAGGCTCAGAGGGATCCCATCCATGGCCATAAATCCCTGCAAGGAGGTTACTCCCTCCCCACATCTGCCACCCTCCCCTGGACGAGTGATTTTTTTTTTCTGCCTCTCAGAGTATTTATATTTCCATGTAATTCATAGCCCAAATATTTACAGTGCACTGGAGAGACTTAAAATTCCTGGCTGGTACTAAGCAGCGTGGCCTTTTCCTCTGGCTACCCAGCATGGGGCCTGCAAAGAAGAGGAGGAGAGAGGGATGGACATGGCTAAGCTGTGCCATGTACACATGATGCTGGGGATGATGGCCACCAAAGGGGACACTGGGGTGACTCAGGGGGGCTTCAGGGGCTGGAGGAACCCTTGGGTTCAGGCAGGGAGCAGCAAAGGTTGCTGTCCCCTGGGGCTCCATGTGAAACCCTTTCCACTTCCAGTGTCTCCATTGTTGGCATCTCCATGGTTGATATCTCTATGGTTGTAATCTCCTTGGTTGACATCTCCCTGATTGGCATCTCTATGGTCAGTGTCTCTCCATAGCTTGTATCTCTCCATGGTTGATATCTCCACGGTTGGTATCTCCATGGTTGACATTTCCATGGTTGACTTCTCTCCTTGGTTGATATCTCCACAGTTGGCATCCCCACAATTGGCATTACTCCATGGCTGGCATCTCTCCATGGCTGACATCCCTGTGGTTGACATCTCTCCATGGTTGGCTTCTCCATGGTTGATATTTCCACAGCTGGCATCTCCTTGGTTGACATTTCCATGGTTGATATATCTCCTTGGTTGATATCCCTATGGTCGACTTCCCTATGGTTGGCATGTCCCCATGGTTGGCATCTCTCCATGGTTGGCATCTCCATGGTTGGCATCTCCATGGTTGATATCTCCACAGCTGGAATCTTCTTGGTTGACAATTCCATAGCTGACATCACCTTGGTTGACTCCATGGTGGACATCCCCGTGGCTGACAACTCTCCATGGTTGGCGTCTCCGTGGTTGACATCTCCATGGTTGACATCTCTTTGGTTGATATCTCCATGACTGACATCTCCATGGCGGAAATCTCCATGGTTGACATCCCTGTGCCCTCTGCATGCTGATGTCACCTAGCTGAATGTCTCTCTCTTTCCAGCACTGTTTCTGCTCCCTGCCTGCCCAGAGCCCCAAAGCAGGGTTCCCCAAGGACAACCCCACACCCTTCCCTCATCCAGCATCAGGGCCACATGAATGAAAGCAGAGTGGAGGCACATGACAGTGTCTATGCCACCTCCGTTCCCATCCCCACAATGCTGGAGGGCAAAGTGCGTGTTTGAAGTTGTGGAAAACAAAGCACAGCAAACAGGAACGGATGGAAAATCTCTGGCTGGCGGTGCCATCCCCCGCCCATCCCCATCCTCCTGTCCGTCCGGCAGGAAATCAGATTAGGGTTTGAAATGAGCAGAGCGTGCTCTTAATGAGGGGACCAACATCACATCCTTGTTAATTACAGCAGGGCCTCATTTAGTGATGGGCGGCCCCAGCACGAGGGTGCAGAGCTGCATGACTGTGCACGAGTGTGCACAGGTGTGCAAATAAGTACACACACATAGGGACCAACCCCATGTCACCAGCCTGAAGAGTGCCCCAGTGTGCTGGGTGTCACCACTGCCCCATCCCCCCCCCAGGGACACAGTCTTTCCCCAGATGTTCCCTTCACAGATGCCAGCCCCAGCGTGCACACATGTGCAAAGGCTTGTGTGCATTGCACGTGTGTGCATGCATGTGCAATGCATGCCCCATCCTCTGCAGTGGCGTTTTCCATGGGCAAAGGCAGAGGGGAGGGCTGGGGGCTGTTTGCCTTCATGTCTGCCATGAGCAATGATGAGAAATGGCTGTGAATGCGGTGCCACCAAAGAAGGAGAACGCAGCAGGGCAGGTGGGTGGAGGCCCACGTCTCACTCCGCCTTCCCTCCCCCTCTCTATTTCGGGAGGACCCCCCGTGGGATGCTCCATCCCCACTGGAGGCGATGCCCACGGTGTTTCCCGCAGGTCCCAGCATAGGAAGGGTTAACACCACGTGGCTTTCTCTAGGTTTCTCTTTTCTTTCCCCCTCCCTCCCCCCCCGCCCCTCATCTCCCCNGCACCTGGGAAACACAGGCAGTGCTGTACCCTGACCCCAGAGCTGTCACTCGGATGCTGCTTTCCTCCAGGTCAGGGGCTGCTTGTGGTTTTGTCACCTGAAAGCATCACTGAGAGCATCAAGCTAGAGCCAGGAGTGCCCTTGGCCACCCCCTGTTCTCTAGATTGGCCCAATGGCATCTGGCAAGTGGGGGTCCAACTCTGCTCACAACTCCAGAGGGCGCAGACAGTGCTGGCTGTGCATTGGGTTATGCTCCATCTCCTGCCCTAACCCTGTTACTTTCCTTCACAGGTGGGCTGACAACTTCAGTGCAGCTGGCTGTAGCAGGACAGAGGAGCACAGCTTCCAGCACCCCTTCCTGCAGGTGAGACCCCAGCCCGGGGTCTGTAGGGCATCCTGCTACGGGGACATGGGGACAGGAAGACATGGGGACAGGAGAATACGGGGAGACATGGGACAAGGGAACATCACGGGGATACGGGGACACAGGAATATGGGGACAGGAAGACACGGGGACTTGGGGGACATGGGGACATGGAGACGGGGGGACACGGGGACAGGGGGACAGAAGGAAAGGGGACCACTTTGGGGTACGTGGGCAGGGGGACATGGGGACACGGAGACAGGGGGACACCACGGAGGTACGGGGACAGGGCGGGCGTGGGGACACGAGAATGGAGGCAGGCGTTTCCTTCTCCCATGGGCGCACCGCGGGGACCTCACGTCCCACCCGCGGTCAGCGAGGGGCGTGGCTAAGAGCGGAGTGGGCGTGGCCACGCACAGAGGGGCGGGGAAGGGGAGTGGTTAGAGGTAAGGGGCGTGGTGCGTGGCCAATGGGAGAGTGAGTAGGTGGGGAGAGGGCGGGGCTAAGCTCCGAGGGGCGTGGCTAGGTCGGAGGGAGGCGGGGCTTCGGCCGCCCCAGTGCAGGGCGGGAGGTGGCGGCGGCAGCAGTGGGACCATGGCGTGGTCTCGGTACCAGCTGGGCCTGGCTGCCCTCATGCTGCTCACCGGCTCCATCAACACTCTGGCGGCCAAGTGAGTCCTCCCTGCCGCCCGGGCATTGAGGGGCTTCCCCAGGCCCAGGCCCAGACCCCAGGCCCAATCCCAAGACCGGGCCCAGCCTCAGCCCCAGCCCCAGCCCCACTCCCACTCCCAAAACCAGGCCCAGACCCCAGGCCCAGATCCCAGGCCCATACCCAGACCCCATACCAAACCTCAGTCCCAGACCCCAGGCCCAGTCCCAGACCCCAGGCTCAGTCCCAGACCCCAAGGCCCACCAAGGCCAGGGCTTCCTTCTTCCACCCCCGGCTGTTGGAGCACTTCCTCCAGTCCTCCCCAGCACTCCCAACCCCCACTATGTACTCCCAGCTGGGCAGAGCGCTGTGTGGGGGCTGCATGGCACTGGGAGGGGAGGGTCAGGCCTGGACTGGGAGCTCTGCTGCTGCTGCTGCTGGGAGAGGAAAGGGGAAATGTGGGGCTTGGGAATTGCTTGGCCCCATTATGGATGCTTGCGCCCTGCAACCCAGCTTCCCTGCACCTGCTCTGTGCTGCAGATCATCCTAGGCTGGATTGAGCCCCCCCTCTAGGGAGACCCATCTGTGTCCAGGATGAGGTGGGTGCTGCTGAGAGCTGCCCAAGCAGGATGGACCCGCCTGTCGAGCTCGGCACAGCGCTGCAGGGGTGACATTAAGGCTCTGCTTGGCCTTGGTCACAGCAAACTATGTCCATAGGTGGGGAGACTGAGGAATGGTGTAAGAACAGAGGGAGAAGATAGCACTGAGCTGCCTGTCTGAGGCTCTTGCAAAACACACGGAGGGGCTGCAGAGGTCAGAGGGGGATGAGTCATGCTGAAATATTGCTGGCCTGGCTGCAAAGCCCCTGGGGCCTTCCTGTTGCCTGTTCCCCTGAGCTCAGCAGCTCTGTGGCATACAGTAGGGCTGGGCACGTGTCAACGTGTCACCTGCTCATGGGGGCGGTGCTGGAGTGTTATGGGGGCAGTGTTGGTGTGTGGTGTCACCAAGAGGCTGGGGTCCAGCCCTGCATAGGGGTGATGCTCTCTGAGATGGGCCATGGGGACAGTGCCGTTCTGTCCAGCATGGACAATATTTTGGCTTGGAAGATCCAAAAGAGGGGCGTTGTACCCTGTACCCCCAAACACTGTGGCTGAGTGGGAGCTGCTGCCTCCACAGCCTGCAATCCAGCCTCCTTTCAGGGCCATTTGTCCCATAGCCCCCAAAGTTGGTGACATATGGGTAAAGGGAGGGTATCAGGATCACCCCCCACAATCTGCTCTCCTCACTGCATGGTTGGATCTTTCCTCTCCCAGAAATGGGCGCAGGGACAGTGGATTGCAGTGGTGCGTGACACAGCGATGGTGCATGACACAGCGGTGTCCATTTCCTCACCTGTCACTCAGGGCTGGGAGCAAGGCCAGCAGTGCAGTTTCTTCCCAGCACCTGGGAAACACAGGCAGTGCTGTACCCTGACCCCAGAGCTGTCACTCGGATGCTGCTTTCCTCCAGGTCAGGGGCTGCTTGTGGTTTTGTCACCTGAAAGCATCACTGAGAGCATCAAGCTAGAGCCAGGAGTGCCCTTGGCCACCCCCTGTTCTCTAGATTGGCCCAATGGCATCTGGCAAGTGGGAGTCCAACTCTGCTCACAACTCCAGAGGGCGCAGACAGTGCTGGCTGTGCATTGGGTTATGCTCCATCTCCTGCCCTAACCCTGATACTTTCCTTCACAGGTGGGCTGACAACTTCAGTGCAGCTGGCTGTAGCAGGACAGAGGAGCACAGCTTCCAGCACCCCTTCCTGCAGGTGAGACCCCAGCCCGGGGTCTGTAGGGCATCCTGCTGGGTCCCACCAACCTGACCTACCTCTCCCGCAGGCCGTGGGCATGTTCCTGGGTGAGTTCTCCTGCCTGGCTGTGTTCTACCTGCTGCTGTGGAGGGACCGGCGGAGGCCAGAGCCCAGCATGGCGCCATCGCAGCCCTTCAGCCCGCTGCTTTTCCTGCCCCCTGCGCTCTGTGACATGACTGGGACCAGCATCATGTATGTGGGTGAGTGCTGGGGAGAGGCTCTGCCTCTCTGAGACCTCAGAGCCTCCTGCAGTGGTGTTTGGGGTGGGTGCAGACCCCTGAGCAGAGCAGTGGTAGCACACACAACTCAAGGGTGCTTTCTCCCCACACAGCCCTGAACATGACCAGTGCCTCCAGCTTCCAGATGCTGCGAGGATCCGTCATCATCTTCACCGGGCTCCTCTCTGTGGCCTTCCTGGGCCGCAAGCTGGAGCTGAGCCAGTGGCTGGGCATCCTGGTCACCATCGTGGGGCTGGTGGTGGTGGGCCTGGCTGACCTGCACAGCAGCCACGACCAGAAGCACAAGCTCAGCGAGGTGATAACCGGTATGTGGTGACCCTACAGGATGGCTGCAGGGAAATAACCATGGCCACCTCTCTGTGCACGGCTCCAGGTCAGCCACGCTGCCTGCCCAGGGGTGCAGGGCTCAACCTTTCCCTCTTTTCCCCACAGGTGACCTGCTTATCATCATGGCACAAGTGATCGTTGCCATCCAGATGGTGCTGGAGGAGAAGTTTGTCTACAAGCACGACGTGCACCCGCTGAGGGCTGTCGGCACTGAAGGTTTGCTGCTGTGTGGGGCCAGGCTGAGGGCTTTTTAGGGAAGAGGCTTTGCTCAAAGGGCAGCAGTGTGGGGAGATCTGCTTTGTGTGGGGGGCGGGGGGTGCTGATGGGGAGTCGCGTGCTGGATACTATAGTGCAGGAATGGTTGGCACAGGGGGAACAGGTAGCTTTGGGCTGTGCTTGAAGCCAGCTCCTGTCTCATATGTCGCTCCCTCTTTCCTCAGGTTTTTTCGGCTTCATCATCCTGGCCCTGCTGCTGGTCCCCATGTACTACATCCCAGCGGGCAGCTTCAGTGGGAACCCCCGGCGGGTGCTGGAGGACGCCCTCGATGCCTTCTGCCAGATCGGCCGGCAGCCCCTCATCGCCCTGGCCCTGTTGGGTAACATCAGCAGCATCGCCTTCTTCAATTTCGCCGGCATCAGCGTCACCAAAGAGATCAGTGCCACCACCCGCATGGTGCTGGACAGCCTCCGCACCGTCGTCATCTGGGCAGTCAGCCTGGCGCTGGGCTGGGAGCTCTTCCACGGCCTGCAGATCTTGGGTTTTGCCATCCTGCTGACGGGTGCTGCCCTCTACAACGGGCTGCACCGCCCCGTGCTCACCCGCCTGGCCTGGAGCAGGGCTGATGGCAGCGAGGCCGAGCGGGAGGGATTGCTGCATGCAGAGAATGCTGCCATCAACAGTGAACGCTGAGCACTGTGCCCTGTGGGACTTGTGCTCCTTCCAGGAGGAGCCTTTCTGCTGCCTCACTGTATGGGGGCGTGGGGAGGACACTGCTGGGCTGTGCCTGCCTGCCCTTCCCTGGCACGGACGGGGCCAGCTCGGTGGGCAGAGAGCTCGCAATGGGGCTGGCCCCACTGATCCACAACCTGTGTTGCTGCCAAATAAAGTGCTCCTGCCCATAGCTTGCTCTGTGGTGTCCTGGCAGAGGGGAGGGTCCAGCAAGGTGCTGGGTGATGGGGTTTGCCCTTAGGGTGGTGCGTTCCTTGTGTGCTCCCACCCTTGTGTTCCCCCCCATCCCTGCAGGATGAGAGCACCTATGTGTGCAGCATCTGTGTGCCAGTCCCAAGCAGCCACATTTTGCAGCTGAGCCAGCTGCCATGGGGAAGAGAAGGCAGTGAGCCTTGGGGGCCCATGCATGGCCCCACAACAGCTCCACTCCTTCTGCGCTGGCTCTGGGGAGGCCAGCTTCTCACCCCAGCACGGGAACAGGAAGCTGTCAGCAGTGGCAGCTCTCAGCTTCCTCTCCTTTCGCAACACCCAACGACTCATCCCAGCATCACACAGCTGCTTTTTCCACAAGGTTTATTTGTGCTGGGGCACAGCCCAAGAAGGCACGGGAGGAGAGCGCAGCCGACGGGGGGGTTCACTCTACCTTTATTGTCTGGTTCAGGCCCTGGGGGGCCCAGCAGCGGGAGCGGTGGTGACGGCGTTTGACCCACTGATGTGGGGACAGGGCAGCAGGAGGGACAGCTACTCTCTGCCAGAGGAAGGAAGGGAGGGGGGTGAGGCACAACAGCCCCCACCCTAAGCAGGCTGAGCCCACAGCCTGGGCTGCTGGAGGGCTTTAATGCTTCGGAGCAGCTCCAACCTGCTGCTTACACCCATAGGGGATGCAGGGGGTGGGGAAGTAGGGGACACTGGGACCAGGACTCACATGGTGTTGTTCTGCTTGTAGTGCTTCAGCGCCTGCTCGGCCACGATCTCCATGAAGCGTGGATCATCCCAGGAGATGTCCCCAGGCACGGTGAGCGACAGCGGCTCTGAGTCGAAGAGCTGCACCGTCACCTGCGTGTCAGCGGGGGCTGACGGGTCTTCGAGGTTGGGAGTTTTGGAGAACACCTGTGGGGAAGGGGGCACAGACAGAAGGCTCAGCCCCCATCGCACCCCCATGCTGCCCCCCCCAGGTCTGGCACCCGGCCCCACGGCTGCTATTGTGCAGAGAGGAACCACACAATCGCTTCTTTCTCCCCCTGACCCACTTTCCCTCACCCACAGAGGGGGGCCCAGAGCCCTTGGCAGAGCCCTGGGGATAATAGGGACGCACCGTGGTGACCTGCAGGAACCCATCAGTGCCCTGTGTGAGGTTGCCCAGGCGTGAGACCCAACCGAACTGGCGGTTGAGCTGGTCCAGGAGGCTGCTGGTGTTGAGCATCTCAGCCTGGAAGGCGCTGAGGAGGTCATCGTAGCGGCGGGTGAAGCGCTCGGCCAGGCGCAGGGCATCCTCAAACTGCTCCCGCAGCTGGCTCTGCACCGGGTCTGTCTGCGAGCAGTCTGCAGGGCATGGATGGGGGTCAGGGAGCATTGCAGCATCCCCCATCCCCTGCGGCCCTTGCACCCCTATCTATCCCATGCATCCCCATCCCCTGCATTCTCTACATCCCCTGCACCTCCATCCTCTAAATCCCCATCCGTTGTATCCCCTGCACCTCTATCTCCTGCATCCCCCTTCCCATCTCCTGCAGCCCCATCCCCTGTATCCCTACCCCTTGTATCCGCTGCACATCATTCTCCTACATCCCCATCTCCTGCATCCTCTGTGTCCCCATCCCCTGCATCCCCCATCCCCACCCTCTGCATCCCCATCCTTTACATCCTCTACATCCCACCCCCTGCATCCCCATCCCTTCTATCCCCCGCACCCCTTGCATCCCCACTCCCTGCATCCCACCCCCTGTATCCCTATCCCCAACTCCTGCATCCCCTTCATCCCAACCCCTGCATTCCCACTCCC
>JACDJE010000475.1:314354-362084 GCA_016647715.1 Pavo muticus
TGGGGGGGTTCTTGGGGTGTATGGGATGGTCGTGCGTAGGGGTGCGTGGAGTTCATGGGGTGTACGGGACTCCTCTGTGCATAGAGATGCGTGGGGGTGTAAGGGGCGTCTATGGGGTATTTGTGTTTGGGGTGTGTGGGACACTGTGCATATGGGTACATGGGGGGTGCACGGGGGTGCGGGACTGTGAATGGGACGCTAGTGCATAGGGGTGTTTGGGGGTGCAGGGCTGTAAGTGGGACATTGTGCATAGGGGGTGTGGGGGTGCAGGGCTGTGTATGGGATACTCGTGTATGGATGTGCATGGGGGTGCAGGAATGTGAGCGGGACACTGCATAGGGGTGCATGGGGGTGTATGCCTGTGAATGGGACGCTGTGCATAGGGGTATTTGGGGGTGCGGGGCTGTGAATGGGACACTACATAGGGGTGTCTGGGCGTGCAGGGATGTGAGTGAGACTCTGTGCATAGGGGTATTTGTGGGTGCAGGGCTGTGAATGGGACACTGTGCATAGGGGTGTTTTGGGGTGCAGGGATGTGAATAGGATGCTCTGCATAAGGAGGTGTGGGGGTGTGGGGCTGTGTATGGGATACTCGTGTATGGGTGTGCATGGGGATGCAGGGCTGTGAGTGGGACACTGCATAGGGGTGCACAGGGTGTATGGGATGCTCATACATAGGGGTGCACAGGGGTTCATGAGGTGTATGGGACCCTTGTTCATGGAGGTGCATGGGGGATGTAGCGTCACAAATGAGACAGTCGTGGATGGGGTGAATGGGACACTCATGTATAGGGCTGCATGGGGTGTATGGGGCACTTGTGCAGAGGGGTGCATGGGGGTGAATAGGGCACTTGTGCATTGGTGTGCATAGGGATGCATGGGGGTGCAGGTCCGTGTATGGGACACTTGTACACGGGGTTGCATGGGGTGCACATAGCTGCAGGGGTATGCAGCTATATGCACCCCATGCATACCCCTGCAGCTCTATGCACCCCATGCTGCTGCGTGGGGGTGCATGGGGCCGAATGTGTCATTTATGCGTAGGGTGCATTGGAGTGCAGGGCTGCATATGGGATACTTGTCCGTAGGGTCATATAGGGGTGCACAGGAGTTCATAGGGGTGCAGGGCCATGCATGGGATGCTATGCATGGGGGTGCAGCAGCTGTGTTCCGTGTTCCAATTTCTGTGTGCCATGCTCCGTGCTCAAGGTTAACACGGGGGAGGGTTTCGCTATCAGTTCTGCTCTCATAGCAGCTCTGCTCTTCTCCCACAGATCTCAGTACCAGCTGCAGGAGGAGTGGCTGTCGGGTGAGCTCACTGCTCTGTGGGCAGAAGCAACACCTTCCTCACCCTCCCCTTTCCTCACTCTCCTCCTTTGAGGTACAGACCCGGAGGCATTTAGTCTCTTTCTGTCAGCTTCTGAGCCTCCAGCACACATCCGTGAGGTCATGGAGTTCCGGAACAGGAGCATCAGGCCATGGATGGAGGAGCTCCAGGATGAGCACAGGAACCCATGGGTGAAGGAGTTCCCAGGCGTGTGGGCGAGGTAAGACATGGACTGCGGGCTGGTAGCCGAGCAGGAGGAGGTGACCGGGGATCCGGTACCGTACCAAAAAGAGAAACCATTCCCACCACACTTGGAGAGAGTGGTGGCCTCGCTGATACAACAGATGCTGGAGGAGGGCATCGTGGTGCGGGGCAGGTCGCCATCCAACAGCCGTCTGCACCTCCTCCCCAAAGACAACGGGGAGACATTGCGGCTGACGCTCAACTTCAAGGCCATCCACAGCGCCACCCCCCGGCAGCCGACAGAGTCCCTGAAGAACACGGCTGTGGCGGTGGTGCTCAGCCCTCGCAGCCGCTATTTCTCCACCCTCGATCTGTCCTGCTGCTCCTTCGCCATCCCGCTGACAGCCGCCTCCAGGCTCAGGTTAGCCTTCACCTTCCGAGGGCAGCAGTATCTGTTCACCCGCCTGCCGCCAGGCTTCTACCTCACCAACAGCATCGTGCACTGCCGTGTGGCCCGCATGCTGGCCCAGCTGCCCCCAGAGGATGAAGGCTGGGTGTCTTCTTATGTAGATGATATGATCATCGCTGGGAGAACCCGTGAGGAGACCGAATCCCGCACGAAGAGGGTTCTGCGGCTGATCCAAGCCACTGGTTTTAAAGTCAAGCTGCGGAAGGCGCAGCTGGTGCAGCCCGAGGTGGACTACCTGGGGATGAAGCTGTCGGCACGCGGCCGGGAGCTGCAGGCGAGCAAACGGGAGTACCTTGCAAACGTCCCATCCCCATCGGACCCGAGCAGCCTCTGCTCGCTGCTGGGGATGCTGCACTATCATCAGGACCACGTGGAGGACTTTGAGGAGCTGGCGCGGCCCCTGCGGCAGCTGCTGAATGAGGAGTGGCTGTGGGGCCAGGAGCAGCAGCAGGCGCTGCAGAGGCTGATACAGGCCGTCCTGACGGCGCCGGCGCTGCGCTTCGTCGATCAGTCGCAGCCATTCATCATCAGGCCGACGGTGAACGATGAGACGATGGGTGCTGCTCTGCTGCAGGAGGATGAGAAGGGGCGGATGGTCCCCGTCTGGTTCAAGTCCTACGTGCTGAAGAAGAACCAGGTGTTCTATTCGTCCAAGGAGAAGCACTGCATGGCAGTGGTCAGAGCAGTGCATGAGTTCCAGGATCTCATAGGGCCGGCTCCGATCGTTATCCGAATGCCCCATTCCCCTTGGAAGTACCTCCTTTGGGGTGACACCGCGACCTTCTGCTGGCCGACCCCCTGCAAGAAGCAGTGGAACTTGCTGCTGGTCAACGGGGGGGAAAACATCCCCACAGCCCCACGACCCTCAGGAGCGCCGGTGTGTCCCGCATGTCCCCTACAAAAGCTGCCATCCAGTGTGCCCCACAGTAATGTTTGGTTCACAGCGGGGAGCTGGGCCCGTGTGGCAGCCTTAGGCTTTGCTGCCACCAACCTGGAGGAGCGCTGGCTGATGGGGTTGATGCAGCATGGCTCGCCAGCAGGCGCGGAGCTGGAGGCCATCAGGGTGCTGCTGCAGGAGCACCAGAGCTCCAAGCCCTTGTATGTCTATGCCAACGCCCAGAGTGTGGTGCGAGGGCTGCAGGATGGGCACAGCGAGGACAGAAGGGTGGGCGATGTGCAGTTGTGGCAGAGCATTCTGCAGTGGGTGTTTGCCAACCCGGGGGTGCTGCATGTTGGGCACAGCAGGGATGGAAAGGAGCTGAAGTGGAGCCAGAAGGTGGTGGAGAGAGCGCAGAGCATCCAGGCGTGGGTGTTGTCCGCTCATGGCCAGCGGGTGTGGGAGCCATCCAAGCACGAGAGGCAGGAGATCGTTGCCATCAGCCATATGGGGCATGTGGGGGTGAGGAAGACGCTGAACAGGGTCTGGCAGGTGGCACGCTGGGAAGGGGACCGCGAGCAGGTGGCCCAGTGGGTGCAGCGCTGTAGCTGCACCAGGAGCCCCCCGCAGCCCCAGCGCACAGAGGGTCCGTGGTCGCGGCTGCAGCTGGCCCACGTCAAGGGCCTGCCCCGCTCCTCGGAAGGCTACTCCTCCATGCTGGTGCTGCTGGATGAGTTCTCAGGGTGGGTGGACGCCTTCCCGATGCAGAAAGGCAACACGGGGGAGATGGTCGAGCTGCTGGAAGTGCACGTGGCACGGCTGGGGATGCCGTGCTATGTCAGCGTGGGGCACCGTGAGCGTATCCTGCAGGACGCGGTGTGGATGGGGCTGCAGATGGCTGTGGACGTGCAAGACCCATCACCCAACTGGGTGGCAGCCATCACCACCAGCCTGCAGCGGCTGGCCCAGAGCGCGGGCAAACACTGGGCTGACAGCTTGTTGCTCATCGTGGCCGCCCTTAGGGCCACGTGTGTGCGCAGCAAGGTGCTCGGCCCCTACCAGCTCTGCTTCCATCAGCCGCTGGTCCTCAGGCTCAGCCCCATTGAGGGAGAGGCAGCGCCCGGCCCCACCGAGCCCCTCCTGCCATGGCTGGCGCGGCTGCGGGAGGACAGAGCTGAGTACAAGCAGAGAGTGATGGAGGCCGTGTAGAGTGTAGAGTGTGACTCTGAGTAGGGCTCAGGGGCTGCAGGATGGCATTACTCTTGTTGTAGAATCAGAGAACCATTCAGGTTGGAGAAGACCTCTAAGATCACCAAGTCCAACCCCAACCCATCCCTGCCATGCTCACTGACCATGTCCCATGCCATTGATATGCAGACCTGTATCCTTTTCCTGAACCCAATAGGGTTTGGAGGCTCCACCAACCTGTGCCACTGATATAAGAATCATAGAATCATTAAGGTTGCAGAAGGTCTCTAAGATCCCCAAGTCCAACCCCAACCCATCCCCACTGTGCCCAATAACTGTGTCCCATGCCAGTGGTATCATAGAATCATAGAATGGCCTGGGTTGAAAAGGACCACAATGATCATCTGGTTTCAACCCCCCTGCTATGTGCAGGGTCGCCAACCACCAGACCAGGCTGCCCAGAGCCACATCCAGCCTGGCCTCGAATGTCTCCAGGGATGGGGCATCCACAGCCTCCTTGGGCAACCTGTTCCAGTGCTTCACCACGCTCTGTGTGAAAAACTTCCTCCTACTATCTAACCTAAATCTCTCCTGTCTTAGTTTAAAAGCGTTCCCCCTTGTCCTGTCACTATCCACCCTCGTAAACAGCCGTTCCCCCTCCTGTTTATACTCTCTTCCAGTACTAGAAGGCCACAATGAGGACTCCCCAGAGCCTTCTGTTCTCCAAGCTAAACAAGGCCAGTTAATATCCACACATGTCCCTGCCCCAATCTGCAGGATCTGTAGGCTTGGCCACCCCATTCCTTTCATATGGAATCACAGAGTCATGAAGGTTGGAAAAAACCTCCAAGATCATCAAGTCCAACCATTGGCCAATCACCACCATGCCTGCTAACAGTGTCCCATGCCATTGATATCAGCTACCTCAAACCCATAGGTTCTGAAGGTTCAGCCACCCCATTCCTTTTCTATAAAATACCAGAATCATGAAGGTTGAAGAACACCTCAAAGATCACCAAGTCCAACTCCCCTCCATCTCCACCACGTCCACAAGTGCCACATCTCCACATTTCTTGACTACCTCCGGGGACAGTGACCCCATCACCTCCCTGTTCCAATGCCTGACCATGGAAGAAAGGGAGGAACCCACCAACACAAATGCGCAGGGCCACCGACCTGATCCTGTCCAATGAGGGAGGCAGTGCTGGGAGCCCAGCCTGCGCAGTCAGCAATGGACAGGGCATGGGAGAGGGAGAAGAGCAGGAAGGGGTCGGCTGCGTGTGAAGTGGGACCAGATACTGCTATCTGTTCTGTCTTGTATTTTTTTATCTGGGGCTGATCACTGCAGTCTGCCCTATCTTGTATTTTCTTATTAAAATCTTTTCTAAGTCACATCTGTGCATTCACGCTCTCCGTCCCAAGAGTGTGCGGTGTGAGGACTCCCATGCATCCACTGGGTGTATGTGGATAGGTCTGGGGGCAGAGGGGGTGGGCATCACTGGGGGCAGAGCCAGGGGAGTCCCAGTGCAGGGACTGGGCATCTTTCCCCTCCAGCCATAGGATGGCAATGGTGTGTGCCCCTAAAACCACCTCCTGTGACTGTGCTCAGTGCTGGGCAGGGGACATCCCCACGGCACCATGTGGGGCTCATGGCCTTTAGGAAGCGTTGGGCTTGGTGCGTCCACCTGTTCCCTCCTCCCCTGACCTGGGAGGGAGGAAACAGCAGAGAGACCTAAAAATATTGGAGGGGCTCTAGGAGAAGAGCTGAGACCCCAATAAGTGGGATGGGGGCATCCAGAAGCCACTCCAGAGTCAGGAGGAGGGCAGGCGCTGGTGGCCTCTGTGTCCCACCCATGGCTATGCAGGGAGGATGGTGGCCATCTGAGGAGGATGGTGGCCCATGAGAGTAGGATGGTGGCCATGCATGGAGGATGGTGGCCACATGTGGGGGAAGGTGTCTGTTCAGGAAGGTTGGTGGCCATGCGAGGAGGAAGGTGGCCGTGCAAGGAGGATGGTGGTCCTCCAGCAGGGTCTCGCCAGAGGGCAGCAGCAGCCCTGCTGAAAGCATACACGGCAAGCAGGGTCTTGGAAGCCCCTCACACTACCCCCTGGTGCTGGGATTTCTCCTCCCACCGTCCTTTTTGCTCCCTCCTTCCAAAGCCGCTGGTGATGTCTCACTGGTCCCCAGCATTGCGGGGATGAGGCATCCCAAATGTATCCAACCCATGTGGGACCCCACCCCACGTCTCCGAGCCAGGACCACAGCACCAAACCACAGCACCCACAGCCCCAGCCTTAGAACTATGGGCTCAAAGCAGGACCCCAGAACCCAGAGCATAGCAACTCGTGTCCCTGATCCAAATGTAGGTGCCATGCCCAGCACCCCAGACCCCAAACCTCATCTCCCTGTGGCCTTGACCAGGCCCCAGTTCCAAGCCCTTCAGCTCGACCCCACGCACCGGAATCCCATCCCCAGACTAAGACCCTGTAAAGAATGAGACAAATCCCACCCCCGGACCCTAAACATCAAATCCCAAACCCCATCTCCCTATGGCCATAACGAGGACCCCATCCGCATACACCAGGACCCCATTCCCAGTCCAAGACCCCATTCCCAGACCCAAAACCCCCCAGTACCACTGGGCACAGCCCCCGGAACGCATCCATATCCACCTCTCCAATGCTCCCCAACCTCCTCCCCGCTCCAACCCTCCCCTTGGCCAGCACAGCGGCGTTCTGTGGGACATTTGGTAGTCATTAGGGCCGGAGGGAAGGAGGCAGGCGCGGGAGCAGCCTTTCTTCTCCAGCTCATATCCCGGCGCCTCACGCTTGGGTGGACGGCAGCCAAGCGCGGCTGCGCTCCCCGCACCCCATCCCACAGAGGCCATGGGTGAGCGACTGGCCCTGGGGGTGTCCCCCAGCCAACGGGGTTGCTTCTGAAGGATCCCAAAGGCTTTTGATCGGGACGAGGAAGGGCAGCGGGGTGCCTCGGCCATGCTCGGCAGCACGGCGGGAGGGGACGTGAAGGGACGGCTGCGGGAATCGGGGCGGTGAGGCCCCCACTGCGTCCCTGCTCTCATCCGGGCTGTTCGGGGCGATGAGAGGTGAGTGGGGGTCGGAGCCATGGGGAGATGTGGGGTGAGGAGCGGGGCTGGTGGCACAGTAGTGCCTGAGTAGGGGGTCCCTTCTATCATCTGCAGAGATAGGGGGTGACCAAAGCCCTCTGGGGTGTTGTCCCAGCCCTGAAGAAACCCACGGTGGTGGGGGGGTGGGAACAGGGCAGACCTCCTCCTTGCAGCCCAGTGCTGGGCAGAAAAGCAAACACGGGACAACATTCGGCAGGAGGGACGCGGAGGGCAGAGGGAGGCCCCCCCAGCACCACCGCCCTGGGTTTCCGTGGGGGAGGCAGGGTTTATAAGCAGGGGATGCTGGCGGTGCGGCACTCCGGCCATGGGACGCGGCTCCTTGCGGCACCCTTGGTGCAGCAACCTCAGCGCTGAGGGCTGGCTGTGGGGCAGGTCAGGGGGCTTGGGCAGGGGGGAGGCTGCAGTGCTGCGGGGCTGATTGTGTGCAGTCCTCAGATGGGTATCGGCAAGACACGGGGGATCTGTGGAGCTTGCCATGCATGCAGGGTGCTGGGGGGGAGGGGGGGGGGCGAATCCTGGGCTCACTGCCCCCCATGTTGTGGCCCAGCTGCTCATTGGGATGCGGCAAAGCCCTTCGGGTTGGGGGATGGCCCTATATCCACTTTTATGCTTTCCATGCAAAACACAGGGATGGAACAGCTCGGAAATGATATTTTTGGGAATGAAGCAGGCTCAGATATTCTGGCCAAGCCCTGCAGAACCAGAGCTGCCACCAGGCTTTGGGTGACATCTCCAGAGCTGTGGTGACATTGGAGTGCAGCACCTTTTGGGGAGCCACCACTTTCCTTTTGGGGCTTGAATCTGCTCTGTGCCCTGTGCAAGGGTTTGGTGAATCCTTGGAAAGGATTTTGACCCAAGAGGGTGTCACCGCAGTCAGGCTCTCCCCTTGTCCCTGCTGGGGCTGTGGTGGCACTGACCTGCTCCTTGTATTGCCTTTCAGCAGAGGACCTGGTGGGAGGAGAGGAGGAGGAGATGCCATCCTTCCGCTACCGACCAAACGGTAAAGAGTGAGGCCGCCCTGCCAGCCCCATCCATGGGGTAGGCAGGGGCAAAGGCCTGATGCGTCCCCTTGTCCATCCCTGATCCATCCCCGATCCATCTCTGATCTATCCCTGATCCATCCCCCCTCCCTCCCTGATCCATCCTGTGGTACAACCCTGATCCATCCCTCTCCTGCTCAGGCAGGGCACGGGGTGGCTGCAGCCAGTGCCAGAAGAACCTGTCCCTGCAGACAGCTGTCAAAGTCCTCTATGTCTTCTCCGTGCTGCTCATCGTGGCCGTGACCGTGCTGGCTGCCCTGGGTGAGCGCAGGCAGGGCTGGGGGCCGGCTCCTTCCCTCCCTTCTCCTTTCCATGGGGAACAGTTGGGCTCCATGGAGAGGGGCTGAAGCAGCCCCAGATCCCAAGCTCCCGAAGTGGCAAAGTGAAGGGACATCATCTATGGGGACATGGGGAAGGGGGGGTTGTCCTGCGAGTGCTGTATGGCTCTGGGGGTCCCACTGACCCCACTGAAGATCAGCAAGCCTTTGGAGACATTGTGGGATTCCCAAGTCCTTTGGTGTGAATGGTGACGGCTGTGCTGGCCCCTCACTGCCCATCTCCCCTCCACAGTGTTCAAGAAAGTCAACTCCATCTCTGGAGACATCAGCTCTGCCCAGATGTACTATGAGGAGAAGATCCTGTCCATCCAGGAGGACCTCCAGGAGTTGGGTGAGTCTGCACGGCTTCTCCCCAGCCATGGGGCTGCAGTGCCCATTGCTGGGGTCTGTGGGGATGGTGTGTGGGCTCCCACGGTTGGCTGCGTGGGGACAGAGTATGGGGTGGGCTATGGGGTGGTTCCCATGGTTGGCAGTGCGGGGAGGGAGCATGGGTTGGGTTTTGGGGTGGTTCCCATGGTCGGTGGTGTGGAGATGGGGTGTGGGGTGAGCTATGGGGTTCCATGGTTGGCAGTGAGGTGCTGGACCCCTTTGCCCTCCCTTCAGATGAGAAGAGCTCAGGCAACTGCTCCCTCTGCCTGGAGACAGGGCAGCTGGGCCAGGAGCTTGGCAAGCTGCAGGGTGAGCTGGAGGAGATCCAGAAGATGCTCTTGGTTCAGGAGGTCCTCCTTGACCGCACCTCCCGCACCCACGACACGCTCTCATCCAGCAGCACCAAGATCAGCAGCGAGGTGGCCGACTGCTCTTTCTCCACCCGACGGCTGAACGAGAGCGTGGGGCAACTGGTGGCCCAGCTGGGGGGCTGGCGGGCCATCACCTCCCAGCTCGATGGCTCACTCAAGGGCCTGGAACAGGAGCGCTTCGACGTGCGGGCCGCCATGCAGCAGCTCAACTTCACCTTGGGGCAAACCTCCGACTGGATCCAACTCATCCAGAGGAAGACAGACGAGGAGACGTTGACGCTGCAGAAGATGGTCACCGAGTGGCAGAACTACACACGGCTCTTAGCAGGGCTGCGGGCCGCCTCCGCCGAGACGGGTGAGCTGGTCAGGAGTATCCAGGCTGGCGTGGGCGCTGCAGCCCGGCAGGTGGGCCAGAACGCTGAGGGCATGCATGACCTGGTGCTGCAGGTGATGGGGCTGCAGCTGCAGCTGGACAACATCTCCTCCTTCCTGGATGACCACGAGGAAAACATGAACGACCTGCGCTACCACGCTAAGTATGCGCAGAACCGCACGGCTGAGCGCTTCGAGACGCTGGAAGGCCGCATGGCCTCGCACGAGATTGAGATTGGCACCATCTTCACCAACATCAATGCCACCGACAGCCACGTGCACAGCATGCTGCGCTACCTGGACGACGTGCGGCTCTCCTGCACCTTGGGTTTCCATGCCCACGCCGAGGAGCTCTACTACCTGAACAAGTCCCTCAGCCTGGTCCAGGGCACTGCGGACCTCCTGCGGGAGCGCTTCGGCCTGCTCAGCGCCCGGCTTGACTTTGACATCCGCAACCTGTCCATGGTGATGGAGGAGATGAAGGTGGTGGATGTCCGGCATGGAGAGATGCTGAGGAACATCACCATCTTACGAGGTGAGGAGCATCTCAGCATGGGTTGGGGTTGGGTCTGTTGGGTTTGGGGGCTGTGCCTGATGGGGGAAGGCAGGTTTGGAGGCTGGGTCTTGGAATCATAGAGTCATGAAGGTTGGAAAACACTTCCAGGATAATCAAGTCCAACTGT
Organism: Pavo muticus; assembly: GCA_016647715.1. Classification (NCBI taxonomy): domain Eukaryota; kingdom Metazoa; phylum Chordata; class Aves; order Galliformes; family Phasianidae; genus Pavo; species Pavo muticus. Next base: position 324,718 of record JACDJE010000475.1, read on the forward strand.
CAACCCATTACCACCATGCCCACTCATAGAACCATAGAATCATTCCAGCTGGAGAAGATCTCTAAGATCCCCGAGTCCAACTCCAACCCGTCCACACCATGACCACTAAACCAAACCATGTCCCCAGGTGCCATGTTTCTATGTTTCTGCACTCTGCAGCTTTCCTCTTGGTGCAGGTGAACCCACTGCTGGTCCTGGCGGGGAGGGCATGGACACCCCAGGACAAGGATGCCTCAAACTTCCCATGGGGACTTCAGTGGCCTGAGGACATCCACCCACCTGCATCTCCAAGCATGGTGGCAGAGACCCACTGTTCCCAGTCCTGACCAGGGCATCCTGCAGTGCAAGAGCACCAAATTCAGCCCTTTTGAGCATTGTCCCCTGCTGCCTTTGGCTCCAAAAGGGGTGTAACTCCAGGAAGAAGCAATGGCAGTGTCCCCAGGTCCTCTGTTACCGCTCTGTGATGCCACACCCCATGCATAACACTCACCCCTCCCTCTTCCTCCTGCAGGTGTGCCAGGCCTCCCAGGTCCCCGAGGCCTCAAGGGTGATGTTGGCATCAAGGGTCCCGCAGGAAGCAAAGGAGAGAAGGGCGACGTGGGCAGCCTGGGCTCGCCAGGCCCCCCTGGCACCCCCGGACCCCTTGGTCCCCCAGGTCCCCAAGGGGAAAGGGGTCCCCTGGGCGCGAAGGGTTTTCCCGGTCTCAAGGGCGCTAAGGGCAGCTTTGGGCAGTCTGGCTCCAGGGGACAGATGGGACCCAAAGGAGATGTGGGTCCCCCAGGGCCAGAGGGGGGGCCAGGACCAACAGGACCCCCTGGTCCTCAAGGAAAACTGGGGCTCCCCGGGAACCCCGGGGCTGTGGGACAGATTGGCCCCACAGGTCCCAAAGGAGACCCTGGCTTGAGAGGACCCCCAGGACCGCCAGGCCCCCCCGGTCCTCCTGGCCCATGACACAGACTTGGGGCCATGGGATGGAGGAACCCCTCCCAGCATCCCCTGCTGCTGCTGCCAGCTCCTGGGGACAGGACAAGAAGGACCCTAGGGGGTCCAGATCCCCCAGCATGATGCTTTTTGGGGTGCACGGGGCTGGTCCCTGGCTCTTGAGTGGGCTGCAGAGTCCTGGGGCGTGGGGTCCCCGCAGGACGAGGACCTGTACGGGCTGGGGCACAGCTGGTTTGTGCCCTGTTTCCAGCCACCTTCACCCCTCCTTCCCTGGATGCACAAGCAATGTAATCCTGGCACAATAAATCTGTATGGGGACAAGCGGTTCCTGCCTCGGGGACATCAGGATGGGGGGCCTAGGGGGACAGGGGAGGAGCCCAGATCCAACCTGTGAGCATTGGCATGGTACAGACGGTGGGGTGAGATGGGAGCATCCCACAGAGCTGTCCCCAGGCAGGGTTTCCCCAAACCCCAAAGTTATGACCATACTGTGGGTCAGCTGAGGGCAACAGCCTCAGATAGACCCTCATGCGTGTGTTCATGTATGTACCTGTGGGTACACATGCCTGGATGTGTATGTGCATAAATGTGCGTGCACACAGACCTGTGGACACATGGTTGTGCACAGGGTGTCCACAGGCTCAAGCAGATGTGCACATGCAGCTGTGTGTAAGCATGCTGGGGTCTCTAATGGAGAACCCCTCCTGGCCCCAAAGCAGGGCCCCTGGAAGCTGTCCCCATGTCCCAGGCTGGCAAGCAGGGCGTGGGTTGTTTTTCCCTGGCGGAGGGCAGGGAGGGGGCAGCTGGAGGCCCCAGGTACCCGAGCTGGGGCCTTGGAGCCAAGAGCAACATGGAGCTGGGGAAAACAGCCGGCCCTGCGCCCAGCCCCACCTCGGGCTCTCCCCAGCCTCGCTGTGGGGCTGCAGCACCCCCCCCCCAGCATGCACACACCTGCATGCACAGCTCTGCTTCACTGCCTGCTCCTGGGAGAAACAGGTCTTTGCCAACAGCAGCTCTGACTTTGTTTTCCAGAGGTTTGTTCAGGCCACAGCTCTCCCTGTCCCTGTTCCCATTCCATCCTCATCCCTGTTCCATCTCACTCCATCTCTGTCCCCATTCCATCCTCATCCCTGTTCCATCTCACCCCATCTCTGCCCCCATTCCTGTTCCCATCTCAAACTCTATCCCATCCCCTTCCCATCCCTGTTCCAAATATCACACCCATCCCCATCCCGTTCCAACATCCATTCCCATCCTCATCCCTCATCTCTCATTCCTCCCCCCTCCTCATCCCAATTCCACCCTCACTGCATTCCCAACTCCATCATCATCCCCACTCCACTCCACTCCATCCCCGTTTGCTATTCCTGTTCCATCCTCATCCTCATTCCTGATCTCATCCCCATCTCCATCCCATTCCCCCTCCCATCCCATCACCGTTCCCATCCCCATTCCATCCCCACCCCTGCCACCCTCCATAGCCCACAGCTCGGGGAGCCCCATACCCTCCCCACCAGCCCTGCCTGGGGCGCAGGTCCCAGCCCACGGGGCCGTTTATTGCTGTTGGCACGGCGGCTTCCTGTTTTCATCTCAGAATTAACAGCTGCAGAGCTACAGAGCTGTGATGCTGTCGGCTAACGCAGGCAACCTAAAATCTTTTGGAAGAAGCTTCTTCCCACAAACAACAAAGAGCCACAGCCCTGACCACCCCTGTGCCTCGCTTTCCCCATCCGGGTATCACCCTGACACAGAGGACAGAGACCCATGGGTGGTGATGCCCACGGGGACACTGCCCAGCCTTAAGCTCCCAAGGACACTGGAGCCGTTGGCAGGCACTGGTGCCAAGCACAACAGTCGGCAGCTGCAGCACTGCTGGCGAGCCCTGGCCAACACCCCCATCCTGTGAATGACCCCATTGATGGCAGCAGCGGGGCAGCCGCTCAGGGAAGGGTGGGGGACAAACACCCACATCCCCCCCCCCCCTCCGGCTCCTCGCACTCTGCCCGGCCCCGTTCTTCATTGGAACTTGTAGCAGGGTGTGGTTTTTTTTTTTCCTCCTGTATTAAGTCCAATTGGATTAACTGTAATTCTCTGGTTAACATTTCAGTTACAGTAACAATAAACTCCTCTCTGTGTGGGTCCAAGGGTTCTTCCCTTCTGCTCTTCCCATCAAACCCAGCCCTGCGCTGGGACACGTCCTGGAGAGACACACTGCTGGAGGATGCTCCTGCCCTGCCCAGGCTGAAAGGCACCCAAAAGCACATCCCAAAGCCATGCCCCGGGACCCCACCAACCTTCTCACAGCCCTATAACACACGGCTGAGGCGCTCTTCCAAAGTTTGGAGCTGTTTGGGAGGAGACATCCGCCTCCTACAGCCGTCACGGGACGGGATGCGGGATGGAGCGGGGGCTGCGACCCAGCCCAGGAGCAGCTGAGCTCTGTTGGCTGCTGCCAGCGGGCCCGCAGAGCATTTCTTCTCACCCTGGTGTGGAACGAAAGGAAAGATAAACAGAGCTGGGAGGGATGGGAAACATCCCTCAAGCAGCCTGGGAAAGGCAGGCAGCAGCTCTTGAGGGGAGCACAACAACTGGCAGGGCCCAGCTCTGGGGGAAAGGCTGCATGCAGAGCTCCCCATCAGGGACCCCCAAGCAAATTCACCTCCCACAGTTCCACTCTCCCACTCCCCTCACCCACCAGCACGTTTTAGCAGCCTGGTATGAATTTAATCATAACATATATACAGGTGCTGCAACAATTATCGCGATAGCTTCGTACAGACTTATCCACAAAACCTCACAGAGAGCTCTGAACAGGATAGGCTGCACAAAACCCTTCTTTGTCAGCTTCTCTCTGCAGAGAAGGTTTCCAAGAAACAGCCCAGAAATAAAGTTTAATTCAAAAGAATGACACCGTGGGGCTGGTCCACATCCTGTGCTGAAGGCACGTATCACAGCCCACGTTGACACGCTCGTGTAGGTTGCACCATCAGCCCCGCTGGAAGCCTTCACCAGCTGCAGCTCTGTGGTTAACAAGTGGCAACCAACGGCCAGACTTACTGTCAGGTGGGTCTGCAGAGCAGCTGTGAGCTTGTCAAAGTAGGAAACCCCCCATTTTGGGGGAATTCTCCTGGCTATGCTGCCTTTCACCACCACGGAGAGAAGAGCTGTGCAGGCAGCAGTGCGGCTTTGGGGCTCACCAGCGATGCCAAATTAATGGCATCTCTTTCAGAAGCACGAGGCTGCCAGGACAGCAGTGAGACAGCACAATTTCTTTCAATCTCATTCAATTAAAAGCTACAGCAATTCCTTTCCTAGAATAAATAGCATCGTCTTTGTAGAACTCAATTTTGCTTCCTTACACCTACGTCCCTGAAAAAAAGAGATGTACGTGCAGACATAGAGATCTTCTCCAGCCAGAAGCTGTCCGTGGCTCAGGGTTGGTCGGGACACCAGGAGAATCTACCAGCTTCTGAAGAAATGGAGTCAGAGTTCACTTATTTGGTTTGATTTTTTGGCATTCTTTGACATGAAGACATCCCAAACCACCTCGGATTGAGAAAGGAGAATGACTTTATTTACATAAAGTCATCGGAATCGTTGCCATCCTGCAGGAAGAAAGACACATCAGGACCATTGCAAAGTGGAAAATGGTGAAATGGTGTATTCAGCAGGATTTCACCGTTGCCATTTATTCTGGCTTCCTGCCATCCCAGTACGAACACCCAAGAGCAGCTCTGGAATGGGAACAGCACCAAGAGACGCTCTGCATTGTGAAATACCCGCTGCTCTTTGCTGTCCCTGAAGCTGCAGCCCATCTGCTGTGATTTGGGAGGAATCAGAGGTGGGGCTCTCATGAGCAGCCTCGTGGGCCATCCCATTTCAAGACCCAGCAGAAGGAAAGCAGCCTGGCACCAAGCAGGGCTCAGAAGCTGAGAGGAGGAGACCCCCGGTGCTGCATTTCCACAGCTCCTCTCCCTAGCAGTGCATCAGGAGGCACTCACATTTCAACACTTAATTCTCAGAGGGGGTGTGCATGCTGGCCAGGAGGAAAATGAAGAGCTCATGAAAACCACAAACTCCTTGAACAGTTTACAAAAGGCACATTTTCAACTGAGGGTCACCGAGATGAACTCCAAGATCTCCTTGCCCAAGACCTCACCAAGGGGAAGCTGCACACAAGCCAGACCTCAGGCAAAGCAGACACCCAGTACACGTCAGGACCTCTGCTTGACTTCAGCCCCAAGCCATCCTGTGACACACCTCCTCATTTCCCTCCTGTGCTCCTCCCAGTTGTGGCACTTCTCTGTAAGCACATCACTTCAAGCTTCCTCTCTGCCCCTCAGAACCTATATTCATCCCTGCCTCAACTGTCATCCTTGTATCTACAGTTTGTTTGCTGTTATGTGCATTTTTCCCCTTCCCTTGAAGTAGCAAAGCAGCACATGAAGGTCACCTCTGCCACCATCAGGGAGACCCTTCTGCTCCCAGGCAAGGACAGTCAAGCCTGGAGCCCCACTTAAAGCTCTCCCTGCTCCTTCACTTAGGTGGAAGGGGACTGAGAGGGCTCTGTACACATCACCAGCAGCACAGGCTCCACCTGGGAGACATACAAGCATTAGGGCCTTCTCTGAAAGCCCAGGAGAGTGGCAGTGCCCTTCAACGAGAAGGGGCAAAGGAGATGTGCACTGTCATGTGGGAGCCACTAAAAGCAGATCGCAATGCGGAGCTGGACTGTCACAATCCTGCATTGAATTTCAGCTGTCTCTGAAAGGTTTCTGTGGGCATCCCTCAGCTCTCACCTGATTGGAGGACATGTTCTCAGCCTTCATTAACGATGAGTAGCTCCTGAAAGGGAAATGACATCATCTTACATGATATGTTTTCAAAAGCCACCAACACAGAGAGGCATTTTGATAAAATAGGATCGAGTACCCAAAAACCAACCATTCCTTTCTGAACTCAGGGTTATCCCAAGGAGGATGTGGATGCCCCATCCCTGGAAGCATTCAAAGCCAGGCTGGATGTGGCTCTGGGCAGCCTGGTCTGGTGGTTGGCGACCCTGCACAAAGCAGGGGGGTTGAAACGAGATGGTCATTGTGGTCCTTTTCAACCCAAGCCATTCTATGATCTTATCAGTTATCTTACACTCTTTAGCTATTTAAAACAACTGAAGAAAGCACAGGTGCTATGCAGACTCATCTCCACAGCCTCCACAGCTTTGTTCAGAGGCTGCCAGCTAGATAGCACCAAGAGGCAGGAGATCCTTTGTTCTGAAGGGGCAGCTCTGGAGCAAGGCTTATCAGGAAGGCAGAGCCCTTCCTCAGCAGCACAGACATGCCTCCTGGTGCCGAGTTTGCTTTTCCAAACCCCTCCGTATGATCTTTACACGTGTTGAGTCCTTGAGCCTTTCAAATTCCAGTCTCACTATCATTCACATATAAATACAACTTGCTACAATACAGTATCTTGTGCTTTAAAGCAAGCCTTCGGCCAGCTGGCACATCTAGGTCAGTATGGGGCTGGAAGGAAGGAGGAACGAGCTCCCCCATGCTGCTGCAGGTTTGGCAGCTGGATGAAGAAAGGTCAATATGACATTGTAAAGCACCATTCCTCTTTCTGTGTTCAAAGGAGCATGCAATTGCTTACAGTGGAAAACTGAGGAATCACACGTTCCATTAACAACAGTGATGCAACAGGAAGCTGAAGAGCTCTGCCTGTGGCTCAGTGCTTTCCAAGACTTACACAAAGCTGAAAGCTGAAGCCCAATAGATTGCTCCCATCCCACAGAGACAAGTGGCTCACCCAATTTCTCCCAAGTCAGGGGCAGATTTCAAAAGACACCGTCCTTTCTTTTCACAATGGTTTAATATCCAGGTTTATTTTAGGAAAAAAAGGGGAAAATGCATTTATTGTAAAGACAAAGGGAATCACTGGGCCATGCAGACATCTATGTTGGAGCAGGTCAGCTGAACACTGAGTAATGCTGGGCCAACCATTACACAGAAATTGCTGACCCATGACTCTCCCCTAGTGCTGATGAAAACCACAGAAGCTCAACACTGGCACTGCAATTTAGGGCTTACCTAAGTTCTTCCAGCTCTTTCTTCTTCTTCATCTCTTCCTTTTCCTTCCGCTTCATCTCCTGGATTTGGGCTTTCTTCTCATTCCTCTCCTCTCTGTCACGGGCTTCCTTCTCAGCAGCCAGGTCTGGGAAACGTTCCACTTTTGTCTTCTCTAATCTGTTCAGTATCTCATTCACTTTCTTCTCCACCGTCAGCATTTTCACCTTTGGAGTGCAAAGAACTATGATCCTTATAAAAAAAATACTTTCATTCTGGCACTTCGTCTATGGAAAGAAAGTGCCCTATTTCTACTTTACACGTGGCTCAATCCCACAAAAACAGATGCAAAGGGAAATCACAGCCACCTTGCCCTATTCAATGTGTTGTGTAACAGCAAATGAAGGCCCATAACTAACAAGCACAAGCATTGCTGAGTACATAAGCGTGTCTAATTCGGTTTCTTGGCATGTGCCTTAACAAAGAAGCCAAGAGATAAAAACTGGTTTCTGCTGATTGCTGAGGAGGTGGCAGCAGGTCTCCACCGACCATGTGGGGAAGGGAAACTCACATGCTGCTAATTCTGTAGTTTTCAGTGTTTTCTGCATTTCCTGCCCTGGTATGGACCTGTTTTAGTCAAACAACTGCATCTCTAGAGAGCTTTCTATCCCAGCAGCCAAGCTGCATAACCACACTTTATGCTTAACATCACTTGGGGACACAGGTCAGGCCTGGAACAGCTCAGTGTGCTGGACTGACCCCACAGCAAAGCTAAGCAGCTCTGCCTTATAACAGGTTTAAGGAATTCAGAGCTAGCACTGTGGTGAGACACTGCCCAAAGCAGAGACAGCAAAGCCATCACAGCAATGGGAGTCTTGGGGATGCCACTGAGTCCTCCACTGCACAGCAAGCTCATCTGAGCCCTTCCAGCCATCTGGTCACATTGGTGCTCGTGAGCTGATCCAAACTGACTGCTTGTACAGAGATGATTACAGTGCAAATAAATTCAAGCCAATAGAACAGACATGTGATAGCATTCAGGTTTAGCAGAGACCAATCAGCTACGCTGCATTGCTCTTAGCAAACATCCCATACAGGCTACACTCTGCCACAGGCTAAGATCGAGCATGCATTCCCAGCTGATGGCAAGGTAAGGTAAGCCTAAACATGCCCCAGGAATCTCTCTCAAGCTTCAGGAATTAGATGATTCCCTTCCTTCAGGGCAAATGCTGAAGATAACCCACCCAGCTGCTAGCTGGAAATATGATAGTCTGCCACTGGGTCAACTCTTGCTGGCTTGCAGCAAACACTTACATCCTTCTGCCTGTGAAACCCAATCTGCCCCACATCCATGTCTGCAGTCTTCTTCAGGTTGGTCCATGGTGTGTACACCACGTTGACGTTGTTCATCTTGCAACCTAGGGAGCAGAGAAAGGAAGGAAACATTTCTATCCTCTCCCTGCTGAAAGACTTCTGTGCAAATGCAAAATCCGACAGTTATTCTTGTCACCAGCATCACTAACAAGGCAAGAAAGAAGAAAAAGGAGAAGTCCTCCCAGTGTTACAGTGAAACAAAAACCACCACCACATCAATTCCTGCAGTAACACGAGCGCTGCAAGCAGTGCTAACCAACTCCAGATGGAGGCTGTCTTTGCCAGAAGAGCGACTGTTATGGAAGGGGGCCCCAAGGTGGTGTGAGGGAAGAGCCTGCAAGGACTCTCTGGCTCAGACAGCAGCGTGGAGGCACAAACAGGAATTTCAGAGATTTAAAACTCCTCCTTCTGAAAGCCTAACAAGCAGCCTCGGCAGCTGTAAGTGACATCTGCTTCCCATAAGACCAGCAGGCACTGACTTAACGGAGAACAGAGCAGCAGCTTTCACAGATGTTTGTTCACACACATGCTCGTGTGGAGCAGAAACACCCACCACAACACCTCACACCCAGCCCCAATGGGAAGGAGACCCACCTTGGATGCTGTTAGCCTTCACCAGGTGGGCACAGTCTATCAGAACTTCTTTAGGGATGTCATCCACTGTCTGCCCCTGTGACAGAGCACACAGCGTCAGCCATGCAAGTGAGAAGGGGCTGTAGGGACCGAGGAGCACACAAAAGAGCACACCGCAGCCAGGAGCAGGACATGATGCTCTGCAAACACTCCCAGCACTTCTCCTCTCGACATCTTATTAGGTCTTTCACAGCATTTTTAAGGAGAGAAACAAGAGATGTGCACTCTGGTTTTCTCTCTCAGACACACGCTTAGTGCCAGGTCATAGAACCATAGAATGGCCTGGGTTGAAAAGGACCACAATGATCATCTGGTTCCAACCCCCCTGCTGTGTGCAGGGTCACCAGCCACCAGACCAGGCTGCCCAGAGCCACATCCAGCCTGGCCTTGAATGCCTCCAGGGATGGGGCATCCACAGCCTCCTTGGACAACCTGTTCCAGTGCGTCACCACCCTCTGGGGGAAAAACTTCCTCCTAAGATCCAACCTAAACCTCCCCTGTCTCAGTTTAAGACCATTCCCCCTCGTNGCTGCTTTTGGTGCAGCCCAGGATACAGTTGGCTTTCTGAGCAATAAAACTCAATGTGCACATCAGTAATAGTGCAACACAGCTTAAACAAACCACAGTGGCTTTCTCATTGCGCCCTCTTCTATGACTAAAACACATCAGCAATCTTCTACTAAACTCCATATAGGAGATGGTTTACACCATCAGCAGGGTTAACTGTGCTGCACTATGGCAGCTCTGCCACTCCCAGTGCCACCCGAAGCTGCTGTGCCCTCTGCCCACTAAACCACATCCCCAGGTGCCACATCCCAATGGCTCTGGGACACCTCCAGGGACGGTGACCACCGTGGCAGCTGTACCACAGCAGCACTGCTCTTTAGGAGAAGAAATGTTTCCTCATATCCAACGTGAACCTCTCCAGGTGACACCTGGGGCTACAATCTCTTGTCCTACTAAAGGGATCTCCAGAGCAGGTTGATGGGAGGGCCGTTTGCAGCACTGCTGAGCATTGCCTTGCCCGTGGGAAATGACATTCCTGAGCTTCTCTAGAAGGAGGTTCACCTCTAGAACTGAGGTAAACAGCACTATAAGAACAGTAACTTACAGGGATGCAGTAAAAACCACACATGGACAACACAGTGCGGTTATACGTTGGTGAAAGGATCTGGGGCACACACAAAAATGGAGCCTTTCAGTGCTTAAAAAGAAACATTTCAGTACATAAGAATGGAAACTTAGGTCAGACGTGAGGAGGAAACGCCACACGCTGAGGCCTGCACGGAGAACACCACTGCGATTAAGGCCAAGGAGCCCCACCGCCGTGCAGGGAACGCGCCGTTCCCACACTGACCCGCAAGGAGAGGCCTGAAACCACCCCCCCCGCCGCGGACTCACCGCTGGAGGTGAAGTAGAACACCATAGCGGCGGCGCGGCCCACCCCGACCCGCCCAGGCTCCGCACGGCACCGCTGCCCGCTCCTGGCCACGGAAGCCGGAAGGGAGCAGTGCGCATGCGCACCAAGAGACACACATGCGTTGTACGTAATAAATATGAGCCGATTCTCCCGGATGTGAAGCAAGGGAGCATTATGCGCATGCGCAGGCGATCAACACGTGATTGGGCGAGATAATTGGCGCATGCGCTACTCGCTGCAGTGGTGCTGGCACGCCGGTTGGCGCATGCGCAGACCTTCCCCGCCGCTCTGTGCAGTTTGAGTTCGCGGAGCGTTTTCTCCCGGTCTGAGGCGAGGTGGGCTCGGGGCTCGGCCCGGAGCGTTTTGTTTTGTTTTATATTTTCTGACTGTGTGGACCTCTGTGGGGACCGCAGCCTCACAGTGGGCTCTCCGCAGCTCAGTCCTGTCAGCCCTCGCTACTTAAATCCTTGTAAATTCCTTTCGATTGAGCGCCTCAGTCGAACTCTGAGTTATGAGCTCTGTAGCAGGGCGCGGCAGAACTTAAGCAAAGCGCTTCCCAAGGCTCCAAGTCCCAGCGTGCATTACGAACTACAGCTCCCAGTATGCCCCGCGCACCGCCCCTCCCCATAGGCTGCTCTGTTCTCGCGAGGCACGCTGGGAGTTGGAGTTTCCGCCAGGGGGTGGGGACAGCCATCTGATTGGCTGAAAAGTGAGTGGCGGGCAGCAGTCAAACCAATGGCCCTGCGAACTGTGCTGAGCGGCAAGGTGCTCGGCCAATGTGAAGCGGATGGGCGGCCTGGCGGGTGAATGCGCGCGGGTTGGAAGGCGCGGGACCGTTGGTGGCTGTGATCGAGGCGGCGCTGAGGTGAGGGGGAGTGGGGTCGGGGGGGTGTGTGGGGTCTTTGGGGTCTGGAGTCGTACTGGGAGGAGCTGGGGGTCTGCCCCCTGCTTTCTTATCGTCCCCCCCTCCCCCTTTGGGTATTGGAAGGCCTTGGTTGGGACTCGAGGAAGAAATCTTCTCTGTGTAGTTGTTTACACTCAATTAAAACATGATTCCCGTCCCTGCCCTGCCTGAAAACCGCTTCCATTCGTCGTTATTCCCAGCCCCCAGCTTCTCTTCCTTCATTAACCGAAAACTTTTAACTGAAATCTATTTCACGTGACTCAAAATGCCTTCCTGCAGGTGCTCGGGTGGCAACATGGCATCTGTGAGCTCGCAGAAGAGGAGCCAGAACCCCACTGAGAAGTACGTTAACTGCTTACAAATCTCTTTTTTTAATGTTGTCCTGACCATAAATTCATAGTATCACAGCATGGTTGAGTTGGAAGGGACCTTACAGACCCCAGCCCCTGCTGCCATGGGCTGGGTGCCTCCTATCAGCACAGGCTGCCCAGGGCCCATCCGTGGCCTTGGGTACGTCCAGGGATGGGGCACCCACAGCTCTGGGCAACAGTGCCAGGGCCTCACTGCCACCTCAATAAAGAATTTCCACTTTATATCTAATCTGAATTAGATTAAGGCCATTCCCCCTTTGTCCTATTGCTAGCAGACTGTGCAAAACATCAGTCTGACTCCTGCTTATAAGCTCCCTTTGGCTACTGGAAGGCCTCAATGAGGTCTCCCCAGAGCCTTCTCTTGTTCAAGCTGAACAAGCCCAGCTCCATCAACCTGTCTTTATAGGAGAGGTGCTCCGACCCTTTGATAATCTTCATGGCCCACCTCTGGACCTGTTCCAACAGCTCTGCATCCTTCCAGTGCAGGCCTAGGCACAGTATTCCAGCTGGGGCCTCACAAGGGCAGAATAGAGGGCAGGGCAGTCACCTCCCTCTCTCTGCTGGCACCTCTCTGTTGATGCAGCCCAGGCCTTCCAGGCTGCAGGAGCACACTGCTGGCTCATATCCAGCTTTTTGTCCATCAGAACTGCCAAGTCCTTCTCCTCAGGATTGCTCTCAGTGAGTTCTCTGTCTGCAGACATGGAGGTACAAGTGGATGGCAGCTGGCCATGAACCAGCACTGTGCTCTCGCGGCTCAGAAAGCCAACTGTATCCTGGGCTGCACCAAAAGCAGCATGGCCAGCAGGGTCAGGGAGGTGATCCTGTCCCTTTGCTTTGTGCTGTGTGACCTCACCTGCAGTACTATGTCCAGATTGTGGAGTCCTCAGTACAGGAGGGACAAGGACCTGTTGGAGTGCATCCAGAGGAGGGCCACAAAAATGATCCCAGGGATGGAACAGCTCTCCTGTGAAGACAGGCTGAGAGAGCTGGAGCTGTGCAGCCTGGAGAAGAGAAGGCTGTGAGGAGAGCTGAGAGCAGCCTGTCAGTATCTAAAGGGGAGCTGTAAGAAGGAAGGAGGCAGACTCTTTGGCATAGTCTGTTGAGATAGGACAAGGGGAAATAATTTCAAACTAAAAGAGAGGAGATATAGCCTGGATAAAAGGAAAATGGTTTCTTTTCTTACAATAAGTGTAGTGAAGCACTGAAATGGATTGCTCAGAGAGGTGGTGGCTGCCTCATCCCTGCAGACAGCCAAGGTCAGGCTGTATTGGGCTGTGAGCACCTGATGGAGCTGTAGCTGTCCCTGTTCATTGCAGGGGAGTTGGACCAGATGGCCTTTAAGTGTTCCTTCCAACTGAAATGATTCTATGACATATCTGAGGTTGCCCCAACCCAAGTGCAGTGTCTTACATTTCAAGTTCTTGAAAATTTTATCATGAAGTGGAAATAAGCATTAAGGTTGTTTTGAAATGCATTGGGATTAGCCTATGTTTATGCCTGAAGAACATTTTCTATTGTCCTGAGAGCTTTCAACTGATACATAGGGAAGCTGAAACTGATCTTCCATCTAAAGCACAATCGGTGCAGAGTTAGCAACAAGGAAAAGGTGTCACAGTGAGCTGGTGCTTTGCAGAGCCAGGTTGGTAGTTGCATTGCTGCACACTAGAGGTTTATATATTCTCCCACAAATGCAGTCACTGGTCACGGACACGAAGCTGAGCTTTACAGGCTGTTCCTCTCCCTTTGTAACTTTGTCACAGCAGAACAGGTTTTTCTCGTGCTCCTTTTGTCCTTCACCCACAAAAATATTTCAAGGGGGAGACCAAGAGTGAAGTTTTTCTTCTGAACTGGAAGGACAAATTCCTGAGATAGTGAGGTTTTTCCTCAGTAAATATTTACAGCAAGCAAATATGTTACAGCTGAATGTGTCCTTTGTGGAAGTGAATCCCCTTCAGGCCCTTAGTGCAGCACTTACAGAGTTTTAGGCTCTGAACTATGTCAGTGTAAGAGTTCAGTGCACGCGTTTCAGAACCTGGTGTGAAACCCTGTGGGATTTCTGCTTGCCCCCACTGAAAGCAGAAAGCAAAATGGCTGTTGATGTGTGCTCTAACAAGGGTAATTGGTTTGCTGTTTAAAAAAAGTGGAGAACAGCAAGGCAACCTTGGGTCTGTGCTTGTTAAAGGGCATACGGTGGTGCAGGCAGCTAGGCTGAGTGGACTTGGAGCATTACTTAAGCACAAGAATAGCTGAAAAGCTGTCAACAGTACGTGTGACATTTTTGCCTGGTCGTTGTTTTCACAGTGCCTTTGAGACTCCTGTGAAAAGAAGGGTGCTGGGTTTTGGTGAGAGCCTCAAGAAATCAAGAGCTCGCTGGTTTCCTTCTCAGATCAAATGGTCACCTGGCTCCAGCGACGAGGAAAGCGGGGCTGTCTCTGCGAAGCCAGCACCGCTGAGGAGGTTGGATGTGTCCCCTCTGCAGGCTGCCAGCATCCCCACTGCTGCACGCAGGGAGTTTTCCTCCCAGTTATCACCTAAGCCTGCTGCCTCGTACCAGCCCACAGTGCCCGTGCTGTCCTTTTATAGCAAGGAGAAGCAATACCTTACTATTCTAGAGAGGAAACAGCTGAGTGAGAACGGAGCTTTTGGGGATAGGGGCAGTTGTAAGAGTCCCCTGGCTGCCAGCAGGACTGAGAAGGTTAATGTGAACGTCAGCAGGAACACGAGTTCGAAGCCAGCCAGGCCTGTGGCTGGTTCTAAGCATGGCAAAACTGCCCCCAAAGCCCTTAAGAAGGTGAAGGCAGATGTACCCCCTAAAAAACCTAGTGTGGGGAAAGAGAATACTCCTTGTCTAATTAAGAAGAAGATGGATTCACCCTTCAGAGTCCTCAGCATGACAGTGAAACCAGCTCTGAGGCTCCAGCTGGGAGCAGCGTTCTTTTCTGCCAGCAAGAAGTCTCACTCTAAGAAACCACCCTTAGACCTGAAGCCTCTCCAGAGCCCCCCCAGGTCTCGTTCAGCTGATGCCAACAAAAGCCTCGAGGCAGACGGTGCACAGAGAAGTACCTCTGTGCCTCAGAAGAGAGAAAACAGCAACAGGGAGAACTTTCCAAGTTGTGGAAATCAAGAGAGAAATACTGCTCATGAGGGAAAGATGTCTCTGCAGCAAAGTGCAGGCAGCACTGTTGTTGCCTCTCATCCTTCTGAGGCTGCAGAGTGCAGCCATGCAGGGAGCATGGTGAGTAGAGCTGTCAGCAGGCCTGTCTCAATGCTCATGTGACATGCACTGAGTTTGATGGGTCTCACACGCGCTCTGGTTACTCAGCCCAGGTGTTTATTTAGATTTGACTTCAGAGAACCTCTGCAGATTTGTTTGTGTGTTATGAAGGCACAAAAGGTGGTAAAACCCCAGTTTGTTGTCATCCCTGTGTGCTGCAGTGAAATACTCCATTTAGGATGGCTGACAGCTGTGTTCGTGCTGACAACAATCTGTGTTATCATCATAGAATCATAGACTGACCTGAATTGAAAAGGACCACAATGACCATCTAGTTTCAACCCCCTGCTATGTGCAGGGTCGCCAACCACCAGACCAGGCTGCCCAGAGCCACATCCAGCCTGGCCTTGAATGCCTCCAGGGATGGGGCATCCACAGCCTCCTTGGGGAACCTGTTCCAGTGCGTCACCACCCTCTGGGGGAAAAACTTCCTCTTAAGATCCAACCTAAACCTCCCCTGTCTCAGTCTAAAACCATTCCCCCTTGTTATTTCTGTGTGTGTGTGATGAGGAGCAGAGCTGACAAAGAGCTCCATAGGTGTTAGGTGGGAAAGGTGAGGGTGGCAGTGGAAGTACAAATTCAGAACAGGGTCACAGGCTTCCATCACGCTTAATGTCACATCTGTGTTGCTGCGTTCTGGCATCTAAAATGTGTGGAGGTGGGAAAGGCTGCTGGGGTTCTACTGCAGTGTTTAATAGCAGGCATTGGAAGGAAGCAGTGAACGAGATGGGAAGCTGTTTTTATAGGACTAAGGTGTCTAATGGAACCAATGCATGATTCTAAAGGGCAGTTTATTGCCTGCTTTGTTCAGCTGCGCTGTATTAGTGTGTCTCTCACACACCTGTCTTGATTGTCACAGAATCACAGAATGGTTGGGTTGGAAGGGACCTTGCGGATCATGAATCTCCAACCCCCCCGCCACAGGCAGGGCCATCAACCTCCCCATTTAATACCAGCCCAGGCTGCCCAGGGCCCCATCCAACCTGGCCTTGAACACCTCCAGGGATGGACGGGGCATCCACAGCCTCTCTGGGCAGCTGTTCCAGCACCTCACCACTCTCATATGTTTTTACTAGCCAGCATTACTAAAACACAAATGTTAGCTTGCACAATCCAATCTTGCACGCACAGTAAATATACATATAACTTTTTAAAGCATTTCATTCTGCTGTGCTTGCATTTTTTTGCATTGCTGAGCTGTTTCTCAGAGGTTAATCAGAAGTATGTAGCGTTGGGAAAAGACACTTGGTGACTTTGTTACTGCAAAATGAGCACAGACAGAGTTTGGGCCTTGATCTGGTTTCACATTGTGCAGCCTGGTGTCCCTGAGGAGATGGGAAATAACATAATCATGTTATGAAAAGGGCAGGGTTGGAGGCAACGATGGATTTGGCAGACTTTGATTTTAATAGAATGCTTGCAGGAGGCTTCCAAAAGCTGTTAAGGCACATAGATATAAGCAGGGAGTGAAGCTGAGTCCCAGACGTGCTAAGCTGATGATACAAACAAGAAAATAAAACACCAAACAAATGCAGTGATGAGTGAATCAACTGTATATAACATCAGTTAATGCTCTTCAGGAAGGGAGCCTGGACCGTGTGTGGTTCTGTAACTGCTATCTGAGAGCTGGGCAGTTTTTGCCCTAAACAATTGTCTTCATTTACAGGATGGTGGTGAGATTAGTTCTTCCCCAAGCTGTGAGTCAGATGATTGCATTCCTCCCAGCCAATCTCCACACAAAGGGAGCAAGAAGGGTAAGTTGAATTCTATGTATCTTGGTCTTCTCATGCAATCAGTGTGCACGGTACTCAGGAAATGCATTTGGGAGATGCTTCTGGTCTGAAGGAGATGGTAACTTGAGTGTTATATAGGCAGCTGCTGCCCAGAGAGTTGATACCTCTCACTTCTTTTGCCCCTGCTTATTGCTAAGTGGAGCAGTTTCCCTTTTATCCTTCCTTCAGACTATTTTTTTCTAACCCTCTTCAGTGCAAGCATGCTTTTTAATTTCAGCCCTTACACAGAATGGCCTGGGTTGAAAAGGACCACAATGATCATCTGGTTTCAACCCCCTGCTATGTGCAGGGTCGCCAACCAGCAGACCAGGCTGCCCAGAGCCACATCCAGCCTGGCCTTGAATGCCTCCAGGGATGGGGCATCCACAGCCTCCTTGGGCAACCTGTTCCAGTGCGTCACCACCCTCTGGGNCAACTGCATCTCTAGAGAGCTTTCTATCCCAGCAGCCAAGCTGCATAACCACACTTTATGCTTAACATCACTTGGGGACACAGGTCAGGCCTGGAACAGCTCAGTGTGCTGGACTGACCCCACAGCAAAGCTAAGCAGCTCTGCCTTATAACAGGTTTAAGGAATTCAGAGCTAGCACTGTGGTGAGACACTGCCCAAAGCAGAGACAGCAAAGCCATCACAGCAATGGGAGTCTTGGGGATGCCACTGAGTCCTCCACTGCACAGCAAGCTCATCTGAGCCCTTCCAGCCATCTGGTCACATTGGTGCTCGTGAGCTGATCCAAACTGACTGCTTGTACAGAGATGATTACAGTGCAAATAAATTCAAGCCAATAGAACAGACATGTGATAGCATTCAGGTTTAGCAGAGACCAATCAGCTACGCTGCATTGCTCTTAGCAAACATCCCATACAGGCTACACTCTGCCACAGGCTAAGATCGAGCATGCATTCCCAGCTGATGGCAAGGTAAGGTAAGCCTAAACATGCCCCAGGAATCTCTCTCAAGCTTCAGGAATTAGATGATTCCCTTCCTTCAGGGCAAATGCTGAAGATAACCCACCCAGCTGCTAGCTGGAAATATGATAGTCTGCCACTGGGTCAACTCTTGCTGGCTTGCAGCAAACACTTACATCCTTCTGCCTGTGAAACCCAATCTGCCCCACATCCATGTCTGCAGTCTTCTTCAGGTTGGTCCATGGTGTGTACACCACGTTGACGTTGTTCATCTTGCAACCTAGGGAGCAGAGAAAGGAAGGAAACATTTCTATCCTCTCCCTGCTGAAAGACTTCTGTGCAAATGCAAACTCCGACAGTTATTCTTGTCACCAGCATCACTAACAAGGCAAGAAAGAAGAAAAAGGAGAAGTCCTCCCAGTGTTACAGTGAAACAAAAACCACCACCACATCAATTCCTGCAGTAACACGAGCGCTGCAAGCAGTGCTAACCAACTCCAGATGGAGGCTGTCTTTGCCAGAAGAGCGACTGTTATGGAAGGGGGCCCCAAGGTGGTGTGAGGGAAGAGCCTGCAAGGACTCTCTGGCTCAGGCAGCAGCGTGGAGGCACAAACAGGAATTTCAGAGATTTAAAACTCCTCCTTCTGAAAGCCTAACAAGCAGCCTCGGCAGCTGTAAGTGACATCTGCTTCCCATAAGACCAGCAGGCACTGACTTAACGGAGAACAGAGCAGCAGCTTTCACAGATGTTTGTTCACACACATGCTCGTGTGGAGCAGAAACACCCACCACAACACCTCACACCCAGCCCCAATGGGAAGGAGACCCACCTTGGATGCTGTTAGCCTTCACCAGGTGGGCACAGTCTATCAGAACTTCTTTAGGGATGTCATCCACTGTCTGCCCCTGTGACAGAGCACACAGCGTCAGCCGTGCAAGTGAGAAGGGGCTGTAGGGACCGAGGAGCACACAAAAGAGCACACCGCAGCCAGGAGCAGGACATGATGCTCTGCAAACACTCCCAGCACTTCTCCTCTCGACATCTTATTAGGTCTTTCACAGCATTTTTAAGGAGAGAAACAAGAGATGTGCACTCTGGTTTTCTCTCTCAGACACACGCTTAGTGCCAGGTCATAGAACCATAGAATGGCCTGGGTTGAAAAGGACCACAATGATCATCTGGTTCCAACCCCCCTGCTGTGTGCAGGGTCACCAGCCACCAGACCAGGCTGCCCAGAGCCACATCCAGCCTGGCCTTGAATGCCTCCAGGGATGGGGCATCCACAGCCTCCTTGGGCAACCTGTTCCAGTGCGTCACCACCCTCTGGGGGAAAAACTTCCTCCTAAGATCCAACCTAAACCTCCCCTGTCTCAGTTTAAGACCATTCCCCCTCGTCCTATCACTGGTCAGAAACCATTTGTTCTGTTGGGCCACGTGAAGCTTCCCTCTCCTTCCACCATTATTTGTGACAGAAGCTGTAATTCAGCCTCTTCACAGAGGTGGATATCTGCACCCTTGAGGAGCCTGTGAACTGCAGCGTTCATGTGAGTGCAGCTGGTCTCACCCCCAGGGCCCACTGCAGGATGGGACTGCAGAGTTCTATGCAGGTGAATGCCATTCAGGGCTTTTTTAAAGACACACCACAGGTTTACCTTGTGCAACCGAAGATACACGTGTGCAGAAGAGAGCTTATCCACATGAAACCTACAGAGTAAGAAAAAACACAGGTTTAGCAGGAGGTAAGAGATGGCAGTCATCTGTTCTGAAACAAGATTACTTCCTAACTATTGATAAAGCAGCTTCTCCATCTTTTCTTTTATCTCAACCATGTATTTTTCTCTCTCATAGCCCCTTTAGATCCTGAGAGAGCCCCAGCTCTTTCAGCCTGTCCTGATAGGTGAGACGTTCCATCCTCTGGATAACTTTTGTGGCCCTCCTCTGGACAAGCTCCAACAGATCCACGACTCTCCTGACTACACATCATGTGATGCTGCTACACCAGAGTGATACTCAACCAAAGCAAAACCCTTTATGCCACTTAGTTAGCTGCTGACAACACACCCTCTGCAGAGCTTGTTGGCTACCATGCTGTCAGTACAGGGGGCAGCCACAAGCAGGGGTCTGAATCAGCCAGCAGAGATGCCACCCACTGCTGTTGCCAGCAGTGGGAAATCCCCTGATCTTGTTTTTCTTTTCTGATGAGATCTTGTGAGCCAAAACCAACCCACGCGAGATGGAGTGCTTCCTTCTCACCAGCCTGACCGCAGCCCTGTGGGTGTGCTGAGAGCTGACACAGCTTTTCGTTGAGGGGAATAATAATGTCAAAAGTCTCCTGCTCACAGACCCAAACTTTGTGGCTGCTGTACAGGACAGGACAGCAGAAAAAAACTCTGCAGTCCCATCCTGCAGTGGGCCCTGTGGGTGAGACCAGCTGTACTCACATGAACACTGAAGTTCACAGGCTCCTGAAGGGTGCAGATATCCACCTCTGTGAGGAGGATGAATTACAGCTTCCAGCTACAGTGTGCACAGGGGTGACATTAAGCACGTGCAGAGGAAAAGGGACTCAGGAACAAGATAACATTCTATAGGCACAGCATTCACTGCTGCTCAGGAGGCTTCTGGCTGCATTCCCCAAACCCCCAGAAAGCCTACCCCAGGAGTCAAGCTCTTCCAATGGACAAAGCAGGGGAGAGGTAGGAAAATGAATTCAAAGCAGCATCTGCACCTGGAGCTGCTGCAATCCATCTCCACCTTGGGAATGCATTTAAACTGCTAGGTGGTTTGGGAGAAAGGGGACTCTGCAGTGCCTGTGGCAGCACAAGGGTTGGGATTTGAATTGCAGCAGCACCAGGAGAGGCAGTGTGCTTTATGAAGGTGTGCACAGAGCTCCAGGGCTTACCAGATATCTTCAGGCCAGCCATACTTTATTAGATCTTCATCTGCAAGAAGAAAAACGGCGATGAGCAAAGCACGGGACCTCGTCACCAACAAATCACACGGCCTGCAGAGACCTGACCAGAGCAGAAATCAATCTCTATTGATCAGCCAGAGCACGGGGATTGAGCAGGAGCAGAGAGGGTTTAGTGCTGCACCCAGCTGCATGCAGCTATGCCAGGAACCAGTATGCTGAGAACACACAACGTCTGTGAGAAGTGAGACTGAGGATCCCCAGCTTCCATCCCTTCCTCTCCTTCTGTCACACGTGGACAGTTTGATGTGAAAACGTGTTTCTCCAAATATCAATCTAAAAAGGAGACCTTCAGGGAAAGACACAGCCAAGCACTTTGCATGGTGTGCACTGCGGCTTCACACTGCCTCCTGATGTGGAAACAGGAGATGCAGCAGAAGGAGAACCTTCACCTTGAGGGGAAGGACAGGCACAGGGGGCCTCTGGGCTACCAATGTTCAGTGGGGAGAGGAATAATACAGAAGGAGCAGGGAAGGGAGAGGCTGACTTGAAGGAAGTCATCAGACACGATCTGAAAAGGCTGTCTTGGCTCATTTTTTCAGCTAGTTTGGTTTTCAGTTGTTTTGAAGCCAGTTATTGTACCTAAAGTTTATCCATCCAAGCTAAAAGCAGTGCAGTGGATTTCAGAGGGGTAACTCAGAATGATGTCCAGGGTTTCAAGTACACCAAATTAACAAATGAAGAGACAGCCTTTCAACAACCTTGGGCACACACAGGCCTGACCCCAGGCAAGCTGCCCCATCCCTCAGCATACTTACTTTCAGCATACTTACTTTCATACTTATCTTTTCCCATGTAAATAGTGTAAACAGTCGGAACAACTGAGGAACAGAAAGAGGAGAATAAATCAAAAGGCTTTGGACAAACCGTGCAAGGAATGAGCCATGCATTGGCCCTGGCCACAGAAATTAGACTGGAAACAGTTTCATGCATCCCACCCCCCTCCTGGGGGCTGCGGGATTGTTTTGCAGCTCCCCCAGACCTCATCCCATACGCTTCAGAGATCTCTGGGGGCTGCCTTTCCAGCAGTTTCCATTGAAGATTATCCAGCACAGAACGGCCGTCGGGCAAAACACCCTCAGCACCCATGTGGTTTGGATTATCCAATTACACAGATACAATCTGTCCAATTAAGCACACGGGCCCCGAGCCAGGAATGCCGACGCCGTGTTTACAGTCTGCTGTTAACTCTCTGTGTGGTCAAGAGAAACAAACTCACTTCCCCAAAGCGGCAGCACAAAGCTCGCCTCTCCCTGGGGGAGCTGAGAGGATTAAGATCTGCAAGACAATCGAAAGCCTGAAGCTAGTCAAACACCAGCCAGACTCGTTTGTCCAATCTGCATCCCTTCAGGGCACTTTGAGCAACCACGTTCTCTTCTTCAGGGCTCATTCCGTAACGCAGGAAAGGCATTTCCAGTTGTGGCAAACCTGGATCGACAGCCAGCACGGCAGGGAGAAGGAGGCTGCAGTAAGAGGGTGCCACAGCCAAGGAAGTCATGCTGCAGCCTGCTTAAAAAATGCTCTGCCATCGTATAAGGCAGCAGGGAAATCCCAATTCCGTGGTGACAGAAACCTATCTACCACTGTCACAGTTCTACCTTCTGCACTGAAATTTGGCCTTCACCAATAAGGACCTACTTCAACACAAAGGACTGCTGAGAGCAGCCTGTCAGCTTCATGCCACTGCAAAGCTTTTCAAAGGAAACCTATTGCTATTGAAATAACGTTTGGTAATAAGGCGACAGGAAATAGAAACATTTCATGTATCTGCATTTCCATATCGGTGAGAGTTAAAGATTGAGAAAAAAAAATCTACCCTGGACACACAGGAAGAGGAGCCCAGAGAATGGGAGATCATCATGAACACAGACACTGCACAGAAACGTAAAGTTAAATGCTCAGATAGGAAGTGACTTCATGAAAATGAAGCCCATGCTGCAAAGAGTGGGTGAGTACTACCTGAACCTTAGCAGGACAATGCTTCCTGCCCATATCATTTAGAAACATAGAATCAATTGGAAGCGACCTTTAATGGACATCGCATCCTTCTGCAATGAAATGGGGCACCTACAGCTCAGTAGGGTGCTCAGAGCCCTGACCATGGGTGTCTTCTAGAATGAGGCAGCCACCACCTCTCCAAGCAATCTATTTCAGTGTTTCACTACCCTTATTGTAAGAAAAGAAACCATTTTCCTTATATCCAGGCTATATCTCCTCTCTTTTAGTTTGAAATTATTTCCCCTTGTCCTATCACATACAGACCATGCCAAAGAGCCTGCCTCCTTCCTTCTTACAGCTCCCCTTTAGATACCGACAGACTGCTCTCAGCTCACCTCACAGCCTTCTCTTCTCCAGGCTGCACAGCTCCAGCTCTCTCAGCCTGTCGTCACAGGAGAGCTGTTCCATCCCTGGGATCATTTTTGTGGCCCTCCTCTGAATGCACTCCAACAGGTCCATGTCTCTCCTGTACTGAGGACTCCACAATCTGGACATAGTACTGCAGGTGAGGTCACTCAGCACAGAGTAGAGGGGCAGGATCACCTCCCTGACCCTGCTGGCCACGCTGCTTTTGGTGCAGCCCAGGATACAGTTGGCTTTCTGAGCAATAAAACTCAATGTGCACATCAGTAATAGTGCAACACAGCTTAAACAAACCACAGTGGCTTTCTCATTGCGCCCTCTTCTATGACTAAAACACATCAGCAATCTTCTACTAAACTCCATATAGGAGATGGTTTACACCATCAGCAGGGTTAACTGTGCTGCACTATGGCAGCTCTGCCACTCCCAGTGCCACCCGAAGCTGCTGTGCCCTCTGCCCACTAAACCACATCCCCAGGTGCCACATCCCAATGGCTCTGGGACACCTCCAGGGACGGTGACCACCGTGGCAGCTGTACCACAGCAGCACTGCTCTTTAGGAGAAGAAATGTTTCCTCATATCCAACGTGAACCTCTCCAGGTGACACCTGGGGCTACAATCTCTTGTCCTACTAAAGGGATCTCCAGAGCAGGTTGATGGGAGGGCCGTTTGCAGCACTGCTGAGCATTGCCTTGCCCGTGGGAAATGACATTCCTGAGCTTCTCTAGAAGGAGGTTCACCTCTAGAACTGAGGTAAACAGCACTATAAGAACAGTAACTTACAGGGATGCAGTAAAAACCACACATGGACAACACAGTGCGGTTATACGTTGGTGAAAGGATCTGGGGCACACACAAAAATGGAGCCTTTCAGTGCTTAAAAAGAAACATTTCAGTACATAAGAATGGAAACTTAGGTCAGACGTGAGGAGGAAACGCCACACGCTGAGGCCTGCACGGAGAACACCACTGCGATTAAGGCCAAGGAGCCCCACCGCCGTGCAGGGAACGCGCCGTTCCCACACTGACCCGCAAGGAGAGGCCTGAAACCACCCCCCCCGCCGCGGACTCACCGCTGGAGGTGAAGTAGAACACCATAGCGGCGGCGCGGCCCACCCCGACCCGCCCAGGCTCCGCACGGCACCGCTGCCCGCTCCTGGCCACGGAAGCCGGAAGGGAGCAGTGCGCATGCGCACCAAGAGACACACATGCGTTGTACGTAATAAATATGAGCCGATTCTCCCGGATGTGAAGCAAGGGAGCATTATGCGCATGCGCAGGCGGTCAACACGTGATTGGGCGAGATAATTGGCGCATGCGCTACTCGCTGCAGTGGTGCTGGCACGCCGGTTGGCGNAGCTGACAAAGAGCTCCATAGGTGTTAGGTGGGAAAGGTGAGGGTGGCAGTGGAAGTACAAATTCAGAACAGGGTCACAGGCTTCCATCACGCTTAATGTCACATCTGTGTTGCTGCGTTCTGGCATCTAAAATGTGTGGAGGTGGGAAAGGCTGCTGGGGTTCTACTGCAGTGTTTAATAGCAGGCATTGGAAGGAAGCAGTGAACGAGATGGGAAGCTGTTTTTATAGGACTAAGGTGTCTAATGGAACCAATGCATGATTCTAAAGGGCAGTTTATTGCCTGCTTTGTTCAACTGCGCTGTATTAGTGTGTCTCTCACACACCTGTCTTGATTGTCACAGAAACACAGAATGGTTGGGTTGGAAGGGACCTTGCGGATCATGAATCTCCAACCCCCCCGCCACAGGCAGGGCCATCAACCTCCCCATTTAATACCAGCCCAGGCTGCCCAGGGACCCATCCAACCTGGCCTTGAACACCTCCAGGGATGGACGGGGCATCCACAGCCTCTCTGGGCAGCTGTTCCAGCACCTCACCACTATCATATGTTTTTACTAGCCAGCATTACTAAAACACAAATGTTAGCTTGCACAATCCAATCTTGCACGCACAGTAAATATACATATAACTTTTTAAAGCATTTCATTCTGCTGTGCTTGCATTTTTTTGCATTGCTGAGCTGTTTCTCAGAGGTTAATCAGAAGTATGTAGCGTTGGGAAAAGACACTTGGTGACTTTGTTACTGCAAAATGAGCACAGACAGAGTTTGGGCCTTGATCTGGTTTCACATTGTGCAGCCTGGTGTCCCTGAGGAGATGGGAAATAACATAATCATGTTATGAAAAGGGCAGGGTTGGAGGCAACGATGGATTTGGCAGACTTTGATTTTAATAGAATGCTTGCAGGAGGCTTCCAAAAGCTGTTAAGGCACATAGATATAAGCAGGGAGTGAAGCTGAGTCCCAGACGTGCTAAGCTGATGATACAAACAAGAAAATAAAACACCAAACAAATGCAGTGATGAGTGAATCAACTGTATATAACATCAGTTAATGCTCTTCAGGAAGGGAGCCTGGACCGTGTGTGGTTCTGTAACTGCTATCTGAGAGCTGGGCAGTTTTTGCCCTAAACAATTGTCTTCATTTACAGGATGGTGGTGAGATTAGTTCTTCCCCAAGCTGTGAGTCAGATGATTGCATTCCTCCCAGCCAATCTCCACACAAAGGGAGCAAGAAGGGTAAGTTGAATTCTATGTATCTTGGTCTTCTCATGCAATCAGTGTGCAAGGTACTCAGGAAATGCATTTGGGAGATGCTTCTGGTCTGAAGGAGATGGTAACTTGAGTGTTATATAGGCAGCTGCTGCCCAGAGAGTTGATACCTCTCACTTCTTTTGCCCCTGCTTATTGCTAAGTGGAGCAGTTTCCCTTTTATCCTTCCTTCAGACTATTTTTTTCTAACCCTCTTCAGTGCAAGCATGCTTTTTAATTTCAGCCCTTACACAGAATGGCCTGGGTTGAAAAGGACCACAATGATCATCTGGTTTCAACCCCCTGCTATGTGCAGGGTCGCCAACCAGCAGAACAGGCTGCCCAGAGCCACATCCAGCCTGGCCTTGAATGCCTCCAGGGATGGGGCATCCACAGCCTCCTTGGGCAACCTGTTCCAGTGCGTCACCACCCTCTGGGGGAAAAACTTCCTCCTAAGATCCAACCTAAACCTCCCCTGTCTCAGTTTCAAACCATTCCCCCTTGTCCTGTCTACTATCCACCCTCCTAAACAGACATGTGCCTGTCTGCTAGCTAAATATACACAAGGCTATATGCATGAAGTTTATGCCTGATGGTGACCTAGGAAACTCCCCTCTGCACTTCCTTTAGCAGTGAATTACTGACCATAGTAGTTTGAATGCGATTTAACCGAGTGTTCTCTTTCCCAAGTGTGCAGGTTGGCGTGTCCTTTATGTCCCAATGATGCTAATGGTCTGCTCATGAGTGGTTCTTTCCTAGTTTGTCCCCTGGATCTCACATTTCCTCACCGAGTAGCAGGCATTATCACAGAATGGTTGGGTTGGAAGGGACCTCAAGGATCTTGAATCTCCAACCCCCTGCCACAGGCAGGGCCACCAACCTCCCCATTTGATACTAGACCAGGCTGCACTACTGAGTCGTCTTCTTGCTCTTATTGAATGCTTTCTTGGCCCTCTAAGATCTCACATTTCTAACAAGTTTGGGGCTTTGTATCATTTATTGGAGCCTTCCTTACCGCTTAGCCTTACCATGATCTATGCTATATTATCCTCAAACTTGCAGATTGTGTGCTGTAACTTGGTGGTGAGACTTCCCAGCTTCTGTTTCCATGCGTCAACGTGTTCTGTGACTAAAAATGGCTCTAAGCCACTATAATGCCACTTATCTTTTCCAGCATCTTCGAATGCCCTTGTCTACCCCATATTCAGTGGGCCCCCAACCAGCAAGAAGAGGTATGTTCATCTTTGCTGTCTATCAGGAGTGTTGTATTGACAGAATAATTGTTAAAACATGCATATAATCATTCTAAAAGCCCAAATTCAGCCTTCTATCTTGGTGCAGTGCAACAAGAGAAATAATCATAGAATCATAGACTGACCTGAATTGAAAAGGACCACAATGATCATCTGGTTTCAACCCCCTGCTGTGTGCAGGGTTGCCAACCAGCAGACCAGGCTGCCCAGAGCCACATCCAGCCTGGCCTTGAATGCCTCCAGGGATGGGGCATCCACAGCCTCCTTGGGCAACCTGTTCCAGTGCGTCACCACCCTCTGGGTGAAAAACTTCCTCCTAAGATCCAACCTAAACCTCCCCTGTCTCAGTTTAAAACCATTCCCCCTTGTCCTATCACTATCCACCTCGTAAACAGCCGTTCCCCCTCCTGTTTATACGCTCCCTTCAAGTACTGAAAGGCCACAATGAGGTTTCCCCGGAGCCTTCTCTTCTCCAATCTAAACAAGCCCAGTTCCCTCAACCTTTCCTCATAGGAGAGGTGCTACAGCCCTCTGATCATCTTAGTGGCCCTCCTCTGGACCCGCTCCAAGAGCTCCACGTCCTTCCTGTACTGGGGGCTCTGGGAAGCAGCTGCTTCAGAAGTGAACCTACCAATAGCTGCTTCGCTCAGGTGTTTGTGGCTGATAAGCTGTCATGTAGCAGCACTCAAACTTCTGCCCTTTTGATCCAGGTGCAAAAGACAAGAGAGAAGTTGTGACAGAAATGGGTGAGAATTAACAGAAGCGTTTGCTTCTCTTCTCCTTTCCCACCTGAGCGGGTCTCTCAGATTGGCACTTGGCCGTGTTTCATGTTTAGTGGGATGTAAAGAGAGCACGAGCATGTGAAGTTTGCTTTTGGATTCTGTAAAATGCATGATCTCCTTGCTAAATGACTTCCAGCTGCCGTGCTTCTCACTTTACTGCTAAGGTGTGATTGTACTAATTAATACTCGTGCTTCTGATTAGTTTATTTCCTTCATTAATTTCTGTCCTACTCTGAGACTTCCAATGGAAGAAGGTTTGTTTCCCCATGCAAGGAAAGCTGCTGGTCCCCCTCCCACACTGAATCAACTCCCTGATACGTTTTGTTAACAATCAAAACATTCTGAGCCTCGTTTATTGCGGACATTAACGCACACACACAACCCCCAACACTTGAAATCAGCTCAGATGGAGCCAAAACAAACCTTCCAAAACTTGTTGAGCTACGGTAGTCCTTTGCCACAGAGGAGTGTTGAAAGCAAGATCTGATTGCAGTGTTTGCTTTGCTTCCTCATGTGGCTTTTCACATACCTTCCGTGGTGCAAGTGGAACCCTGGAATATGTGCAAAGCCTGGTGTTTGTGATTAGCTGCACATCAGCCTTGGATCTGCTGTTGTCTCTTGGGAAGCTGATGAACTCAAGCTTTTCCTATGTGAAGTTTCTGCTTTGGAAGTTCTCCTTAGTGCCCGAATCTATAAAATGGTTTGGTGTATATCTGAGTTCCGTGTTAAGGTTCACTGCGTGACACTAAGAGTTTCCCACTTTGAGGCTGCTTAAGAAAATGCCATGCTGTGGAAGTCTGAAGGAAAACTGTGCAGTTAATAACAAGTTGCAGTGGGTCACAGCTAAAGCTTCTCCCTCTCCCCATAGGTCATTGGAGATCAATCTTTTTACCTCCTTGAGAGGGAAGCGTTGCTGATGCTGCGTGTGATTTGTAGTCAGCTTTCCTCACAGCACAGGAATACCTGAAGCTGTGTAAGATAATCTCAGATGATGATGCCACTCCTGCTGAGATGGCAGAATAGGACCCTCGTCCTTGCTTTGTGTCACAGCGTGCCCAAATCCAGCTTGGATCAGGTGTCCTGAGCTGCACACGCAGAGCCCTTGCACCAGGGCAGTTGTGCATTGAGAAGTGACTTCCCTCTGCCAGCTGCACTTATAATCACAGGCGTTCAGGGCTGCATCCCTTCTGCTCAACTCCCTGAGCCCTGCTGGGGATGTTACAAACCCACCGAGCTCCACAGGGCAGCCTGGTGCTCTCAACTCACATCTTTGGTGTGGAGTCTCCGAGTCCTGTTTGTGATTCAGCATTGTTCTGCTGCTGGAGTGCTGAGTTCACCATCCGAGGGCTTTGTGGCAGTGCTCAGCTGCTGCAGCCCTCTGCCAGGACTGTGGGTTTGGTGTGCTTTGCCCTAGAGAAGGAGGTACAGTTTTAGAGACTTGGAATGTGGCATTGAACTCTTCCTTCACAGCTGCATTAAAGAGGGCTTCTCTTCAAGCATGTTTTTAAAAGCATGATTACAGCCATAAGTTTATGTATTAACTTATAGGAGTATATCAGAGGGACTCTTTAGGGAATGTTTTGTTCCTTTGGATCCTGGACTTGGGGGTGAGGTTTCCAGCACTAAGCAGCTTGCTGAGTCTGTGTGGGACTGCCTAGCTCCAAGTGAGCCATGGTTTGAGGCTGGAGCACTGGGCTTGGCAAGTATTTCTTCACCTCCAGTTCCCATGCTTCATGGACCTGGCCCTGTCTCCTCTGTTGTATCCCTTTGGCTGTTCAAGGGACTGCTGAGTTCCAGCTAGTGGCAGTGTCCCAGCATCCTGGAGATAGGATGGCTGTGGAAGTGAGGGGGTGCTTAATCATGAGCTTGGTAGCTGTGCAGTTCCCGTACTGCCTTGAGCACTCCTCACTCTCCAGAAAGCAGCTGGCATCACAGCTGTCAACAGCCTTTGCTGTATCTCAGTTTTGGGGTGTTCTGTTATAAAAGTCACAACCCTGCCCTGGGTGTCTGACATGCGAAGCTAACCTTTGTGTGAGTGACCAACTGACATCTTTCTGAAATGATTTTCAGGGCACTGGATGAACTGAGTTCTCCGTTTGGATCCAGTCCACCTGCAAAAATGCCTCACGGTGTGCAGAAAAGCAAGAGAGCAAGAGAACTCTGCAAGCAGTCCAACGACCAGATGATCATTGTAAGGGTGCTGGGTCCTTGGGGTGGCTGGTGACACAGTGACAGGGAAATAAGACATGTCTTGAGGTTAAGCAATAAGCAGATTTCCTTACATGTAAGCCTCAAACAAACCGCATTGTGACTACTACAGCAGCAAATGGCAGCCAAGGCAGCATGGAAATGTATAAGAGAGCAGCACTGTGAGGACAGCTGCAGCACTTAGAATCATAGACTGGCCTGGGTTGAAAAGGACCACAATGCTCATCTGGTTTCAACCCTCCTGCTGTGTGCAGGGTCGCCAACCAGCAGACCAGGCTGCCCAGACCCACATCCAGCCTGGCCTTGAATGCCTCCAGGGATGGGGCATCCACAGCCTCCTTGGGCAACCTGTTCCAGTGCGTCACCACCCTCTGGGTGAAAAACTTCCTCCTAAGATCCAACCTAAACCTCCCCTGTCTCAGTTTCAAACCATTCCCCCTTGTCCTATCACTATCCACCCTACTAAACAGCCATTCCCCCTCCTGTTTACATTGGAAGCTGTTGCACAGCTGACATTCGGTTCCTTTTCTTCTCCCTGTGTTCTGTCAGAGTTATGAAAAAAGTTTTCTTTCTTTAATTTCTTTTTTATTTTAGGTGACTGGCAAAAAAGGGCTGTATGGTTTTCCTTTGGTTTTGTGGTGTTCTTTGACATTGTTTGCTCAGCATGTTGCTGACCCATCTGTTTCGAGACTTGTTCCAAATAATGCATTCTTTGTATAGCAATTCTATCCTACGTAGTCTTGAATATCCCAAATAAGCAAAAGCTTGTGCCCCTCCTCATAAATCCAAACGAAACCAAAATATTTTAGTCTTTGATTATTGTTGCTATAACCAATTCTTAACCTCATTCCTTTAAGCTGAACGTGGTTTTGACCTTCAGAGCACGTGTCGTTCATGCTTAACCAGCTCTGTTTCTCACTAGGATGCCGGACAGAAGCATTTTGGTACCATTGCCTGCAAGTCATGTGGCATGATCTACACAGCTGCCAGCCCCGAGGACGAAGCCCAGCACATCCAGTACCACGAGAGATTCCTCGAGTGCCTCAGATATGTGGTAAGGCCACGGCCGCATTCACATCTCTGAAGGACACGGGAGAATCCTAGAATGTTGGAAGGGAGCTTAAAGATCGTTTAGTTCCAAGCTCTGCTGTTGACTGGTTGCCCTCCACCAGCCCAGGCTGCCCAGGGCCCACCCATGGCCTTGTGCACCTCCAGGGTACCCACAGCTCTTTGGACAGCTGTGCCCGGGCCTCGCTGCCCTCTGAGTAAAGAGGAAGCAGCACATATCAGCCAGGTATTAAGTTGAGACAGCTGCAGGCGAATGTTTTGTCAGCCAGATGGGAGGTTAAAGTGTAAGTAGTGTGCAGTGCCAGCAACTGTGTTCATCAGTTTGATGAATGTGATTTGACTTTATTCCTGAAAGCTGAGGTGGTTCAAATTACAGCTTCGTCTGCCAGAGTCTTCACTGAATCACTTCCTCTCTTGCTAAACCACTGACTTGTTTTGTTTCCCCCCTCCCTCTCTGTGGCAGTGTTGGAAGAAAGAACGGGTTGTGGCAGAGTTCTGGGATGGGAAAATCGTATTGATTCTTCCAGATGACCCAAAATACGCAGTCAAGAAGGTACATGTTTGTTTATTTTGGGGGTTGTGTTGTAGATTAGTTTTTTCATGGCTCGGATCCCTGAATGCTTCAGTTCACACAGTCATACATCGCTTGGAATGCAGAAGGCCTACAGGAGAGCAGAGCAGGGTCACAGAATCACACAATGGCTGCTTTGGAAGGGACCTTACAGCCCTCCAGCCCCACATCCTTCCATGGGCTGGGTGCCCCCACCAGCTCAGGCTGTGCCTTGGGCACCTCCAGGGATGGGGCACCCACAGCTTCCATGGGTTGTGGCAGCTTGCATTTCAGCAGTGCAGGTTGCTGTGGTCGCTCATCCTGACCCTGCTCCCCACGCTGAAGGTCTTGTTCTTAAATGACCAGTACAATGTGATGAAGGATTCAGGTGAGAGGTAGGTGTGCTCTGAGGGAGATACAGAGATGAGAATGCTAGTGAGAGCCTATTCTTTTTTTGTCTTTTTAACAATACAAGAACAAAAAAAACCTGCCAGACTAGCTACATGCACAGTGAGAGCCACTGGTATCAGGTAAAGCTGCATAGTGCTTCAGGGCTGCTTCATGAAGCCTGACCTTGTGTAAGCATGGGATTATTTGGGGGAAATGAGTTTCATAGAATCATAGAATGGCCTGGGTTGAAAAGGACCACAATGACCATCTAGTTTCAACCCCCCTGCTGTGTGCAGGGTCGCCAACCAGCAGACCAGGCTGCCCAGAGCCACATCCAGCCTGGCCTTGAATGCCTCCAGGGATGGGGCATCCACAGCCTCCTTTCATTCCTGACAGGTTCATGCTGAGCTGAAGAATGCTGGTACCTCCTAATGCATCCCTCATTTTGTTTCAGGCAGAAGACGTGCGGGAGATCGTAGATAATGAACTGGGCTTCAAGCAAGTTGCCTTGAGTTGCCCAGCCAAGACTAAAACCTACTTGTTTGTGTCCAACGAGAAGATGATTGTTGGGTGCCTGGTGGCTGAATCAATCAAACAGGTGTGTGTTAATCATAGAATGGCCTGGGTTGAAAAGGACCACAATGATCATCTGGTTTCAACCCCCTTGCTATGTGCAGGGTCGCCAACCAGCAGACCAGGCTGCCAGTAAAAGGCAGCAGAAGGTTAAACTGGTATTACTTGGTGGCTCTGTGTCCCTGGGTTGAGCAGCTCAATGCTTCTCCTTGTCTCTGCAGGCCTTCCGGGTGCTGTCTGAGCCCAGCACTCCGCAGAGCCCTGGGCAGGATGCCCTGCAGCAGCACCGGGCATGGCGCTGCTCCACGAAGCCGGAGCCTGCAGTGTGTGGTGTCAGCAGGATCTGGGTGTTTGGCCCTGCACGCAGGAGGGGCATCGCACGGCGCCTGGTGGACGTGGTCAGGTACGGAGCTGCGGCAGGGTGGGAGCTGGGAGAGGGAGGAAGGGATTGCAGCAAAGGGTGGTCACCAGTATCTTTGTCCCGTGGTTGGTTTGGCCCTGAGGAGGCTGAGAAGAGGCTTCATGGTATCCTGCAGCTTCCTCCAATGACAGGATCCAAAGGAATGGCATGGAGCTGCATCAGGGGAGGGTCAGGTGAGGGTTAGGGAAAGGTTCTGCCCCAGAGAGCGGTGGGCGCAGAGCAGCTCCCCAGGGCAGTGGCACAGCCCCAGTGTTGGAGCTCAAGGTGTGCTGGGACACCACTCTCAGCCATAGGGTTTGGGTGTGGAGCCAGGGCTTGGACTCATTGACCCTTGGGAGTCCCTTCCAACTCAAGGTATTCTGTGGTTCTATACGTTCATGTGAATGGACACATCAAGTTGTGCCAGGGTAAGTTTAGGTTGGATATCAGGAAACACTTCTTTACAGAAAAGGTTGCTAAGTACTGCAATAGGCTCCCCAGGGAGGTGGTTGAGTCACCATCCCTGGATGTGTTTAAAAGCCGTTTGGATGTGCTGCCCAGGGACATGATTTAGCAGAGGGTTGTTAGAATTAGGGAGAATTAGGGTAGTATGGTCAGGTTTTGGTTGGACTTGATGATCTTTAAGGTCTTTTCCAACCTGAGTGATTCTATGATTCTGTGATCTGCAATCCCATCTTCATGGTGGAGGGCTACCAAGTGGGCAGGTACTCTGTATGTCACAGAATGGTTGGGTTGGAAGGGACCTCGAGGATCATGAAGCTCCAACCCCCCTGCCAGGCAGGGCCACCAGCCTCCCCATTTAATACTAGGCCAGGCTGCCCAGGGCCCCATCCAACCTGGCCTTGAACACCTCCAGGGACGGGGCATCCACAGCCTCTCTGGGCAGCTGTTCCAGCACCTCACCACTCTCATAGTAAAGAACTTCTCCTGACATCCAACCTAAACCTTCCCTCCTTCAACTTCAAACCACTTCCCCTTGTCCTGCTGTTATCTACCCTTTCAAAGAGTTGGCTCCCCTCCTGTTTATAAGCTCCCTTTAGGTACTGGAAGGCTGCAATGAGGTCACCCTGCAGCCTTCTTTTCTTCGGGCTGAACAAGCCCAGCTCCCTCAGTCTGTCTTCATAAGGGAGGTGCTCCAGCCCTCTGATCATCCTTGTGGCCCTCCTCTGGACCCTCTCCAACAGCTCTCTGTCTTGTACTGGGGGCTCCAGGCCTGGATGCAGTACTCCAGATGGGGCCTCACAAGAGCAGAGTACAGAAGGACAATCACCTCCCTGTCCCTGCTGGCCACCCCTCTTCTGATGGAGCCCAGGATCCCATTTGCTTTCCGAGCTGCAAGCGCACACTGCTGGCTCATGTTAAGCTTTTCATCCACCAGGACCCCCAGGTCCTTCTCTGCAGGGCTGCTCTCAAGGACTGCTCCTCCCAGTCTGTATAAATGCCTGGGATTCCTCCAGCCCAAGTGCAAAACCTTGCACTTTGCTGTGTTGAACCTCATTAGGTTCACCTGGGCCCACCTTTCAAGCCTGTTGAAATACTATACTATACTACGCTATACTATACTATATATAATACTTAAATGATGTGTATCTGAAATCTCAGAGGTGAGCCAAGCTGTTATGGCTGATTATAACTGGAACGCACAGCTACAAGGGCTGGAATTTCCAAGGGAAACTCTGCTTGTTAGGAAAGAGTATTTTTTGTGTTAGTTTACTGGACGAGTTTGGCCCAAACACCAAGTGTTTTCCAGGCAGGAAATTCTGAACTTTTCAAGTGTGTTTGGCTCAGGCAAAACATGAAGGAGGACTTGAGGGGAAAAAAAATTAAAGGAAAAAAACCCAACAACCAAGCATCTCCTCAGTCTGTTCATAGGGGCTGCCTCCAGGCTGAGCTTGGTCCACGAGCCTGTAGTAATATGTAGCCATTAATATGTGATATATACTCACTGTATATGTAATATAAATGTGCACAGAAAGTATATGCATACATCTGCCTGTATTTATACATATATGTGAATATATAAACCTACTCCATTATAGTTTGAGGTCAGTATTCTGCAAACCCATCAGCCGGTGCTCAGTTCCCACTCCCTCTGTGGGCAGCGTTGCCCTGAGCCAGGGGGACCTCAGTGGCCTGTATTCAGTATTATGTTCTTATTACCAGTCTTAAATTGCTTCCTGGTTCCTAATTAAACCATGCTCCAGGAGGGCTAAGTGGCATCAGAACTGTCCTCTGCTGCTTGAAAGCAGAGCTTCATAAGGCCAAGTGCAGGGTGCTGTGCTTGGGTCGGGGCAATCCCAGGTATTGACACAGACTGGTGGAAGATCTCCTTGAGAGCAGCCCTGCGGAGAAGGACTTGGGGGTCCTGGTGGACGAGAAGCTGGACATGAGCCAGCAGTGTGCGCCTGCAGCCCGGAAGGCCAGCTGTGTTCTGGGCTGCATTAAAAAAGGGGTGGCCAGCAGGGAGAGGGAGGTGATTGTCCCCCTCTACTCAGCCCTTGTGAGGCCCCATCTGCAGTACTGCGTCCAGGCCTGGGGCCCCCAGTACAGAAAGGACGTGGAGCTCTTGNATCCTACGTAGTCTTGAATATCCCAAATAAGCAAAAGCTTGTGCCCCTCCTCATAAATCCAAACGAAACCAAAATATTTTAGTCTTTGATTATTGTTGCTATAACCAATTCTTAACCTCATTCCTTTAAGCTGAACGTGGTTTTGACCTTCAGAGCACGTGTCGTTCATGCTTAACCAGCTCTGTTTCTCACTAGGATGCCGGACAGAAGCATTTTGGTACCATTGCCTGCAAGTCATGTGGCATGATCTACACAGCTGCCAGCCCCGAGGACGAAGCCCAGCACATCCAGTACCACGAGAGATTCCTCGAGTGCCTCAGATATGTGGTAAGGCCACGGCAGCATTCACATCTCTGAAGGACACGGGAGAATCCTAGAATGTTGGAAGGGAGCTTAAAGATCGTTTAGTTCCAAGCACTGCTGTTGACTGGTTGCCCTCCACCAGCCCAGGCTGCCCAGGGCCCACCCATGGCCTTGTGCACCTCCAGGGTACCCACAGCTCTTTGGACAGCTGTGCCCGGGCCTCGCTGCCCTCTGAGTAAAGAGGAAGCAGCACATATCAGCCAGGTATTAAGTTGAGACAGCTGCAGGCGAATGTTTTGTCAGCCAGATGGGAGGTTAAAGTGTAAGTAGTGTGCAGTGCCAGCAACTGTGTTCATCAGTTTGATGAATGTGATTTGACTTTATTCCTGAAAGCTGAGGTGGTTCAAATTACAGCTTCGTCTGCCAGAGTCTTCACTGAATCACTTCCTCTCTTGCTAAACCACTGACTTGTTTTGTTTCCCCCCCCCCTCTCTGTGGCAGTGTTGGAAGAAAGAACGGGTTGTGGCAGAGTTCTGGGATGGGAAAATCGTATTGATTCTTCCAGATGACCCAAAATACGCAGTCAAGAAGGTACATGTTTGTTTATTTTGGGGGTTGTGTTGTAGATTAGTTTTTTCATGGCTCGGATCCCTGAATGCTTCAGTTCACACAGTCATACATCGCTTGGAATGCAGAAGGCCTACAGGAGAGCAGAGCAGGGTCACAGAATCACACAATGGCTGCTTTGGAAGGGACCTTACAGCCCTCCAGCCCCACATCCTTCCATGGGCTGGGTGCCCCCACCAGCTCAGGCTGTGCCTTGGGCACCTCCAGGGATGGGGCACCCACAGCTTCCATGGGTTGTGGCAGCTTGCATTTCAGCAGTGCAGGTTGCTGTGGTCGCTCATCCTGACCCTGCTCCCCACGCTGAAGGTCTTGTTCTTAAATGACCAGTACAATGTGATGAAGGATTCAGGTGAGAGGTAGGTGTGCTCTGAGGGAGATACAGAGATGAGAATGCTAGTGAGAGCCTATTCTTTTTTTGTCTTTTTAACAATACAAGAACAAAAAAAACCTGCCAGACTAGCTACATGCACAGTGAGAGCCACTGGTATCAGGTAAAGCTGCATAGTGCTTCAGGGCTGCTTCATGAAGCCTGACCTTGTGTAAGCATGGGATTATTTGGGGGAAATGAGTTTCATAGAATCATAGAATGGCCTGGGTTGAAAAGGACCACAATGACCATCTAGTTTCAACCCCCCTGCTGTGTGCAGGGTCGCCAACCAGCAGACCAGGCTGCCCAGAGCCACATCCAGCCTGGCCTTGAATGCCTCCAGGGATGGGGCATCCACAGCCTCCTTTCATTCCTGACAGGTTCATGCTGAGCTGAAGAATGCTGGTACCTCCTAATGCATCCCTCATTTTGTTTCAGGCAGAAGACGTGCGGGAGATCGTAGATAATGAACTGGGCTTCAAGCAAGTTGCCTTGAGTTGCCCAGCCAAGACTAAAACCTACTTGTTTGTGTCCAACGAGAAGATGATTGTTGGGTGCCTGGTGGCTGAATCAATCAAACAGGTGTGTGTTAATCATAGAATGGCCTGGGTTGAAAAGGACCACAATGATCATCT
>JACDJE010000475.1:365631-388805 GCA_016647715.1 Pavo muticus
ACAGCTCTCTTCTCCCCCAGGAGCACATTCATGTACGGCAGCTACCTGAGCACCGAGGAAATTGCCTTCTCTGACCCCACACCAGATGGCAAACAGTTTGCAACCGAGTACTGCCAAACACCCACCTTCCTTGTCTACAACTTTGTTTATGGCAACTGACTGGACTTGATTACCACGAGTTGTGAGTAGTTCAAACCATTTACAATGACTGTGTTGCTTTTAAAGTAACGCTTTAATGTGAGGGCCTGGTGAGCTCTGGCTTCCTGCTGAGCACTCGTTCTTCCTGCAACTTGTGGGAAGGCATCACCTTCCATACAGTGGTGGTGGATGCTGTGAACGCAAGGAAGCTTGCTTGGATTGCAGATGATTTTCTTTCTAAATCTAAGTTTTATTACAAATAACTTAATTTCTTTAAGAGTTTGAATTAATATAAAGCTTATTGTTTCTCCCCCCCTGTGTGTGGGTGGTTGAGCTCTCCATGTGTGTGCTGGGGAACGCCAGGCAGCATCCTGGGGGGGGTTTGTGGGGGGTTGATGTGCACTGTTGTGAGAAAGCTGCTTGGAACTATCTGCTGAATGTGCAGGAGCTGAATGTAAAGGGCTGGGGCAGAGGCAGTGGTGGGAAGTTGTCCCTAAGCTTGTGCACGCAGGAGGGTGAGATGTGTTACAATGAGAACACAGGGCAGGATTTCCCTCAGTCTCCAGTGCATGAGGTCTGGAACCTTTGCAGTGTTGTGATGCAGAGGTTGCTTGTTCAATAAACTGTTTAAAATGCTGCTGCTCGAGCTCATTTCTGTGCACACAGGCATGGAAACATTTCCAAAGCTCTCCTAATTACAGTTCAGAGGAGGAGGTAGCAGTAGCTTCAAACTCCCAAGGGCTGCATATGGGAGCAGGACCAGCTGTGGTACAGCTGCCACCTCTTAGCTAGGAGCAGGTATTTCCTAAACATGCAGTGTTTTTTTTTCTTACCTGCCTCTCCCAGCATTCTTTTACCTGTAGAGGATTCTGTGCAGCAACTTGTCATGCCAGGAAACCCTTTCTGTGAGCCTGCAGCCTGTTTGTGGCCCTATTATTAGCTGGGGGTGCTGCCCACCACCACCCCAAGGACACAGCCCTGCAGCACCTGGCAGGGGCACCCACACCCTCAACTCCCAGCCTCTGGAGAAAGAATATCACCTCCACACCAAGGTAAAGAAGAAAGTATATTTATTTGATACCTGTCACAAAAACACCAACTGAAGAGGATTGAATCAACACAACCATAGGAAAGGTTTTTAAACTGCTAACAGACAGAGCAATTAAGAACGTGGACTGTAGCACAGAGCATTTAGCTTATTGCAAACTAAAGTGCAGGCTGGAGAGGATTGCTCTAGAACTAGCAATCCCTGCTCTCCAGTGCTAAGATGGGTCATCACTTAACATGTTTAGGCTCTGTTTTTAAGTACACAGAGCAGGTTTCTTGAACTAGAAGGATACAAACTACAGGAACAGCCTCACTCTTGAGTTCAGGCCCTGAGCTCTGGGGGCAGGCTCGCCTCCAGGACTGCCACCACGTGAGCAGCTGAGGGTCGCTTCTTTGGGTCCTCACTGGTGCAGATGGAGAAGAGCTCGATTACCTGCTGGTAGGATGAGTACAGCTCATCCATGTTCAGGGCTGGACGGGTTCCCAGAGCTGCATAATATGCTTCCTCATCGAAGTCATCCTCATCAAAAGACTCATCTGGCCAAAAAGACATCAACCACATCAGGAAGGGTGCAGTGCTGCGAACTGCACACATCTGAGGGCTCTGGCAGCCCTTGGAGCCCAGCTTTCACCCTTTCTCTAGGTATTAGAAAAGAAGATGCTGGACTGGGGCTGGCTGGGAAGAAAGGGTGCAGCCAGGAGCCACTGGGCTCTGACACCAGGAATGTGAGCAAAATGCCCTGGCAAGTGAGTTTGCTGCTCTCCAGGACTCCTGGAGCAAGCAGGATACTCCCAGCCCAACCCACATGGGTTTTAGCTTTGGGGCACACTCCCCCAGGCTGCTATCTCAGATCTGCCCCTGCACTCCTCCCACACTGTCTCATGTGCTCAGTGTAACTGAACAAGGGCACAAACCTCACTAGGGCAGGCAGGAAGTTCCCAGATCAACTCCAACTGCTTCACCCTTTGCTTTGTCAGAAGAGAAACAAGTTCCATGTGCCCTGGGCACAGCCAGCTTGCACTAGTGTGTCTTTTCCAGCCACCTCAAATGCACCCATTGTGGGAAATACAGAAACAAACCTTCATCATCGGTGCTGCTGCCCAGGTTGAGGTGGGGCACAGACAGGGTCATCATTTCCCAGAGAGTCAGCCCAAAGGAGAAGATGTCAGCCTTGTCAGTGATCACACCATCGTCGCTCAGAGCTTCCTTGGGCTTCCAGGGCTCGGTGCCAATGTAGTGCACTGTGGGGTCACTCACTGCAAGGAATCAATGCAGTTTGGGGTGGCTGCTGACAGCAAGACATGGCCGCAGCTCACCACGCAGCAGGACTCTCAGCCTGTCTGTAGCATGCAGAACCCACAGAACTGTGGGATCACAGGGTGGGGTCTTGCAGAGGACTGAACCCATTTTTCTTTCCCATCTGTGTGGCCTCAAACTCTCTGTAACCCATGGCTTGCCCTGCTCAGTGCCTGACACTGCAGAGACCAGGGAGGAGATGTCATGGAGGAGCATGTGACAGCATGCAGGGGGAGAAGCACTGAGGGTCAGGGCTGGGCTCTGCAGCTTAGCCCTCCCATAAGATGCCCTGCAAGGAAGAGGTTTTACATCATTTGTACCTGGTTGTTTCCCTTCCTCAGCCTAGCACCCCTGGGGAAGGAGCAGGATTGAGGAGACAGCACTCCCAGGTCAACTCTCCCCTTCACTCTTGGCCACACTGACCTTGCCAGGGGACAAAGCCAACCCCTGGAGCTCACCAGGCTCCATCAGCCACCACCAGCCACGCAGTTCAGCTTAGTTTACTCAAACACAAATCCAATTCTCACCACTTTGTTCAATTTAATGCCTCGGTGATCATAACTAGCCTCAGGAGAGCTGAAATGCTCACTTCAACCTGAGAAGGAAGCGCCGGGTCTGACTTGATCCCTCGCACCCCATTCATGTTGGTCATACCAGCAGTTACAAGCAGGATAGTGTCACATTTCCCCCAGCTTTCCCTAGCAAATTCCTGAGCTGCCAGCAATCTCAGCTGTTCCAGAACCTCTCTTTCAGCTCTGATCTTCCAAGCCCTGCCTGTAACCAGAAGGGAACGCTGAAATCCCTCAGCACTCCACAGCCCGATGCGTGCTGATCCCTGGCAGCCACACAGATCAGGACCAGCATCCTCTTGCTGGCAGTGTATGCTGTCTCCTCGAGATCAGGAGGAGCCAAAGCCAAGATCAGGGCTGAACAAGAAGATGGTTAAATCAGCCCAGAAATCGATACTTTAACCACACTCCTCTGGAAGATTACACTGGGGTGCTGCCTCCAGCTCTCTCGCTCCTTATAAAAGGGAACAGCTACTAATAAAAACGTAATAGAGCAGCTTTATAAGTTATGAGGCTGTTGCAGGCCCAAGCAGCGTGTAAAGCAGCATAGAAAAGCATTCTTGTAATTAACCCAAACACATTCCTGCTGTTCACAGCCAAGCCACGACGCCATTAGACATCTGCTTCTCATTTACATGAAGTCTTTATAATGCTTGCATTTGGCTCACGCTTCCTTCCAGCCCTACGAGAAACATTCATTTACTTTATGCTCTGGCAACAGCATTGCCTCAGCAGAGTCCAGCAGGGCCTCATCCAACGTGCCCTGCACAACAGCACTGCTGCCCACAGGGTGAACATGGAAGGGTACAGGACTGAAATCAAGCTCTGGGGGATGAAATCTGGGCCTTGTGAGAGCCCCTTCATCCCCACACAGTGCACCCAACACCCCCCAAGGGACCCACAAGGGTGTGTTGGTGCTGCTGCTGTGGCCAGGCTCTGGCAGCCACCCAGCTGCCAGCTGCTCTTCCCCATAGCCCAACCTACCAGTCAAGTTCTCATCCAGGGGCAGGGATACTCCCACGTCACAGATCTTGATGGCTTCAAAGTCACCCTTAACAACAACGTTGGGAGACTTGATATCTCCATGGAGCAGCT
Source organism: Pavo muticus (assembly GCA_016647715.1). Taxonomy (NCBI): domain Eukaryota; kingdom Metazoa; phylum Chordata; class Aves; order Galliformes; family Phasianidae; genus Pavo; species Pavo muticus. The sequence continues at coordinate 369,778 of JACDJE010000475.1, forward strand.
TCTTGTCATTGTGAAGGTACTAGGAGGCAGAGAGAAGCAATTAACACCTACAGACATTCATAGAATCATTAAGGATGGAGAAGACCTCGAAGATCAAGTCCAACCATTGACCCAGCACTGCCATGCCCACTCGTAGAATCATAGAGCCATCAAGGTTGGAAAAGACCTCCAACATCATCAAGTCCAAACATTCACCCATCACCACCGTGCCTACTAAACCATAAAGAACGTGCCTATGGGGAAGTCTGCTGGGCTGGGACCACCCGGTCCCTCTGCTTGCTTTGAAGGTTTCCCCAAAGCACCCCAGAGCCCTGTGGGTGCACTGCAGGTTGCAGGCAGAGCTGGGAGGGAATTTTTCATAGGCAGTCCCAAATCTCTGCTCCTTGTGTCCAGGCTGACATAAAATACTGAATTCTGCCTTGGCAGTATCAGTCAGTTTAAAGGGATTGTCCAACCTTGATGCTCCATTGCAGCAGTTCCCAGCTACATAGGGCTGCTGCTAGAGGATAACAAAAGGAAGTCGGTTGCTGGGCTTGTGAAGGGCAGGTACAATCCTTAGTTCTTCTATTACAAGGTTAATCATACTATGAAAAACATCTCCTATTGCTGCTGAGCTTGACACAGTGCTACCCAAATAGATATTAGATACATGCAGGAGCAGCTCCAGTGCTGCAGCAGGAGGTGCACAAGTGGCCCCAGCTGGCAGCCACTGCTAACCAAGGGCAGCTTCCTGCAAGAGCCTGGCACAGCGTGGAGCTGGCAGCGAGCAGACAGGCAGGCAGCACAGCCAGCAGGACACGTGTGCCAACGACTGCTGCTTCACTTTAAATATGAATCTGATCGTAAGCTTCAGGAGTGAGAGGGGCACCTGAGTGTGTACAGCACCCAGGTTAGAAAAGCTCCAGTGCCTTACACAAAGGCACTACAGCATCTGCTCTCCATCTGCTGGCACTTGGCCTTCTCACACATTGCATTCATTCATTTTTCTGGTAGATACAACCCCACGTGGAACAGCTGTGCTTAACACTGAACGTACCTTCAGCCCCCTTGCCATGCTCAAGGCAACTTTGGAAATTGTTGCAGCAGGGAAAGGGCCCAAACGAGCTGCATTTCTTTCTTCAATTAAGTCATTGAGAGATTTTTCTCCTCCAAACTCCATGACAAGACACATGCTGCCATCGTTGGCCTCAGTGAATGCACGGTAACCTTCCAAAAGAGACTGTGTTGGTTAGAGAGCTGGGTAGGGCTTTGGGCTCTATGGGACGTGTCCCTGTGGCAGGGCTTGGAGCTGAGTGGGTTCTAATGGCCCTTCTGACCCAAACCATGCTGTGACTCTATGAAATTCACACCCTGAGAGATCTCACAGCACGCCTTTGTGTGGCAGCTTCTTGGAGGTGAAGCCACAGGAGCAGCCATGGAGAGCCGTGTGGCCCCAGGTAGGGACAGGAGCCTCAGACTTCATGTATAGAAAGAAGGAAGCTCCTGCAGGCTTCCACTTCCCAGCTCAGCTTTGTACCCCTTGACAGGGCAAGGGATTTACCTTGATGATGGGAGGAGTGCAGCAGGTCCGCAGGGCTGACACCTGCAGTTGGACAATGAGGAGCCAGAGAGCAAAACAAAGGGCAGGGGGAGGTCTGGGGAAGCCAAGCCCTCCTCTCACAGGGACTGTTTCACAAGGTAAAACTAACTAGGGGCATGTAACCCTTCTTCTTCCACTTCTCACTCCCACCCCTAAACAGGTGATGCACTAAATGGTAAAGTGCTGAACAACAGTACAGAAGTCTCATCCTGTCAATGATTTACAGCACTTGTTAAGGGGGGGGGAAAAAAAAGCAGTGCACTGTTTGCAACCTGAAAGGTCAAGAATACCTTGGCTTTTAAATTACTGCCAGAGTCAAGATGCACCATTTTAGTGATACAAATAACATTCCTCGTAGCTAAGGGCATCTGTAATTCAAGTGGCCACGCTGAGGTGGTTTAAAGCACAAATAAAAGGAAAGTCAAACAAAGCTGCTGTCCTGACTGCCAGCAGAGATGTTACACTGAGATAAAGGCAGAAATTAAACACAGACCAAAGCAGCTTCTCTAAATATTCCTACCACTGACAGCCAAGATCTTGACAGAGCCTCGATTGTCACCCCCAGCCCGGAACAAAGGTGTGTCAGAAGGGTGGAACCCAGAGCCCAATTCCACACATAGCACAGATCTCACCGAGATGCTGCTTGTCCTCTGCACTTACACCGTGCCCTCTCCATTCCCTGAGGTCGTAAGTTAAGTCTTCAGTAAGCACAGCTCTGGTACAGGTGCTGCTTTTTCTCTGGTTCTCCCACCACAAATTGGCAGCCTACAGCTCTCCTGTGGGGTAACTCACCCAGAGCCATGCCAGCAGCTGACGCTGACCTCAACAGGCAGAGAAACACCAAAGGGTATTTTCTGCTCCAAAACTGATGCCCAGGGGCACTCCCAAGTCCCCATCACGTAGGTGAGACAAGGCTGTGGTGCTTCATGCCTGCAGGTGCACAAGGCCAGGCTGGATGGGGCCTTGGGCAGCCTGATCTGGTGGGGTGCACCCAGCCCATGGCAGGGGGTGGAGTTGGGGGTCTCAAAGGTCCCTTTCAACCCAGTCTGAGATTCTCTGATCCACCAGCCCCAACAGCTTGATTTGCAATAGAATCATAGACTGGCCTGGGTTGAAAAGGACCACAATGATCATCTAGTTTCAACCCCCCTGCTATGTGCAGGGTCGCCAACCACCAGACCAGGCTGCCCAGAGCCACATCCAGCCTGGCCTTGAATGCCTGCAGGGATGGGGCATCCACAGCCTCCTTGGGCAACCTGTTCCAGTGCTTCANGATGGGGCATCCACAGCCTCCTTTCATTCCTGACAGGTTCATGCTGAGCTGAAGAATGCTGGTACCTCCTAATGCATCCCTCATTTTGTTTCAGGCAGAAGACGTGCGGGAGATCGTAGATAATGAACTGGGCTTCAAGCAAGTTGCCTTGAGTTGCCCAGCCAAGACTAAAACCTACTTGTTTGTGTCCAACGAGAAGATGATTGTTGGGTGCCTGGTGGCTGAATCAATCAAACAGGTGTGTGTTAATCATAGAATGGCCTGGGTTGAAAAGGACCACAATGATCATCTGGTTTCAACCCCCTTGCTATGTGCAGGGTCGCCAACCAGCAGACCAGGCTGCCAGTAAAAGGCAGCAGAAGGTTAAACTGGTATTACTTGGTGGCTCTGTGTCCCTGGGTTGAGCAGCTCAATGCTTCTCCTTGTCTCTGCAGGCCTTCCGGGTGCTGTCTGAGCCCAGCACTCAGCAGAGCCCTGGGCAGGATGCCCTGCAGCAGCACCGGGCATGGCGCTGCTCCACGAAGCCGGAGCCTGCAGTGTGTGGTGTCAGCAGGATCTGGGTGTTTGGCCCTGCACGCAGGAGGGGCATCGCACGGCGCCTGGTGGACGTGGTCAGGTACGGAGCTGCGGCAGGGTGGGAGCTGGGAGAGGGAGGAAGGGATTGCAGCAAAGGGTGGTCACCAGTATCTTTGTCCCGTGGTTGGTTTGGCCCTGAGGAGGCTGAGAAGAGGCTTCATGGTATCCTGCAGCTTCCTCCAATGACAGGATCCAAAGGAATGGCATGGAGCTGCATCAGGGGAGGGTCAGGTGAGGGTTAGGGAAAGGTTCTGCCCCAGAGAGCGGTGGGCGCAGAGCAGCTCCCCAGGGCAGTGGCACAGCCCCAGTGTTGGAGCTCAAGGTGTGCTGGGACACCACTCTCAGCCATAGGGTTTGGGTGTGGAGCCAGGGCTTGGACTCATTGACCCTTGGGAGTCCCTTCCAACTCAAGGTATTCTGTGGTTCTATACGTTCATGTGAATGGACACATCAAGTTGTGCCAGGGTAAGTTTAGGTTGGATATCAGGAAACACTTCTTTACAGAAAAGGTTGCTAAGTACTGCAATAGGCTCCCCAGGGAGGTGGTTGAGTCACCATCCCTGGATGTGTTTAAAAGCCGTTTGGATGTGCTGCCCAGGGACATGATTTAGCAGAGGGTTGTTAGAATTAGGGAGAATTAGGGTAGTATGGTCAGGTTTTGGTTGGACTTGATGATCTTTAAGGTCTTTTCCAACCTGAGTGATTCTATGATTCTGTGATCTGCAATCCCATCTTCATGGTGGAGGGCTACCAAGTGGGCAGGTACTCTGTATGTCACAGAATGGTTGGGTTGGAAGGGACCTCGAGGATCATGAAGCTCCAACCCCCCTGCCAGGCAGGGCCACCAGCCTCCCCATTTAATACTAGGCCAGGCTGCCCAGGGCCCCATCCAACCTGGCCTTGAACACCTCCAGGGACGGGGCATCCACAGCCTCTCTNCTAAACCTCCCCTGTCTCAGTTTAAAACCATTCCCCCTTGTACTATCACCATCCACCCTCATAAACAGCCATTCCCCCTCCTGTTTATACGCTCCCTTCAAGTCCTGGAAGGCCACAATGAGGTCTCCCCAGAGCCTTCTCTTCTCCAAGCTGAACAATCCCAGTTCCCTCAACCTTTCCTCATAGGAGAGGTGCTCCAGCCCTCTGATCATCTTCGTGCCCTCCTCTGGACCCGCTCCAAGAGCTCCACGTCCTTCCTGTACTGCGGGCCCCAGGCCTGGACACAGTAATAGGAGCAAAACAGGCTGTGCTGGAAACTTACCCACAATGTTGGGGTGCTTGAGGCTTTTCAAGATCTTGGCCTCTTCGTTCAGTCTGGACTGATAGATGTTTTGCTGATTCTTACTGCATTTGGAATTGATTTTCTTCACAGCCCATGGGGACCGAGATAAACCTCTGGGAGATCTGTATGGGAAAACCCACATGTTTCAGTCAGAACCACTCTGTAAGCAGCACAGTGAATGCTGCCTAAGTCACCAAGGAGCTACTCCAGAGAGCATCTGTCTTTAGTTTATGGAAGGAAAAAAAGGGAAAAAAAAACAACACTAAAATAAACTGTAGCCTGCCAACCCAGCCTGTAGTGACAGGACAAGGGGTATGGCTTTAAAATAAAAGAGATTTAGGTTAGATACTGGGGGAAATTCTGTACTCAGAGGGCAACGAGGCACTGGCACTGCTGCCCAGAGCTGTGGGTGCCCCATACCTGGCAGTGCCTAAGGCCAAGGATGGGCCCTGGGCAGCCCCAAAAGGAGGTGTCCCCATGGCAGGGGTTGGGACTGGGTGGGCTTGAAGGTCCCTTCCAACCCAAACTGCTTTCATATTCTGTGAACACACAAACCCTGGATGTGTGTAATAATGTTTTGCCTGTATACATCACTCTTACACTGAATTTTTAAGTGCTGTAGAAAAGGAGATGTGGACCTTCTTCTGGACAGAGGAGCTGAGGCCTGAGGAGGGAAGCAGTTTGCTCCACAGGCCAGAGCAGAGCCAGGGAGAGTTCTGAATTCCAAGCCAGGGAAAGGCAGGGGGGTTATCCCAAACTGACAGGCTCCTTCCTAGATCTGAGCCCTCCTGTGCTGCGCTGGCACATAAGACAGCTGGGAATGCCACAGCCCTTCCCTAATTCTGCCCATTCCAGCCTGTATTTTCATACACAGAGCCCAATTCCTTCCTAACCCCTGACTTATAGAGCAGGAAGATGCCAGGCCCACCCTGAGCACCATGTTCCTCTCTCACGTACCTTTTCATCAAGTAGACATTCACCCCAGTGCCGTATCCAAGCTTCTGCATGGAGGGAGAGGCAGGAATAGTGATAGAAGCTGGCCCTGTGAGCAGAACAGAAAAATGCAGCCCAGTGAATGCCCACACAGAGACAGCAGGCAGCAGCCTCACATTGCTAGGAGCTGTGATCCATTTGTGACTCCACAGGCATGCTGGTGCAAACTCAGATTTAAGAAAAGCTCCTTTCCAACCCCTCCTTTTCCCCCTGTATTTCATTGAATAGGTCTCACTGAGATGTCCCTTCACCACTCCTGTTAGGTCTCTCGTGCAGGACAGATCCTGGTGAAGGTTTGTTTCATGTTCTACGTTCAAGGTGATGTTATATTACAGAATAATAGAATGGCTTAGGTTGGAAAGGATCTTAAAGCTCATCCAGTCCCAACCCGTGCCATAGGCTGGTTGCTGCCCACAGCCCCATCCATGGCCTTGGGCACCTCTGGGTGTGGGGCATCCACAGCAAGACACAGCTTTTTGGTTCCTGCCTATTCTCTGGACTAACCCACCTTGATGGAATTGGATCGGTACTGGTTGGATGAATATACATCAACCCCAGGCACTGAAGTCCAAGCTTGGAAACCCATTTTGAGGTTGGACTAGATCTCTTTCTACTCTGCCCTTATGAGGCCCCATCTGGAGTACTGTATCCAAGTCTAGGCACCCAGCTCAGGAAAGATGTGGGGGTCCAAAAGAGGGCCACAGAGGTGTTCAGAGAGCTGGAGCATCAATCCCATGAAGACAGGCTGAGGGAGCTGGGGGTGTCCAGTGGGGAGAGGAGAGAGCTCCAAAGAGATCTTTCTGTGGCCTTCCAGTACTTAAAGGGAGCTTATAAACAGGAAGAAAATCAACCTTTTACATGGGTAGATGGTGACAGGACAAGGCGGACAGGTTTTAAACTAAAAGAAAAGAGATTAAGTGGGAAATTTTTCACACAGAGGGAAGTGAGATGCTGGCACAGGCTGCCCAGAGAGGCTGGGGATGCCCCATCCTGGGAAGGCCAGGTTGGATGGGGCCCTGAGCAGCCTGGTACAATGGTTTGCAATCCTGTCTGCAGCAGGGGGGTTGGAACTACATGATCCTTAAGGCCCCTTCCAACCCAAACCATTCTGTGATCTCTAGAGGTCTGTGCCAACGCCTCTGATTCTGCGATTCCACAACTCACCGGGTTTCTCCTTCTGGTCCAGGCTGCTCTGAGATTTGCTGGCTTCCATGGCTACAAACCGTGCTGAGCGCTACAGCAGAGAGCAGAGATCTCATCACACCCCCAGCACAAAGAGGGGCAGCAGCCCGCGGGCACAACAGACAGCGCCGGGGGGCGGCGAGCCTAATGCTAGGCCCTGGGCCTCTGTCCTCAGCCCCGCCTGAGGCAACGAGATCCAGCCCCTCCTCCCAATCCCCTCACCCAGGGACTCTCCCAGACCCAAAGCCCCAGCAGCTGTAGAGCCCACAGCGGGGACGCCCTCAGGTGCCCACAGGGCAGAGAGAAGCAGCCTATGAGAGGCCTATGAGACCTGCCGCGGCGCACTGCCCGCTACCTTCCACCTCCGCCGCAGCCGTTTGAATGCAGCGCGCGCGGGAGCTCCGCCCCCTTTCAGCCCTCCGCTACGGCGGCCGCGGGAGGACAAAATGCATCGGAGTGCGGAAGGGGGCGTGGCTTCGTTTGTGGGCGTGGTTTCCTGCTGGTGGAATACTGCGGGGGCGGGTCGAAAGGGGGCGGAGCCTGCAGGGCGCCCTCAAGGGGTGCTGAGGGGGAGAGGAGTCTGTGGGGCCCTCCTCACTTCTCCAGACCTTTGGGGGGGGTCAATCTGGGGTCTCCAAGCCCTTTCAGGGCATTTCTCCATGAAGTTCCCAAGCCTGTGGGGGTTTCCATGGTGTCTCTAGACACTATGGGGAGTCATTTTGGGGTCCCCAAGCCCTTTCGGGTGGAGGTATCTTCACAGGGTCCCCAAACCCTTTGGGTGATCAGTGTGGGGTCCTTAAGCCCTTTGAGAGATCTCCATGAGGTCCCCAAGCCTCTGGGTGGGTCCAAGAGGGGTCTCCACCGTCTAAGGGGGATCCCCATGATGTCCCTAAGCCTTTTGGGAGGGACTTCCATGGAGCTTCAAGCCTCCAGTCCCTTTTGAGGATCCATGTGCAGTCCCTAAACCCTTTGAGGGTTCTCCAGAAACCCCTAGGGGTTTCAAGCCCCTAAGGAGGGTCTCCATGGGGTCCCCTGGCCCCTGGATGGTCCCCATTGGGGTCTCCAGCCCCTAAGGGATGTACCTATAGGGTCTCCAGCCATTTCAGTGGTCAGTGTAGGGTTCCTAACCTCTCCATGGAGTTTCAAGCTCCTAAGGGGGGGGGGTCTCCATGGGGTCCCCAAGCCCTTCGGGTGGTCAATGTGGTGTCCTTAAGGCCTTTGGGGGATCTCTGGTGTCTCACAAACTCCTGGGATGTTCCCTATAGGGTTTCCATGCTCCTAAGTGGGGTCCCTATGGACCCTGCCCTTTGACAGATCTCCATGAGGTCCCCAAGCCTCTGGGTGGATCCCAAGTGGGTTCTCCAATATCTAAGGGGGATCCCCATGGGGTCCCTAAGCCCTTTGAGAGGGATTTCCATGGAGTTCCAAGCCCCTAGGGAATTCTCCATGGGATTCTCAGCCCTTCAAGGTGTCCCCAAGCTTCTGGGGTTGTGTTGCCATGGTATCCTCAAACCCTTGGGGCATCGTGTCCCTATAAAGGTGCCACGTGGGGGCAGCAGCTCCCCAGACCCCGAGGGTGTCACGCTCTGGATATGCCCTGCCCCTCTGCAACACCCCCAAACCCTCCCTCTGTCCCCCTCCCTAATCCCACACCCACTGCCCAGGGCTGTTCCCACACCCAAAAAATATGAGATGTTTTTCCTTTATTTCCCGCAAGTGTGGGTTGAGCTCCGATTTCAACATCCCAGGCTGACACCTTCCTCCTTGCCTCACGAGGCCCCCATCCAGCCACCACTTCGCTGCCTTCCCCACTGTCTGTCCCCAAATCCCATTTGGATCAGGATTGCATGGATCCCCCTAAACCCCTAATCCCACTCCAAACACCAGGAGTCATCGTCCTGAGCACTGGGCTAGAGAACCCTAATAGGGAACTCGAATAGGGAATCCTAATAGGGAACCCTAATAGGAAACCATAATAGAGAAGCGTAATAGAGAATAATAAAAAAGCATTTATTTCTCCAATAAAACCTTTAGGGAAGCGCAGGTGAGGGGCGCTGGGTGCCCCCACTGTCACGGCGTCACACACTTGACGCCCGCATCCTCTGCGTGGCCGCAGTTGGTCTTGCCCCAGCTGGAGAAGCTGCAGAGCAGCAGGCTGTCCTCGGTCCCCTTGCATGAGACGTCGTCCATCCAGATCCTGCCTGTGCCTACGGGATGGGGATGGGGAGGGGTCAGCTGCAGGGATGGGGATGAGGTCGGTTGGGGATGAGTTCAGGAATGGGGACAGGGATGGGGATGGGGATGGGTCAGATGTGGGGACAGGGATGGGATGGGATGGGATGGGATGGGATAGGGATGGGGATGGGAAAGGGACAAGAATAGAGATGGGGATGAGGACAGAGACAGGGATGGGGCTGGGGATGAGGATAGGGACAAGGGATGGGAACACAGATGTGGTCACGGATGCAGACAGAGATGGGGATGGGGACAGAGATGGAGATGGAATAGGGATAGGGATGGAGTCAGGGATGGGAATGAGGGTCAGGGATGGTGAGGGGGATGGGGATGAGGATGGGGACAGAGATGAGGATCAAAATTGGAATGGGGATGAGGACAGGTGGTCAGGGATGGGGACAGGAACAGGGATAGGGATGAGGATGGGAGAGGAATGGGAATGGAGTTGGAGATGAGGATGGACAGGGATGGGATTGGGGATGGAGATGGGCATGAGGATAGGGACAAGGATGGAGATACAAATGTGGTCAGGGATGGGGAAGGAATGGGAATGGGGACAGGGATGGAGATGGGATGGGGATGAGGATGGGGACAGGCATGAGGATCGAAGTTCGGATGGGGATGAGGACAGATATGGTCAGGGATGGGGACAGGAACAGAGATGGGACTGGGGGTCAGGGATGGAGATGGGAACCAGGATGGGGACAGGGATGGGGATGAGGTCAAAGTTGGAGTGATGAATGGAGACAAGGATAGGGAGAAGACAGCAATAGGGACAGAGCTGGCTGCTCTCCATGCCCTGCACTCTCTCCATCTGTGGCACTGGGGCACGGCACCACCTGTGGGGCTGACCCTGGGGTCTACATAAGTTGCAGAGGCCACCCGTTCCTGGAGCTCAGGATGTCCCCGTGAGGGTTGGTTTCCAACCCAAACTCCCACAGCTCTGGGGTTGGTGCTGTCCAGCAGTTGCCATCCTGGTGTTGTCACTCATTGTCACCCGCTGCCACCTGCTCACCTTGGCCGAAGCGGGCCATGCGGTACACCTCCTCAGCGCCTCGGAAGCCCAGCATCCGGCACACCACGTCCCCATCCTTCTTGTCCCAGCCATCGTCGCACACCGTGCCCCAACGGCGGTCATGGAAAACCTCCACGCGGCCCTCGTGGGGTCCCGAGCCGTTGGCCAACCGGATCAGCCCCTCCTCGGCGGCGGCTGCTGGGGACAGAGGGGACATCAGGGCACATGGCAGGACACAGGGGTGATGGGGAGGTTGGTGGGGCTTCACCGTGCGATGTGGTGTCGGAGATGTCCCACTAAAGCCACTGTGGTTGTCACCAAGGCCACCCTGTGTCCCCAGGCAGCGTGGCTGAGGACCCCAGTGGCACACCATAGACCCTATGGACCCCAGTGGTACCTCATGGACCCCTACGAAAGCCCAGTAGAACTCCATGGACCCCAATAGAATCCTACAAAACCCCAGTAGCACCCCACGGACTCCTATGGCACCCCATGAGAGCCCTACTGCATCACAGTAGCACCCTATGGGAGTCCAATAGCCTCCAGTACCCCCAGTAGCACCCCAATAGCACCCCAATAGCACATTACAGTATCCCAATAGCCCCTCATGGATCTCTATGGGATCCTAATAGAACCATATGGATTTCTATGGAACCCCCTCTATGGCATACCAATAGCAACCCATGGACCCCTGTTGAGCATCTCATGGGCCCTAATAGCACCCCTACAGCACCCTGTGGACCACCAGAGCACCCACAGACCCCTTATGACACCACCCTGGTACACCACAAACCCCTATGGCAGCCCAATAGAACCCTACAGTACCCCAATAGCACCCTATGGAACACCAATAACCCCCCAGGGCCCCCAGTAGCACACCAATAGCACACCAATAGCACCCTATGGAAACAGAAGAGCAACTCAGGACCTCCAATACCACTCAGTATGACCCCACGGACCCCCAGAAGCACCCAAACTGAGCACCCCATGGATCTTAATAGCACCCCAACAGCACCCCAATAACACTCTATGGATACCTACAGTCTATCTTAAACCCAGCAGCCCCCTAATAGCACCCTATGGGTCCCAGAGTCTCCCAGGAACCCTATGGCACCCTACAGCATCCCAATAGCCCACTGCTGGATTTCTCTGGGATCTCAATAGAACCCTATGGATCTCTATGGGGCTCCCAAAGCACCCCAATAGCACCTCAATGGCACACCAATTGCACCCCATGGACCCCAAATGAGCACCTCATGGGCCCCAAAAGCACTCAAACAGCTTCGTAAGGACCCCCAGAACACCCCCAGAACCCAATAGCCCCCCAGTAGCACCCTATGAGACCCCAATAGTCCCTCAGGACCTGCAATAGCACCCCAATAGAACACAAATAGAACCCTATGGAACCCCAGAGCCTCCAAGGACTGCTATGGCACCCTACAGCATCCCAATAGCCCCTCACAAATCTCTGTGGGATCCCAGAAGAACCCTGTGGATCTCTGTGGAACCCCCAGAGTGCCCCAATACCATCTCATGGACCCAGAATCCCAGAGTGGATCAGAAGGGACCATACAGCCAACCCAGCCTCAACCCTGCATAGGGACACCTCTTATAGACCAAAGCTCCATCGATGGCCTTGGGCATCTCCAGGGATGGGGCACCCATACTTCCTTGGGCAGCAGTGCCAGGGCCTCATTGTGAAGAATTTCCTCCTAATATTTAACCTAAATCTCCCTCTTTTCATTTAAAGCCATCACCCCTTGTATCAGCCAAGAGCCTCATACTCAATAAGCCCCAAAATCATCATTTCTCATTTTTTCCTGTGTGTGTTTGCTTTCCCTGCACCAATTCCTTCCGACCCCCTCAGCGCCCCCCTCTGACCTTCCCTCCCCAGCGAAGCAAAAGCAAAACAAGAAAGGAAAAGCTGAAGGGGAGAAACAAATCCTGGTGGCTGTGAAAACAAGGGCTGAGTCTTTGCAGCTGCACCGAGATAGCTCTGCTCTAATAGCGAACATCTGCCTGGTGAGGAGGGGGGACAGGATGCAAAAGCACCCCAAGGGCCATGCAGACCCATCCCTTTTGTTTGGAATAAGGATGCATACATCCAGCTTCCAGCTGGGTCTGTGCAGGATGCGCCCATCCCATGTACCCATGTTCCATTTTAGGGGCATGAGTCAGTGGGCATGGTGGGGATGGGTCAATGGTTGGACTTGGTGGTCTTGGAGGTCTTGTCCAACCTCAATGGTTCCATGAGTGGGCATGGTGGGGATGGGTCAATGGTTGGACTTGGTGGTCTTGGAGGTCTTGTCCAACCTCAATGGTTCCATGAGTGGGCATGGTGGGGATGGGTCAATGGTTGGACTTGGTGGTCTTGGAGGTCTTGTCCAAGCTCAGTGATTCTATGAGTGGGCATGGTGGGGATGGGTCAATGGTTGGACTTGGTGATCTTGGAGGTCTTTTCCAGCCTTAATGATTCTGTGATTCATCCCAGTGATGCTTTCCCAGACGCTGATTCCCCAGGCTTGTTGCCTTGGTTTGCCAAACTATTTGGCTAATGCCGGATGCTGAGGATCAGGAGCAAACAGCATCAAAACCAAGAGCAGAGGGACCATCCCCAGCATGTCCTGTGGGGAGAAAGCAGAAGGGAACATCCATGGACACTCACCCACGTCACTGCCTCGGTCCCCCTTCTCTCCCTTTGGTCCTCGATCACCTGGGAAGAGAAAGAGTATGGGACATCAGCCTTGCTGAAAGGAGATGTGTGTCAGCCTCTAGCAAGGCAGTGGCTGCTGAACATGGAGCTGCTCTTGGGAAAAGAGCAATTTGCTGAGATCCCTCCCCTTGGTGGTGTGGGTGGAAAATCTGGGAGGGAAACAGATCTTTATATCCCTTCCCAAGCAGAAGTTGTTCTGCCTCCCCAGCTTGGCACAAGGTTTCATTGGGGTTGTAACGAGACGATCCTTCAGGTCCTTCTCAACCCATTCTGTGATTCTGTGACCTCCCCCTGCTGCCCAGCCACAACTCAGGGAACCCCAAATCCATGTGAAACACCCTTAAAATGCTGCACCAGCCGCTTTGTGGCCATGCACAGCAGCTCCGGGTGCAGATAAAGGGTGAGAGGCAGAGGGGACCCCAGGAGCTGAGGGTCGGGACTGCGATGCTCCAACCGCCCCTTGGGATAATGGGAACCAAAAGCAGTGAGGTGCCGGAGCTGCTCCCCAAAACGAGAAGCCCTCCTCCCTCATCTGCCTGTAGGAACAACAACCAACGCGCACGCACGCTCAGAGAATAATAATAATAATAATAATAATAAAAGAAAAAAAGAAAAGCGTGCAGGAAATTCTTGCCCTTTAACTTGGAGGCTCTGGGAAGCTGAGATCGCTCCCCCGGGCAGTCCCAGCTGTGTCAGCTGGAGGAAGGCTGCCTGCAGCCCGCTCTGCTGATGGGAACCAGATGGCAGCAGCACCGAGAGCAGGAGAGAAGTGGGGGTGGGACATGGCAGCATGGGATGGTGTATGGACACAGCCACACAGTGCCATACTGTCATCCTATTGTGGGGGGTAGCAAAGGGGTTCCCAGGTCTCAGTGTTACGAGGTCACAAAGAGCTGAATTGCGGTGCACACTGCAATCCCCGCAGGGCCCTACAGTGCATTGTATAGGGATTATCAGGGGAGATGTGTGGGGGAGGGTGAAGCTCAAGGAACAGAAAAGCCATCAGCGGCGCTGGGCAAAAGTGTCATGGTCTGAAAGTCCCAGTGTAAGGAACTTGGATCTACGATCTATAATCAGTTTAAATCTGTGACTCTATGACCGCAGCATTGAAACCTTTCAGAAGAAGATCAGGTATTCAGGTTGGATATTAGGAAAAAATTCTGCTCTGAAAGAGCAGTGCTGCAGTGGCACAGCTGCCCAGGGAGGTGGGGGGGTCACCGGCCCTGGAGGTGTTCCAGAGCTGTGGGGATGTGGCACTGAGGGACGTGGGCAGTGGGCATGGTGGGGTGGGCTGGGGTTGGACTTGGGGATCTCAGAGGGTTTTCCAACCTGAATGATTCTATCATTCGATCATCAACTTGCAGAATAGGAAGATCAGTAGAAGATCAATGCAGAATAGGAGCTGGATCATGGTGGATACCAAAATGAACATGGGCCACCACGTGTCCTTGCTGCTAAGGAGGCTCAGGGGGATCCCAACCATGGTCACGGACGTTTCCCACCCATAGAATCATAGAATCATGGAATCACTAAGGTTGGAAAATTCCTCCAAGACCACCAAGTCACCCCAAGCAACTCCCATCATGCCCACTGACCATGGCCTTCAGTGCTCCGGATGGAGGAAGGGATGCTGTTAGGGTGCCTAGATGGATGCAGCTCTTGCTGCCCTTTAAATCCAGTCCCAGACAGAACCTCCTGCCTTGCCTGCACGAAGAGGAATCTCTCATTGCCCCAAATTTCCCCCACCTCTGGTTAATTTACTGCTTTCCCTCCCAAACACGCTCCCCACACAGCATTTCTTGGGACAGCATAAAGACAACTGATTTATGCTCACTTTCCAGAATGGCTTTTCCCATTTGGAAATGAGGGAAATAATCCCTTCCTGGGGTGATTTGGAGGGAAAATACATCGAGGATAGGAAAATAGTGAAGAGAGGAAATAGGCAAGAAAGGAAAGCCATCCCTCAGGGTGCAGTGTTTGGTACATTTTTCTCCAATGCTGCGACCCAGGAATTTTGGGGAGAACCTCCTACAGTGGGGACAGCCGGGATTTCTGGGGAGAGCCTTGTTGCTCACCCCCCCTGTTACAGGGTTAGGGTTGTGACAGGGATGTATGCCTGGTGCCTCTGCTTGAAGCCCCGGCTTGGAGCACTGCCTCACCCTGGATCTGTTTCCTATAAATTTCAGAGAATCCCATAAACTGTAGAAATTCAGCACTTGCCGCCAACGTGCTTTGTGATTTATTGGAGAAGGGTTTGGGCGAAGCCCCCTGATCCTGAAAGACCTGGGATTTCATTGGGACCCGGGGCTGCCACAGTGTGGGACATATCTGCCCTGGAGGGGTGGGACAGGGATGGCACAGGAGGGACCCTGCGGTGGTGGCATCCCTGGATACAGGGATTGCTCCACAGCAGCAAGGAGATGCTAGCTAGAATCAATATACGCCCATATACACATACATATAGATACAGTTAAAGACTTCACCACTGCCTTTGGGGCATCCAACTTTCTGCTTTCCATACCCAAGAGCAGAAGTGCTCAGTCTCCCTGGGCAAGGGGACTTGAGATGCAGAATGGCTTTGGAAATGGGTTGGAGAGCTAACAGGGGAATCATAGAATTATTAAAGCTGGAAAAGACCTTCAGGATCATCAGTCCCAAAGTCAACCTATCAACACCATGGCTGCTCATAGAATCATAGTATCGTTAAGGCTGGAAAAGACCTTTAAGATCATCAAGTCCAACTGCCGCTGAGGAGCGGCAGTGGCTCTCCCTGCTGTCATAGATACAGAGAGTCCCAGAATCCCAGGATGGCTTAGGTTGGAAGGCACCTTCCAGCTGGCCTGGTCCCAAGCCCTGACTCAATTACCATCACCACGGAGATGCTCCAGAGGACCAGGAGCAGACTGTGGGCATTTCACCAGAGGAAACTGGTGCAGAAAACTGCTGGAAGAGACAAACAGCATGGATGGGGAGGTCCCCAAGAATGGACAGCTGGAGCCAGGGCGGTGCCACATCCCTGGGCTGGGCTCTTCCTGCCTCCCCCATTTTGGGATGGAAAGAGACTGTTTTGGGAGCTGGCATCACGCATCCCAATTTAGGCTGTAGCACTGAGGATTTTCTTTTAAAAGGTCCCCTGGGAGTGCCTTGCCTTGCTGTGCGTGGGCGCCTTCCGTGCTCAAACCACAGCAAGTCAGGAAGGGAGTGCAAAAACAAAGCCCTTCACTCCTGTTGGTCTCTATAGGGAAGATGCTCATGCCCACACCAAGTGTACACTCCCAGAGCATCCCCGTGCTCACTCATCCCAAAGCAGAGGTTCTGTGCCCCAATAGCAATGCTTTCCAGAGCCCCTCCATGCCCAAAAAGCCCCTGATGTGCCCCGTCACCCCCATGGCACTAAGGGATGTGGGTTAAGGTCAAGATGATGGTTTGGTCAACCTGAAAATCTTTCCAACCCAATGACTCCATGGTTTAGTGAGCTGGTGGTGATGGGTTGATGGTTGGACTTGATGATCTCAGTAGTCTTTTCCAGCCTTAATGACCCAGTAATTCTATGTTCCATCCATCCCTGAGGCTGGTTCTTACCCTTGATCCTAGTCCTGTTGGTCCTTACCTTTGAATCCCCGCATCCCGGCTGGACCCATAGGGCCGAAGTCTCCTTTGTCCCCCTTCAAGCCACGTGGTCCTGGTAGTCCTCTCTCCCCAGGCATCCCTGGAGCAAGGACAGAAGCAAAGGGGTCACGGTGCAGCACAGGGACCACCCCATGAGAGCCCCCCACCCTCAGCACTGAGCTGTGCCCCTCTTGGGCTGAATCCCAAGGTTTTCCTCTAGTTTGAAGAAGGAAAAGCCACCGAGAGGAACTTGGGTTCCAGAGGACATGGGGACTGAATCCTGTGCTGCACTATGGGGCAGCGCAGTGGGGCAGGAGCTGGCTCTGGTTTGGGGGAGGGAGGGCAGAGCTGCAGTGCTATGGGGATTTACCCCAACTGCATCCAAAAATGCACCGGAAAAAAGAGAGGTGGAGAAAGACCCCAGAATAGCAGCTCTTCCCAAAGGTGAACCCTCCAGGGATCGTTTTGTTTTTCTGTTTAAAGAAAAAATAAAGAAAAAAAAAATAGAAAAAAAGAAAAGGAAAGAAACCAGATGATGTATTTCTGATGCTTGTAACGCCCAAGAAAAACAGCCATCAATCTGTCAGCGCATAAAAAAATATATATCTGTTGGTGAAAGGAGTGTGGGCAGCCAGCGCTGGGGAGAGCAGCTGGGTTTCCACCACCATGGGGATATAGGGCATTAAAACGGGGGGGGTCCGGGGCTCTGAGCTCCTCTGTTGTGACACTGGCAGCCCCACGTGGGTCGGGGTGATGGGATCCTGGCACTGCTGTGCGTCCGCATCCTGGATGTAAACCCAACACTTCTGGGTTGGGCTGAAAATGAGAACCAGGCTCACGCCGAGTCTGGTTTCTCAGGGTATGTGAGGGTCTTCTCTTGTGTTTTAAATTGAATTTGTCTGGAAAACAATGGTTTGAATTAAGAAGGGGAAAAAGAAAAGAAAGCATTCTTGGCATTGAAGAAAGCATCCTATGGAAAGTCCCTAAGCATCAGTGCCCCACAGAAGGAAGACCCCATGGGGCTGCCCCGTAAGTCCTTACCTCGCAGGCCGGGTGGGCCGGGCCGACCGGGCTCCCCCTCCATCCCTTCATGGCCGGGGTCTCCCTTGGGTCCTGGGGGCCCTGGAACACAATGGGGTTGGTTGCAGTGATGCACAGAGTGCTTGCTGTGTCCATATGGGGTCCCTTCACTCCGGCTAC
Source organism: Pavo muticus (assembly GCA_016647715.1). Taxonomy (NCBI): domain Eukaryota; kingdom Metazoa; phylum Chordata; class Aves; order Galliformes; family Phasianidae; genus Pavo; species Pavo muticus. Next base: position 387,435 of record JACDJE010000475.1, read on the forward strand.
AGGACAGTGGGGGGCACTGCCAGCAGCCCTGTCCCCTGCCCTGTGTGTGTTAAAGGACCATAGTAACTCCATCAACCTCAGCTGATTTGTGCATATATATACGTACATAATTATCATAAGTATTATCCTGTTTTTCCTTTTCCTTCACCCCAAATCTCCACCTGAATGTGACCTGAAAGGAAACTCCGGTTTGGTGGAATTTCCTTTCAAGCAAAATTAGTGACATCTCCACTAAAATATCCTCCAGGAAAGAAATAATAAATAAAAAAATATATATATTTTTTAAAGCTCCTTGGAGATACTGAGATGAGCCTTTAGGAGTGGATTTACAGCACAGATATCACCCCTGGCTGGGAACGAGCCATTGGTGATCGCTGAGTGAGTGAGCAGAAAGTCCAAGCAGTGACAGAGCCTGAGAGGGGCCAACTCCATGAAGCTGAAAACAATTATGGGCTGAATCCGCTGGAAGAACTTGGACAGAAAAGATATGATTCATGGGATAACTGAAAATATGGCAGAGAGAGGCCTGGAGGGTCATTTGGTCACTGTCCTACCATGCCAGGGTGATAATTGGAAACCATAAAACTCTGTTTTCCTAGAAACCCAAAAAGCCACAGTCTGACAGTTGTGCAGAAAACTAACGGCCAGCCAGGGCGGTGATGTGGGATCATAGAATGATTAAGGCTGGAAAAGACCTCTAAGATCACCAAGTCCAACCATTGACCCATCATCACCGTGCCCACTAACCATGTCCCTTAGGGCCAGGACTGGGAGAGGGGGGCACTCAGCAGTCCTAAATAAGACTAAGGAATAATGAAACTAAGAAATTAAAGAAATAAGAAATTAAGAGCGGTGCCCTGCGGTTTGACATGGGGATGACGTGTGGTAGGGTTGGCAGAGGGATGCAGGGAGTGATGCAGCAACATGGACACCCTGCCATGGGGTAGGTCTCATGGGAAAAACTGAATAGATAGGCCAAAAAACTAAGAAATAGGAAGTATATGGATGCATGAATGGGTGGTGCTATGTACAGCCATTGATTTTCTGTCCCCTGAAAGATCAAGAGGGAGGCCAAGCCCTGTTCATGCACCCATCATGGGCACTTCTTGGTGGGGTGGTTGTAGTTGCTGCAGTGCAACCCTTCTCCTCCTCCTTATCTTCATCATCTCAGCATTATCTCATCGTCTCATCATCACCATCACATTATATCAGCATTATCTCATCATTACCATCTCATTCCATCCCATCCCACCCCTCCCATCCCATCCTACCCCATCCTATCTCATACTTTCCTATCCCATCTCATCCTATCCTATCCTACGTCATCCCATCCTATTCTATCCTATCCCATTCCATCCCCTCCCCCTCCGC